>JAQJVL010000087.1:575000-1175000 GCA_035578905.1 Stictocephala bisonia | reverse complement strand
TGCAATCCGCACACCTGTGTCCACCGTAGGATGTGGCAAGTTTTTTTTCAAACGACGAATCTCCATGCACACAGAAAAAAAATTATCTTGACGTGAAAACCACGCACAAGTATAATTCGTGTTGTTTTCTGTTAGATTCCTGAGTAAATCTCAGAACATATCTACCGATGTTATCTCCTAATACTGACGAACCGTTGATTATAAAACAATCAGTTTCGGAAACTGAGTCACAACAGACCTGAGACATACTAAAACAGACCAGATTGATTGCCGTGTGACCCTTGACACCTGGATAAGGACAGGTGGGTCAAGTAGCTTGAAGTCTCGACGAAAGATGTTGAAAAGTCAGGGTTTAGACAAAAAAGTCTGATTGAAGGACGATCAACACCAGTCTGTACAATGTATACTCCTTGTATACTCTCCTTCAGCGAATTTAATAAGAATTGTACCCAGACAACGCAGATCGCTGTACCAAAGTGACCTACACCGGTAACTGTATCCGTCTACGTGTAGTGGACATTACATACAAAGAAAACTGCAAGTTACTACATCATAAGTGCAAGACTTTATTGAATTAGCCAATTTAACCTAACCAAATGCAAGATTAGATAATCACAGCAGGTTTCGGTTAACGTTAAATGATCTGTGTAATGCAAAATTTTATGGTGAACTAACATCCTTTGCGGATGACACTGCTTTATGCTATGTGAAAGATAATTGGAATGACATTGAGGAAGCTATGAATTTCGACTTTCAAGCACTACAGTGGTGGTTCTCTGACAACCATATGTTGTTAAGTCCGGAAAAAACAAAATTTATCAATTTCAGTTTAAGACAAAGAGTCTTCTTTACAAATGAAATTATATACAATTGTACAAAATGCATATGTAGTAAGACATGCTGTACGGAGTGTGCTGTTATTGGACAGGCAGACAATATTAAATATTTGGGAATTTTTCTTGATGAAGAGCTTAATTGGAAAGTGCATGTTCAAGATTTAAAAAATAAACTTAATAAAACGTTAAGATATTTTTATTTCTTAAAAAATATCTGTAGTGAACAAACATTGAGAGTAATATATTTTTCCCTTGTACATAGTAGAATAGATTACGGGCTCTTTTGCTGGGGTGGGACTTATGAATCAAATATTAGGCACATATTTATACAAGAAAAAAAGTTTATTCGAATAATTTGTAAGAAAGCAACAATGGAAGCATCATATCATTTATTTTTAAAACAACAGATATTACCATTAAAATATATGTTTGTTCATAAAGTTTTAAAAATGTACTATGTAATGAAGAGAAATTTGCCTGAAATTGTCGAAATACATAAAGTTAAGCTAAGAAAAAAGGATGTATTTATGGTTCCCAAACCAAATCTCACTTTCTATACAAAAAGTTATTTATTTCTGGGACCAAAAATGTTTAACTCAATACCAATTGTTCTGCAAAATTTGAAAAATATAAAATTATTTCCCAACAAAGTAAAAAATTGGTTATTAAAGCAAGAAAGTATAGATTACCTTGTAAATATTCAAGTTTAAAGCAATACACTTTCAAACATATTTTTATTATTCATTTATAATCGTATAAATTTTAATACCTTGTAAATACTTATTCACTGTATCATATATTTATTTCAGATAACATAGTAAAGTATACATATTTGGTTAGTCATAAATTGTTTCGTTTTTATTTTGTTCCTATTATTGTATTATATAGCTATACTGTTAGGGTTAGGATAACATTAAATTTAGAGTTAAGGTTTAAGCTATTTATGTTTTTATATTAGTGTTTATATTTTGAAGAATTGGGATTTTTTATTTTAAATTAATATTATTTGCTCATGCGCATATTAAGA
Source organism: Stictocephala bisonia (assembly GCA_035578905.1). Classification (NCBI taxonomy): domain Eukaryota; kingdom Metazoa; phylum Arthropoda; class Insecta; order Hemiptera; family Membracidae; genus Stictocephala; species Stictocephala bisonia. The sequence continues at coordinate 1,173,137 of JAQJVL010000087.1, read as the reverse complement.
TTTATTTGAAAAGAAGGAACCTCTTAAACAGGCATTGCCTTAGGAGGTCCTAGTATTTTCTTGAAATATGTAATTTATGAAAGGTTTTGTTCTAGTAGTATAAGTTTTATTTTGTTAACAGAGAATTAAGAAGAAACATTTTTGTTTAAATGTAATTATATGTATTTTATGTATATATTTCGAGAAAAAAATATATTCTTACTCTTATTCTAAAAAAAAAAAAAAAAAAAAAAAAAAAAAAAAAAAAAAACTTTATAACCAAGGTTTCAATCTTTAATTCGGTTTTATTTTGTTTTTAGATTTATAGAGTGGCAGTTGCTCTAAAAACATTCATACTAATCAGGGTTCTATCTGTCTGTATTGGTTTAAGAAACGAAAGTGACAACACGTAAAAAGTTTAGAGGTCACTTTTGATTTTAACGAATGCTAGAGCGGAGGTCGTTTTCTGTTCAACATTGGCGAGACATTTTACACAAAACAAAAAAAACATTGTTTTCACGACTACATTGGCGGCAGCACGTTACAAATCAGTCAAATTTTAAGAGTCGAGCTCATGGTTGGATGTTGTGTAACTGTATCAGTCAACATTATTTATACTCACGCGTCCAAAAATAAAATTTGCAATTATAACAGACAACTTGGCCAAGATATGTAATGACGAGACATCAGTTCACTATTGAAATAAATCCGTTCTGATTTAATTAAAATGATTTGTCATCCATTCAATTTATATTATGAATTAAGTGATTTATTTCAGAGTACATTTAGATATAACTTGCAAAACCAAGCAATTTGTATTCCATTTTTACTGTCGTCGCAGAAAATATGCACACCCAAGTTTAAGGGTTGTTTACTAAGAGGCCTACGAACCATCTAGCCATAAAATTTTTTTGTCCATTTTGTACTTTATAATTTATTTTTAGATGTTAGTGTACGTTTTAATAATTATTATTTTCAACTTAGATTGAAGAAAAAAGTAGTGGAATTTCAACTAGTTTTTACTGTATCATCTTTATACACTTGTACTACTCAAAGAAGTGGTTGATAAGTTTCAAAAATGTTTATAAATTTTAACTTTTCACGAAAAACGTTCTAATCAATTTTCGGAATCAAATTTTCTTGGCTTCAGGAGGTCGTAAAATTAATATTTCATTCTATTTTATTTAATTTTATAATTTCAATCCCTTTAAAACTATCAATTTAAATATATTTAAATCAGTTTAAAACATCTGAATTTACTTACGCAAATAATAGTAGTACATCGAAACTACATTTCATAAGGATTACAACATAACAAAGTAATGAATGTTACGAAGTCAAGAAAAGTTTGTTTCGGGAAAAGTTGAAATTCAACGATTTATAAAACTTATTGAAAACGTTTCTGTCAACCACATTTTAAAAATGAATATGATATATTTACGTATTTTGAGATATAAAAGTGTATAAAGTTGATGCATAGTGAAAACTAGTCAAATCTCCAGTAGCGTACCACTTTTTTCTGACTAAGATTGGTGGCGCAGTGCTGTAACTTGGGGACAAAGTGTTGGCAGATTGTAGGCGATAGGTTCCATGCTCAGGCCTCGCCGACACGGCGTCCGCTCAATGGTCGTCATCAACGTGGAAACTACTAGAGAAGTCTGGGGTAGTCATGTTGGATGGTAGTCAAGGTTCAGATGTGTTGTGTGGGGAAGAGAACTGAGTGCCAGACTTGTCAGTTAGCTAAAAATCAGACCAACACTACGTGGTTCGGATTCCACGTAAAGCTGTAGGTCCTACAGTTGCCCTGACTATTGGGCTATTAACACAGTCATTTTGAGCTAAGTCGAACTCAGATAGTAACAATAACTACACTTGTTCGTCTACACTCATTCACCCATCATACTCGACCATACCTCTACGATCGGCGTCTTAGAAATGAATAATTATTAAAAGTTCAATTAAAATTGAAAAGCTGTGTTACAACGTGCAGTTAAAGGAAGAAAACAACGGTGAGATTGGATTTTTCGTAAGCCTCTTAGTTTCTTAATAAACAACCTTCAAACTCGGGTAACCGTAATTTCTGCGCCAACAGTAGGCTGTCCAACAGAACTGCAAGACAAAGCAACACTTACATGAATGCTATGTTACTCATGGTTGATGATTCTTGCAATAACTTGTTTTACACTAGATTTGTGTCATAATTTCTCATAATAAAAAATGAGAAAGTGTTATCTGCCTAAAATAACTTTAAATGCAACTTAAATTAGCATGTTTTAGGAAACGTGTCCAACTGTAATTAGCAACCAGATTTTATAAATTAAATGTTATATACCATATAGTAGCCGACTGGCTCAGGCTTCGGACTGCAGAGGGCAATTTCCAAGGTTCGAATTCCCACTAAGCCAACGGTCGGTACTTCACTCGTTGAATAAAGTTCACGCACATGCCTGCAGGCCCATGTTAACTGGCAAGTGGTTTTTTATTTTAAAAAATTAGCATTTGAGCCCTCTAATGCGTGTGATTCTTCTTCTCTTTTAAGTACATTTAAAAAATGAGGTATAACTTGCTAGTTTTTAATTTAAAATGCAGACTTACTTCCAAACTATAGTCCCCTGAAGGGGTCAACATTTTTAATACATAAAAAATCTCCTCCTCAGTTAGACATATGAACGTTCCCTGTTAGAATAAGAGGCAGGGTGAGGGGGGAGGGTGGTATATTACAACTACTGAGCCATAGTTTTATTCGCATGCATCATCCATTTAAACACATTTCACACCTGTGACGAGTTAATGGTGTTGTCAGTGACCACGAGAGTAGTTCAAGGGGGTCCTTCACCTTAAACGATAAAATAATTAGTCGGGATAACCCCCCCCCCCCCCACGTAAACACGGCTTACCGAAACCAATTACCATCATGTGTGTTATGTGTGACGGCTGTCAATAATGTTACTTGCGATTCACAGATCCCACACCTTCAGTGCTCCTATACGTAAGCATGTCATGCCGCTTGTCAAATTTACTGGAGACTTCAAATAAACTGCATTAACCAAGTGAAAGTAAGAGTAATTCTATCTCGTTGACATCCTGTTGGGACGAGGGCGGCAATAACTTCTCGTGGTAGTCTCTCGACACAATCAACATGCTGACCGACCAATATCGTTACTACTCCCCCCCTCGTAGGCAAGTACTCACCGCCTGCTTGGTACAGAATGACTCTAGTCTACGGTGTTGTTAGTGGAACAGCCAGGCCAAGTGATGTGCGGAATCGAGTACAAAGTACTCATGAATAGGCCTACTTGTACTCATATGATAGTGAACGACTCTTACTCACCACTGTAAATACTGTACTTACTACAGTAAGAAATGCAGATGATTGTACACTGTATTGCGAGCCTTTATATAACTGTAATGAACACAAATAATAAAAAGTAAATTGTAATGACATTAGAAATTACAGTTTTACTGTAGAAATTGTTAAATATCATAATGAAAGCATTATAACTATTTATAACAAGATTAACAAAATAACAATTTTAAAAATAATTTCAAAGTTGCCGATGGGATAACCCCCCTCCCCCAAGCATCATGACGTAGTCATGAGTCCAAGTACTCGAGTACAATATTCAAGTAATTTTTATTTTATTGGGCTCGATTCTGCCAACTCACGATAGTGTTTACAGAACTAACTGTATGTCTGAGAATGGCTTTCACAAATCACAAAACTCTCCTGTAACGAATTGTAAGTGATGAACAAAAGAATCGTAAGACATAAGAAATCCTGCCTTGTTCTACAGTATATTAGTTGTTCGACCTTCTCTCAAACCAGTATAACGTTTTCTGGAATTGCCAATGTCTATTAGACTTTTAGAACCAACTTATACCTTAAATAATTTTACTGATGTAATCATATATCCTATTAATTATACCACTGTATGTGTATGGGTGGGTGGATGGGTCAATACCACTGTGCGTGTATGGGTGGGCAGGTGGGTCAATACCTCTGTGCGTGTATGGGTGGCTGGATGGATCAATACCACTGTGCGTGTATGGGTGAGCGGGTGGGTCAATACCTCTGTGCGTGTATGGGTGGTACCTATCACATAACTAGCCAAGGTCCTTGAGTTACGTACAGTGCCTGGTACATTGGGCACTCGTGTCACGTAGCTACAACAAGTTCAAGTGCCTCTGGTACATTCTGTTGCTACTGCCTGTGTACAATAGTGTAATCCTATATCCGAGTAAGGACTCTACACAACACATAACTAGCCAAGGTCCTTGAGTTACGTACGGTTACTGGTACATTACGTACACGTGTCACGTAGCTACAACAAGTTCAAGTGCCTCTGGTACATTCTGTTGCTACTGTCCGTGTACAATAGTGTAATCCTATATCCGAGTAAGGACCCTACCCAACACATAACTAGCCAATGTCCTTGAGTTACGTACAGTTCCTAGTACATTGGGTACACGTGTCACGTAGCTACAACAAGTTCAAGTGCCTCTGGTACATTCTGTTGCTACTGTCTGTGTACAATAGTGTAATCCTATATTCGTGTAAGGACCCTACCCAACACATAACTAGCCAAGGTCCTTGAGTTTCGTACGGTTCCTGGTACATTGGGTACACATGTCACGTAGCCACAACAAGTTCAAGTGCCTCTGGTACATTCTGTTGCTACTGTCTGTGTACAATAATGTAATCCTATATCCGAGTAAGGACCCTACACAACACATAAATAGCCAGGGTCCTTGACTTACGTACAGTGCCTGGTACATTGGGCACTCGTGTCACGTAGCTACAACAAGTTCAAGTGCCTCCGGTACATTCTGTTGCTACTGTCTATGTACAATAGTGTAATCCTATATCCGAGTAAGGACCCTACACAACACATAACTAGCCAAGGTCCTTGAGTTACGTACAGTTCCTAGTACATTGGGTACACGTGTCACGTAGCTACAACAAGTTCAAGTGCCTCCGGTACATTCTGTTGCTAGTGTCTGTGTACAATAGTGTAATCCTATATTCGTGTAAGGACCCTACCCAACACATGACTAGCCAAGGTCCATGAGTTTCGTACGGTTCCTGGTACATTGGGTACACGTCACGTAGCTACAACAAGTTCAAGTGCCTCTGGTACATTCTGTTGCTACTGTCTGTGTACAATAGTGTAATCCTATATCCGAGTAAGGACCCTACCCAACACATAACTAGCCAAGGTCCTTGAGTTACGTACGATTCGTAGTACATTGCGTAAACGTGTTACGTAGTTTCAACGTTCAAGTGCCTCTGGTACATTCTGTTGCTACTGTCTGTGTACAATAGTGTAATCCTATATCCGAGTAAGGACCCTACCCAACACATAACTAGCCAAGGTCCTTGAGTTACGTACGATTCGTAGTACATTGCGTAAACGTGTTACGTAGTTACAACGTTCAAGTGCCTCTGGTACATTCTGTTGCTACTGTCTGTGTACAATAGTGTCGCAAGTGTTCTGTCTGTCACCGAAGGCCGACATTTGCAAACTGCAGGAGGGAAATCACAGATGTTGGGTCAATGTCGCCCGACATTACTATACTACTGTACCTTCTGTTTACGTTTGAATAATATGGCGATAATTATAATAAAATTAATTTATCATAGCGTCAAAAATGTTAAGATGGGAGCATATAATAAATATATATAAATATATATCACATGGGTTTCAAATCCAGCCACCGCACTAATAAAAAATTAAATATCAGGGGAAAAACAATATTTTAAATACATAAAATCTACAGCACAAAGTACTTGTGTCTTACTGTTTAAATATTGATCTCCAGTAAATAAATAAATCCAGGTTTCGTAACCACTCAACACCTCCTTCTACGATTGAATGAAGACCATCTATTCTTATAAAGCTCCCCACTTATACTTCCAGTAGTTATATACTCCCACACCCGAGCGAAAACGACTGACCATAGTCCATCCCTTACGACAAAGATTAATTGCACCGATGACGCTCATAGGGTCTGATATCAGAAACTTGTTTCGACTGTCAAACATATACCAAGTTAACGAACGCCCAGTTGGTTTTTGACGAAAATTCGTTGATAATTTACTAGAATTAACAGCACGTTGTGGTGTCTTGCAAGATGGGGATATTCGGAATAGATATGGACTCTGAGAAGTGCCTCGTTGCGTCTTATATAAGAGGAGCTATGTTGAGCGACAGTGGAAGTCATGGTAGAGGGGTTACAACGTCGTGATGTATAGTTCATATTTAAACCGAAAAAAACAAAACATTCATTTTACTAATTATTTTAAAATTAACGCTGATATAAAAAGGATCCAGAATCGTAACAAAATTCTTATATAAGGCTATATGAGATGACAGGCTAACTCTGATGTTATTATTGAGAATATGGTTTCCTTCCTTTCAACCTGTCTGTCATATAGCTTCAATTTGTGATTGTGTGAGGTAAGGCGTCCAGCTTCAATCGTCGTGTCATAAACGCACCCAAGTTTTGTGTCAAGTGCAATAAGTGTAGTTTTAGTTAGTAAACCAGTTGTTTAAGGAGTCCTTTAGCTATCTAAGCCTAGATTCACAGTGATTCAATTTCCAGTACTGATGCATTTCTCTTCAGACTAGTAATTTTCAAAGTGTTCAGCAAAGTGTCCCTGATGCATGGGGTTTGAAACTTTTTACTGCAACAAATTATAGCAATATAATTTATTACGACTTTTAAAAAACGTTTATAAATGTTCACTACTTTCGATGTCCAGACCCTAAGCAGACTGTCGGCTATGGTCATAGGTTTCCGATGTCTGGTGGTGGTAGTCTCCCACCAACCTCTCAGACAACCCTCGGCTCTTCCGCAGAAAGGTCCTACAGTGTTGTTCTTTCTAAAGATTACGCCCAAAAATCAAATGTCCACCTTCTTCTAGAGCCTTTGCTAAACAAATCAATCGATTGGTTTATTTTATTCAGTATTTTTTTCTTTTTTTATTAGTTCATATTCAGAAGGTTCTGCTCCAGCCCTCCGGAGAGTGGGGCGAGGCAGGTAACTTGCTCCACTCCAGCCAACCTCTTCACACAAAGGCCACTACAAGAGAGGGAGAGGGGCGACACCCCGTAGACAACATCCACCGCGGCGTTTCAGCCCCAGACGCACGGAAATGTTATATCCTTTGATCACGCATATGAAGTGTTAATTAATATTGACGCCGACAAGGGAACACTTGAAGACCGATTCAATTACCTTGGGGGATGTCAATCTTACGACACGCTAACGTACTTACACCATCAAACAATGCCGTCACTGGCGCCGACATTAGTAGTGAAGTGTGTAACGGGTCATTAGAATGTTTACAAAAAAACCTTACTTTGAAACAAAAACACGTTACGCACTTTTTCAATTAATAATTTTTTTTATAATCATATATACATTATGTGTTTTCAAATGGAATGACAACCCAATTTTCAAACAGCGCTCTCGGCGTGAAAATATTACACGCTTTACTTTACTCAAAAAAATTAGTACAATAGTTGCCGCCGTAAGATAGACCTGCGTATGAACCAAATTGCAATAATTATACAGTATATACATTTTTAAATATTCTGCCAATATAATACGAAATCTGTAGTAATTATAATCATACCCTTCACACTGCATATTTATTTATTTCTACTTGTAAACAAACATAAAGAAAGTGAGTATGAAATTAGAACCAATTTACACTAGAGACTTATATGAAAGCTCCCATATCTGACTTACGCCAAGACACTCACTTACACACACAATGACACTGAGATAAACAAACACTCACACTCACACACACACACGCGCGCGCGGGCGACTCTTGACGGTGCGAAATAGATCGTTGTAGAGGCAGCGGCGGACTGAGTGTCGGTGGCCTGGCAACACTGGCGGTGTCACGAGAACGTGAATGGAGCAGGCGTGCCACCCTCGTAGGCTCGACTTCTTATGTAGCTTAAAACGAAATGTCAAATGAATGAACATGAAATGCGTCTACTGGACAGACATTAAAAAAACATACTGTTCACAACTCATCAGACTGTAGCACAATAGCGTGCAACAAGTATACACCTACAGGCGGGAAGTTCAGTTTAATAAACTGGAAAATATTTGATTTTCCATAACGTTGCAATGTCTGGCAATTTAGTGGACGCCTTCGTACAAACGTATCGGTGTACTACGTAACTGCCGCAGCGTGACTGACGACTACTGAAGGGAGAGCAGACTTGCTTCACACTTCCTACAGTGAGAGTGAATGCAAAATGTAAAACAGACCCTTTGCTACTACGTCATTTGTAGCTCTTCCCCCCCCCCCAAATCGTAGAACACAAATACATCCAAACAGCGGACAACGCAAAAACATCCGCGAATATATCCACGAACAGTACAGCAACGCGAATACGTCCAAACAGAACTGCGCGAAAGCATCCACACTCCAAAAAATATGAACAAGAGACGAACGAGAGTAAAATACGGAAACAGTCCAACGCAACTACATTCAAACTAGAGAACAACGCGAATCCAATGTTTACAATTAAATTGGACTGTTTAGACATTCTACATTTAATACTTGTGATGGTCGACACATCTCCAGAATGACAATTTCGTAGTCACACCTGCAGGACCAAACTTACTTGTCCTAATTCTACTTTCAGTCTCAATAACTAATAAAAAGTTGGAAGTAGTAATGTTTTAAAAGTCACCAACCGACTCAATTAATTATAACAGATATTGGTTAGAGAATTTGAAAACATGCGTGCGCATAGACAATTACATCATGATGACAGTGCGTTTTGATAATAAAAAGTTGTGTTACTCTTGAACTGTCGTCAGTGTTGCATCCATACCGACAACGTAAGCCTCCCAAACGGCGAGCCTATTCATCAAACAGTGTGGTGTGTCTGTGTAGACGCCGAACCAGTATCATTCAACTGATTTACGTGCCGTAAATTTCGAGAACCGGTTTGACTAAAAACTGACAGAGTGCACGCGAACGTGCATCCGGTTGGTCGACAGCTTTCCTTTGCGTGTCCACCAGAAAGCACTTATACAAAGCATTTGTATGCCTGACTTTCTTACCTTCGTGCATTTTTATATACGCGCGTGTTTATTTGTTATCTTCAAATTGGTTATTTTTTGTAAGTAAGTAGAGAAACTGTCTGGTAAAATGAAAGTGTCCCATTTTTCACCACCACTCCCGTTTTCTCGTGACGTCCAGTTGTTCCGATACTCACATTCAGTCTCGCTGCCTCGGGACGTCCACTTGTCCCGTTTTTCACCACCACTCCCGTTGTCTCGGGATGTCCAGTTGTCCCGATACTCATAACCAATCTTGCTGTCTCGGGACGTCCAGTTGTCCCGATACTCATAACCAATCTCGCTGTCTCGGGATGTCCAGTTGTCCCGTTTTTCACCACCACTCTCGCTGTCTTAGAAAGTCCAGTTCACCACCACTCCCGTTGTCTCGGGACGTCCAGTTGTCCCGGATACTCATAACCAATCTCGCTGTCTCGGGATGTCCAGTTGTCCCGATTCTCAACATCACTTTCGCTTTTTTATACATTCACGCTTTGTTAGTGGTTAATAGATATATTTACTTGCAAATCATTTAATTAATGCAACGCTTAGTAAACTAAGTATTCTTAGTTAAGTTAGGCATTTAGAGGAAGAACTTATCAGAAGTTTATAAGTGACCCACCTACCCATCCATACACGTACAGTTGTATTGACCTACCCACCCATACACGTACAGTTGTATTGACCCACCCACCCATACACGTACAGTGGTACTGACCCTCACCCACCCCACCTCTACACGTACAGTGGTATTGACCTACTCACACACCCATATACGTAGGGTGGTATTGACCCACCCGCCCACCCATACACGTACGGTGGTATTGATCCACCCACCCATCCACCCATATACGTACGGAGGTATTGACCCACCAATACACGTACGGTGGTATTGACCTACTCACCCACCCATACACGTACGGTGGTACTGACCCTCACCCGCCCCACCTCTACACGTACAGTGGTACTGACCCTCACCCGCCCACCTCTACACGTACAGTTCCCTGGTTTGGTCACCCTAATGTAAGGGAAAGTTAAAGTGCTGTGAATATAAAAAATGTTACTGACGAAACGTCGATAAAAAAAAGAAACTAACAGAAATGATTGGTAATACTGATCACTGGCCAAATTTTTGTTAATTTGATCAAAACAGTCCACTGGGGAAAATTTAAAGAGAGAGTATTGGCTTGGCAACTACGTACTAATAGGACAAAAGGACAAAACTTCAAAACGGATAGTAAATGCTAGTAGAAAAACACGTAATATCCCCTTAAAAGCTTTGCACTAATACAGTAAAACGGCAACTTAGCGCCAAGAAGCAGTGGAAGATTGCATTAGCATCAAATCGATACGCTTCCCTCCATAATGCGTTGATGTTGTTCGTTTTGGTTGACCTTCTCGGGCCATCCACTAATCACAATACTAGACGGGGACAAACTTGTAAAACTTCAATTACATCTATTTTAAATATTTATCAATTTAAATTAAAAATTGTACTATTTTATTACCAAAGTAGCCTAAAGTAAAACAATTGAGACCTTTTCTTCGTGGAATAAGTTAATTTGCAAAATTGCATTGCAATAAGACTGAGAAAAAATGTCACAGCAAACGTCTGGGTCGCGGCGTGTGTCCATGAATATGCGGCGGTTGATTTGCAAGCAAACACATCTCACAAGTGCTAGAATAAAATTTAACGAAACCCGTCTAAACAAGAACAGTGTTAGTAGTTTAACAACCAGAGGAAAGAAAATGACTGATCGTTGTTGACACAAGTGGACCAACATGTTGTGGGCGTGGCGGGTTGTGCTCACCTTCCAGCGGGTTCGCCCTGACACTGGCTTTGGGCACCTCTCCAACGGACCCAAGGTACGGCCACTCAATCACTATCACATCTCCACTCATTCATTCTCCAGTAGACAGTACACAAACCATGCCCTACTTCCATCCAACACGTCAACCTCGTCTGTCTGTCTATCCAGTGGCTATTACGCGACAGAAAATATCTATACTAATATATCGATATATCGAAACATATTTAACGATATTTCCGATAAATCGTTGCCATCCCTACTCTCAGGACACTCACTCGGACTTTGAGCCGTCGGATCGAACAAGTAAGCAGGAGGAGAACAGGTAACAAAGATGTTTAGAGTGAGTATCGAAAAATGCATCGCCAACTTGCCCGTTGCTCAGGTTGAGCGCGACAACCACGCTAGTTGCTGTTTCGTAGGCTCGCTGTAGTGTAGTGATGGAAGTAGAGGCTGCTTATATTTGGCAACTCAGAGAAATATGGCAAAAAAAGGCGACGTCGTTGGTGAGAAACGATGGTGCTTCCTGAGATGTGTGTTCCATGGTGGACACATATCGGTGTCAGGCTTAAAATGTCAACACGTTAGACGAAAGTGGAAAAACTGTCTTCGTCGCTAAAAGACTTTGAATATTTCAAAGCTCATTGAAGCGTTAACCACTTTATTACTACTACTTCTAAACTCCGGTATTGGACAAAAATACACACACAAAAGAGAACTGAAATGAACAGCAGCTCTCACCGGCGGTGCTCAGGACAAGGTACCACACACTATCGGATTGTGAGCAAGACATCGGATAGATCTTTTATCTGATCTTAGGCCAAAAAACTGTCTCCAGAACACACACGATAAGCTGTTCACCTTCGAATCCGACCCGGTGTCTTGTTCGGTGTTCGGAGGCCCCACTTTCTACCTTCGACCTCCCTTTTCTTTAAACCCTGCTCGATCCGAAGTCTTGTCGTCAGGCAAAAGATCGATAGTATAGCCGGCTTACACAATCGGGCTTACACATGGGGTAGAAAACTACCTTATCGACTGCATACATTTCTAACTGCTCCCTTTATGTGCTTTTCATTGTAGTCGGTACACGGTTGATATTTAAGTGAGGTCGCTGTTGTTGGAAGTTTATACAATCCTTTGTTTATTCAATTATAGTTATTTATTTCAAGTTTCGTCCGTTAATTCAAGATTGTTTGAAGACAAGTGCGCCTGATTTGCACGTAAAAACATGAATTCAATGTATGTTAATGTATAAATCAGGTGCTTGACTTTAGAGTCTGCAAAGACTGTCGACCATGTTGGTTTTAATCCCATTAAACCAATGTTAATTGCGAATCCAAATGTTTTCGTTATTTATTGACCAATAGTTGTGTATGAGGTGTCATTTTAAATTTTATCACATTGCACATTGGGTTTGCTTTTTGCTTTTTAAATTTGGAATGCATACGCCTAGTTTTGAAAAATAGGTGAAAATAAAAAATTCTAAAATATTTTTTTATATTTTTTCTATAAAACTAATTAGGAATCTGCAAAGTAATACCAACGCGCAATTTCATTCTTGATCAAATGCAATTTGTCTGGAAAAGATCCGTTTAAAATAACTGTGTAATTTGGATAAGCGTGATCGTATTTCCGGCTCGAAAATAACATTGTTCTTATGGGATTAAAACCAACATGGCCGATAGCCTCTGCAGATTCTTAAGACGAGTACACGTCTTACAAAGCTCCAGATATAACCAAAATCAAGTCGTTTTTTACTGTGCGCATAAATACGCAAGAAAGTGGAGAGTTGATGTGGCGGCATGTGCGAACAAAGTGTCCCTGGATGAATAAACAAACGGATAAGGAGAGCTATATGACACTCGAGACTGTGTTATCCGGACGACTTTTATGCACAAGACATATAACAGTGGACCCATCTGGACAGGACGAGATTTTAGCAGAGATATACAACGTTTGAGAAATTATAGCACTCTGGGAGAAAGTAGCGTTTACTTGCGTTTACTTATGTACAGTCACGATTCCTAAGCATTGTTTTATCTTAAAAGGAAGGAAGGCCTTATCAGGTTAAGTGGAAGAAGGGACTTTCTAGTCCCAACTTCGCCTGGTTAAATAAAGACGTTTTTCATTTCATTTCAAGGCCATTACATTAGTTTGGCGATATCAGGGGGTGATTTTTATAGTTAAACTCAACAGCGATATTATGGTGATGATTCAAATCACATGCTAGAACTGCTTTTGTCATTACTACTACGGCCGATTTCCATTAGCAAGATTTTTATATTAATTATATACGATTTAATGAATCATATAACTTAAATAAACGGTTCCAGGTAACTAGCACAAACTTTCTTCCTTTTCCTTAGTTATATCAGATTGTTTTTAAAATGTTCAATAAAAACAGATGTTCAATTAATTACATTTAGATTAGATAGATAGAAAAGCATTTTTATTCAGAAAAAACAATAATTACAATATAAAGATCATATAAACGGTGGAAATAGCTCCCCTCATGGGCACATGCCTGAAAGGGGAACGGGCCACTACCAGCCAGACGTAAAATAAAATGAAAATGTTACTATTATTTAACAAATAAAAAGTAAAAACGTACATAAATAAACTTGTTTCATAACAATTATTACTTAAATTACAAAATTACAGATACATTTTTATAAACTAAATTTCGTAACAATAGAAGCCACAGCAAATGAAATAAATAAAAACTAATAAAATTAATAATAAAGAATACTGTAATCCGATAAAAAACTACCATAAAAACCACATTTACAGACACTTGCCCACGCCCATATTGTATTTCTACGGAATGTACAAACGAAACATTTATTTTATTAAATAAAGTATGGGAAAAATCATCTTCAAACCGGCTGTTCAATTAAATACATAGCCAGATTTTATGTAAAAAGCCTTCAACCACTTGTACTGTTGCTTCCGGCCTCCCTCCAGCCCCGGTTGTAACTAAACTATTTTTAAATATAATTCACATATTTCTCGAAAATGTAATCAAAATCGCTAGAGCCGTTTTTGAGAAAATTCCATTTTGGTTTGGTATGTTTTTTGCCCATAAATTTTTTTTAAGTGAAAAAACTGGCTGAAGATATTAGCTAAATCACCTACATGCCAAATTTCATAAAAATCGTTCCATCCGTTTGGTCTCCAGGGAAGAGCACAGACACACATAAAGACAGAAACCAAAATTAAAAACACTTTTTTGGGTTCAGGGAATCCTAAAACGGATTTTTAGACCAAATTGTGAAGATTTTTTGTTTACGATCACAATAAATTTCTCTATGCTAACACATATGGGAAAAAGTAAAAACCTATCATCGATTAATTTTACATGTCCATGGAATATTACATGTGAATTTTAGTCTTCGTATGAAAACAATTAGATGCGCAGACTATACAGGAACCTGCAAACACAACGTAGCTTTTGACACAGACATATATTATCTGTATCTGTTTTCAAAACTGAGAGTGGTCGACAGTTATGGATCCTTTCTCCATAAGACCAAAAACAGCTGATGTGACATTTTCCCATAAAATAATGTTTTAAACTTTGCCGGTCGGAGACCAGGTTGGAGGTGACGTGAGATCACTATAGCTCCTCTTCATCACTGTTTATGCAATAATTATGTGCAACTGTTTCACTACAAAATACTTGATTGGGTTAATAAAAAATTGTGAAGTATTTTTATTCAACATTTACCTAGATGAATGAAAAATAATTCAAAATTTGGCTTAACAAGTTTAGAAGTTTCCAAGACAACACACGGTATGCGACAGTCTTTACCAGATTAAGATACACAGGAGAGGGTCGTCTAATCCTCTGGTTTCAAAGCAATGTGTAACAGTGTCCCAACTCGAGTGTCGGCCCACCCGCATTCCTGTAGTCGGGACCAAGCAACCTATAAATTTAGAAATAGCTCAATCCTAGCTACTTACCGACGCCAAACATCTAGGGTCGTGATTCGAGTTTTGTGATATTGGTCTTCATTTGGTTCGAAAAGTGAACCATAACTGAATTATTTACGATCAACCATTTTATTTACGGCATTTGAATGGACGGAGTTATTTTTTATAAGAACCTAAGGGATGCTTGGTAATGCGAGTGGACGACACTCAGGTGCCACATTGTAACATTGTTTTGATAACAGAGGATAGATAAGAACGGAACTTGGCAAAATAATCTGGCAAAGACTGTATAAATCCGCGACTATATTTTTAATGTTTTCTTGTGAAGTTTTCGTCGTTTGTTCATTAACTATACATTTATATGTACAGGGTTAGTCAAAAGTCTGGAGACACCTTAAAATGTTTATTATTAATTGGGCTAGACGATTAAAACGTTACAATTCAAATTGGAAGCTGAAAACCATTTTTTTCAACGTTCTTATTGACTCATTTCCTTCAATCGGAGACGGACACACGGAGTCAGTAGATAATTTTTAATGTAAGCATAGGTGGATTACATATAATTTTAAAGTGCTGGTCAAGCGAAGAAAAATGCTGCAAACTGCACTGCAAAACGATCATAACAAAAATTACGTTCATGCAAAGATTTTTTGAAAATAAGCAATAAAACTCAGCTGAAAAATAGAAAATTGCTGTAATTAGTTTTATTTCACTTTTTTAAACTTTCTGAGTTTGACTAGGTTGGAATTCCCAAATTAGATAGCAATAACAAAATACTAAGCATTTGGATAGGCGCCTTGATCCAAAAAAATCCCAGAATGAATAAGGCGTTGGTTATTTCCTTGTTAACAATTTCAGGATAACAATGACATTCTTAGTAAGTGATTTTATGTTCATATGGATAGAAACCACTCAGAATAATTTTAAATGTAGTAAAATTAAATTAATTGCAGTAACTTCCAGATTATTCAGCTGAATATTGTGGGTTATTCTAAAAAATCTCTGCATAACCATAATTGTTTAATGAATGGTCCTTTTGAAATTCAGTTTGCGGCATTCTTCTCTGGTTTACCAGGACTTTAAAATTAAGTGCACATCAACTTATGCTCAAATTAAAAATTATCTACCAACTCCTTATGGGTCGTTCCCCATCAGTAGAGGTAGTCAGTAGAAACGGTACAAAGTTTGTTTATAGCTCCCAATTTAACTTGTTAAGTTTTAATCCTTTAGCCAAATTAATAATAAAAATGTTAAGCCGTCTCCAGACTTTTGATTGACCCTGTATTATCACTAGACATGTCACAGATATTTTATACATATTTACTAGACAAGTTACAGACATTTTATTCTATTGGAACAACTTAAATATTCATAAGTCTGTATTTGGATAAAACAACATAACTGATTTAGGTCTAATAAGATAATTAATTAAACATATTAGAGAAAAACGCGCCGCGTCATGTATCCGATAACCCGCAATGCATTGCTGTGTTGCGGTTCTTGTCTTATGTTTGCAGGCGCTCACTCACAGATAACATGTTTTAATTTATCGTTTCCCTATAATACTAATAAAAACTTGGTAAGAGAGGAACAAATATGTAGTTGTTTTTTAATATAACAAAACTAAAACACTAAAAGCCCAACATATTGTCTAAGAACGAAACAAAATGAATAACAAGAGATTGCCTCTCACTGGCACAAATAAAACTACGTTTTTTTTTTCGATAATGGAAATCATCTATGGTCAGAACACATATGCCTACTATAATTTGTAATTGCTAGGGAAAATTGGGAAAAAAATAAAAAATTTAAAAATACACTTGAAATTTGGTGGAAAGTTAGCTTTTGTATAATAGAGGTCCACTGAGGATTTCTCGAAATTCCATTCATAAGGGGTAGAACAAATTCCTGGACGTATCATTTTCCCCCTAAAATTGGCATTAATTTAATACAGTAATTTATTTTAAACAGATGGTTTACAGAAAATAAAAGCTTGAGTAATACAGTAATTATTGTGAAATGTTTAACGTTGTTTATTCTAACTCTGGCATGTGATTGCACTACTTTGCACCCACCTGAAGTAGACTTATATAGTGCTTTCTAAACTATAAAACTTTGTTAGTTAGGGGAACAGAAGCAGGCTGAGCTGTTATAAAAATGTGAAGGTTCAGAGAGAATTGTCTAGTGAAGCAAGGATAGAAAACCAACCTGTCCGTGTAATGAAGCACATCAGTTATCTCTCGACTAGTTATATCATTCAGAATGTATTAAAAAACGTTTATAACTTGTGAAATATTTATATGTCATCAGTGCAAAATTATATACTTCCTTTTCATACTTGTCAGCGTTTAAAATTGACATAAAAATGAGGAAACAATCATGAAAAATAAACGTCCATGATACTAGTTTATAAACAAATCAAACTACTTTAGTTGAAGAAATGTGTAATTAAAAATGTATTGTCGCTGTCTCACTGGCTTCACAGCATGTGTCCATTGTAGGGCAATGTTAAATATACATTACAAACTTTCTGAGGACAATTCGTTAGTAACCAGACCACACAGGTCACGTTCGTCGACACAAGAGACGTTGTACGTGATTCGTTCGTTCTTTATTAGCGAACGTTTCGACTGTCAACGACGCCTGCCGGGCGACAGACGCAACAACCGGACTTTGCTGACAAGAGATCGTGTAGCGTCAGTCGCAGGCGACGCCCGACTACTACAACACCGCGTACACACACAATACAATACGTTCTACAGTCCTCCAGACACCGTCCGTGAGAAATTATTGGTAACAATTAAACAAACTCGGTACTCACTTTGTCTCTGCTGCTGCTGCTGTTGTAGCGCCGCAGCTCTCTGCAACAAAATACAACGTTTCAAACACACATTTTAACCAACAAATTAAGAATACTATTTGACAGTTTTCTTTTATTTTTATGTATCTAACCTGACAAGCTATTAGGTATGACGAACCATACAGGCACTAAATTACGAGGCTAATGGTAAAACAACACCCAATATTCTGTTATCTATATATTCGTTATACGACAGATAACAACTTTTTTAAACACGCGACTGTACATTTTTACAAAACGCTGAATTCATTGTTCGGCACACGTTGTTGAATGTTGTCTCAAACTTGTACACTTTAGAAACGTCAAACGTCAACAATGCAAACACCCTCCCTTCTTACAACGGACCAGACATGTCTGTGGATGTCAGGCCCAACAGGTTGGCTCGTCTTTCTTCTACACTGGTATACGTCACAAGTATAGAATTGTTATTGGAACACGTTAAACCACCCATTTCAAAAGGAAGGCAAATTTTCCCACACCTACACAAGGTCTGAAATAGCTTTACTTTGTACACGTTAAATTGTTGAAGATATTGTCATACAGATTGTAACATCTGATATAATCTAGTTATCTCTTATTAACTAACTGCCCACCGAGAAATTAAGTGAAGGCGACCACCATCTGATTGATCCCTTTCGACATCGTTTTGACTGTAATTGGGATCAAAGCGGGATCCGAGCTTTGACCAATACTGCGGTCATTATTAATGTTTATTAGACGGTTCAGTAGTTATGTAGTTAAATGCTGCGTTGATAATTCGACTACTTCAATTCTGTTAAAATGGTTGAACAAGTTAAGTAAGTAAATTATACAGTACATTATTCACCATTATGACAAAATACTTACTCGCACATTTAATTTGAATGTGTAAAAATGTATCACACGGTATTTTCTTTGGAAAAATTCACTTAGAATTTTGTAGATTGTACCCAGTGACATACATACCTGGTGCTGAAACCTCCTGATGAAGGACGCCTGGAGACTGCTGGGGTCTAACGACCGACTGCGTGGTTTGGCAGGCTTCTGAGTGGGATCCTTGGAGGAGAATATCCATCGTAACATGGCTCTTTATCACTTGTCTAGATTGTACCCATTGAACGTACCTATTGCTGTAACCTCCTGATAAAGAACGCCTGGAGACTGCTGGGGTCCAACGAACGACTGCGTGGCTTAGCAGGCTCCTGTGTGGGGTTCTTCGAGCAAAATAACTATCGTAACATCGCTCCTTGTCACTGATCTAGATTGTACCCAGTGACGTACCTGGTGCTGGAACCTCCTGATAAAGGACGCCTGGGGACTGCTGGGGTCCAACGAACGACTGCCTGGCTTGGCAGGCTCCTGTGTGGGGTTCTTCGAGCAGAATAACTATCGTAACATCGCTCCTTGTCACTAATCTAGATTGTACCCAGTAACGTACCTGGGGTTGGAACCTCCTGATAAAGGACGCCTGGATACTGCTAGGGTCCAACGAACGACTGCCTGGCTTGGCAGGCTCCTGTGTGGGGTTCTTCGAGCAGAATAACTATCGTAACATCGCTCCTTGTCACTAATCTAGATTGTACCCAGTGACGTACCTGGTGCTGGAACCTCCTGATAAAGGACGCCTGGAGACTGCTAGGATCCAACGACCGACTGCGTGGTTTGGCGGGCTTTTGATTGGGGTCTTTGAAGGAGAATATCCATCGTAAAGCCGCGTTTACACCAAATGCTGTCAGCAAATGTTGGCCAGCTTTTGTTGGCAGCATTGCTATCAACAAATGCTGGCAGCAAATGCTGGCAGCAAATGTTGGCGAATTCCCTAGACTGATCAACATGTGTTGACAACATTTTAGCGCTTTGGTGCGTTTAGTTGCATTCGGCATTCCGAAATGTCAACACTCGAGCAACTTGCGGCGGTAGCAGCAGCGTGCGTCATCATAGGTAAAAAGAAAAGACCAAAGAGATATTGGGTAAGGCCTTCCCTTAGGGCCAGATCTGTGTATAGTGGAAGTGACTTACTTTCAGATTTAAATCAGGACGATATTAATCCATTGTCAAGAGAGTTGAGGTGTGACGGCAGCGTTAAAAACTTCTTGAGGATGACAAGTAACGACTTTGAAAACCTTCTCACAGCTATTGGACCTAAAATTGCGAGACAAGACACCAATTACAGGCTAGCAATACCTGCGCGAGAAAGACTTGCAGTGACCTTGAGATACTTGGCCAGTGGAGACTCTTACTCTAGTCTCAGTTACCTGTTTAAAGTGTCAAAATCTACAATTTCTGGAATAATACCTGAAGTTTGTGCAGCTTTGATTGATGAGTTGAAGGATAATATAAAGGTAAGTGAATACTTGTATATAACCAAGTGTCCCATGATTGCCTCCCTCCATATCCAAAAATCAAATACATATGTGATTGGTTATATTATGCTATTAGTAGGCTAATAATAGTTGTTTGGGAAATTGGTTGGTTTAAAGAAACTTAGTGAATATTTCACTCAAAGTTTAATGACATACATAAATAATACATATCAAATCAAAACAGCTTTATTTCCATAGAAATTTAGTTACTATTTGATGATAAACCGATAGATTGAATAATTTTATCACAATAAGCATCATTGTACTCGTCATGTTGAGGAGCCCACTTAGCAGAAATGGGACTTGCAGCGTTGATGGATGAATGGATTTCATTAGATGTTGATGGATCGTATGACTGAATGTAGGAAGATGCACTGGTTGATCTTGATGGCTCTGTACCCATCGGTAACTGATTAAGTTCCATTTCGAACAAAATGGTATTAATCCTGTGTTTTGCAAGTGCTTGGTCCCGAGAGTTTATAATTTTTCGTAATTGACACGCAACGTTTTTTCCAAAGATATCAAACTCGTCTTCAATTCCTGGCTGATTTAACTGGCTAGACACTTTTTTCATTACTTGATAAGCTTCATCCACCATTGAAGCTTTCCTCTTCTTCGTCAATTTTCGAGTAGGATCCGTTCCTGTTTTGGGTGTGTTGTCGGCAGTTGTGATTGATGTGTCATTGCCCTCCTCTGCAATGTCCTCCTAAAAATAAAACCACATTACATTACAGTTGACATTACCTTGAGTTGACAGAGTAGGTAAAAATCACTAGTTTTAAATCTTTTGCTGAAATAAACGTTTATTTTTTATAAGATTATGGTATATTGGCACTTATATCTTGACTGTATGGATCACTGACCCCTTTAAAATACATTTCATTTTGCAGTTGCCGAATACTAAAGAAGAATGGCTACATCATGCCAAAGAGTACAACTCGCAATGGAATTTTCCGCATTGCATTGGAAGCATGGATGGGAAACATGTGATGCTACAGGCACCCATCAACACATCAAGTGAATATTTCAATTACAAAGGTTATTTCAGCATTGTCCTCCTGGCTGTTGTTGATGCAAATTATTGCTTTACTTACGTCTCTGTTGGTTGCCAAGGACGGTTATCTGATGGTGGAGTGTTTGACAATAGTACCTTAAAACAACACCTTCAAAATAAGACTTTGAATCTTCCCGACCCAAGTTTCCTTCCAGGAAGGGATTACTTACCGGTACCCTACTTTTTCCTGGCTGACGATGCCTTTCCTTTAAAAATTAACATCATGAAGGCGTTTCCTGGAGTGCATGATAAGGCAAGTGTAAAACGTGTCTTCAACTATCGCCACTGCAGGGGCCGTAGAGTAGTGGAAAATGTATTCGGAATAATGAGTGTGGTTTTCCGTGTGTTGAGGAAACCAATGTTATTGGAACCAGAGCGGGCAGACACAGTTGTTTTAGCCTGCTGTCACCTGCATAACTTTTTGCGAAGAAGTATGTCATCAGCTTCAACGTATACACCTCATGGAGTTTTTGATGTCGAGGACCTAGCTACAGGATCATTAGTGCCAGGACAATGGAGAGTTGATGGAATGCCTAGAGAAACTCTACTTCGTTTAAAGAAGATTCCAAAAAAACCTTCCCAGCTGGCCAAACAAATACGTGATGAAATCAGTGTTTACTTTCAAAGTGAAGAGGGTTCAGTGCCATGGCAAAACAACTACTAGGCCTAAGATACAAATGTACATAAGGACGTTTGCACATATTATAACGTATAGTTGAATTAACAACAATAACAAAGTAACAATTAAAGTAGTGTTAATTACATTATATATTTTGTAACAAATTTTAGACCGTTGTGTTTATGTTTAACTTTTTTAACCTATAAAAGTGACATTAAAATATGTGACAATTTGATAAAATAATCTTAAGTTGTTAACTACTTGCCTGCACTGTTTCATCGGCAGCCTCTTTCTCGTCAGTGGCAATCCCAGCTTCTTTAATCTTCCGTGCAGTAGTTTTATCCTTTAAAAACAGCATCGCTTTAAAATAACACCACTTGCTTTTATACTCGTCTGCCCCCGAACCACTCTTCTTCTTCTTAAGTTCTCTTTGAAACTGTGCCAACAATGTTTTCACTTTTGCCTGTACTTCCGAATTACTGGCTTTTATCTCCCGCGAAATGTCATTCCATGCATAGTTCTTTAGGTTTTTATTTTTATAATCAGGGTCCATCGGATTCCAAAGAACTGGTTGCTCTCGATATAGGTCAATCAATTGCATGACTGTTTCACGCGACCAATCAATTTCACTCTCAATGCTGTCGCTGTTCATATTGAGTTGAGAAACACGGACACCAAACAACACAGACGTACTACCATCAACAGTCGCAACTAGAGTACTGACGCTGTCGGAACGACATGGCGGCCAACCACGTGCGCTAAGGTAAGTGTTGCCAACATTGTTGACGGTCGCTTTTAGTCCCGTCAACATTGCTGCCAGCATATGTTGGACAACATTCTTTGATCTTTACCGACTACTGGTGGGTAAATGCTGCCAACACTTTTCGGTGCTGACAGCATTGTTGGCAGCAAATGTTGACGGAATTAAAAGTACGATTTTTGTAAATGTTGTCAGCTTTTGCTGGCAGCAATGTTGTCAGCTCCGGTGTAAACGCGGCTTAACATCGCTCCTTGTCACTTGACACTCACATTGTGTGGACCAACGCACTACTACGACTGAGCGCAAATTGGAACAAACAATTACGTTTTTCTGTTAAAATATTTCATTTTTCACAAAAAAATTAAAAGAAAAAAAACTTTCCCAGCTAATCTTGCAAAAGGTTTTTACAAGGCATCCTACTACGAATCTGTCGAAATAAGGTCGACCGGTTCCAACAGTTACGTTATTTCCCAAAACACACATTCGTTTCTCCACCCGTGGTTCTAAGAAAGATTCCCATCAGTCGATCACTCAAGCCGGGGAATTTTATAACAAAGAATTATACAAATTTTATTATTTAATTCAATGTGGGGTTAAGTTTATGTCATTAATTGGCGTGACTTCAATGAGCGCTTGTTAACAGCCCTGGACTCCCGAAAGCCACCTAGCAATAAAGATCTCAGTGTAATGACTTAATAGTTTTGGTACTCAATTCCTTTCGAACCCTTAAATGTAAATGTAAACACTGAGATCTGTTAAAAGCAATAATTAAACATAAATATTTAATCACATTTGAAAACAAACACATAATAATATGTAAAAAGAATATCTTATCATCACAAGACTCTTTCCTGATGCAAGGGATTTATAACTTTATCACAGGGTTAAGCACTGTTAAATATTAAATATCTAACCCCATTTAATATTTGACAATATTTCAGTTCCTAAATGTCCTTTCACATCAGTTTTATTATGGAAACTACTAACAGTTAACATTTGTATTGATTGCTGCTATTCAATATTTGTATACGACATCTAACAGAATTATTTTAATATACGTCACGAATTCTTTACATTTGTCGTTTAAGTCTTGGCCCATGCTATTTTTCTGAAACCCGACAGCTAAATCATCAAGTTTAGGAAACAATAAAGTAATACCCGATATTCTGTATCGGTTTCAGATGGCTTATTGTTACCATGTCATCTTTCACACGTACAGAGCATCATGGTAAAATAACTCTACAGTACTTCTAATCATTTGTTATTAAAAATATACGATACAGCTGCTATAGTCATTTATTCGTAGTGCTTTTGGGTGGACACTAAACGCACACGCACGCCACTAACAAAAAACGAGTGATGCTAAACCGGTCCTACTGGCGAGCCAACTACACCTACGTCACTGTGACGTCGATCCACAAATGTGTGTCGAAAATGTCCGGCACTGTGTGCCTATGTGACGTGGCACTTGTGTCAGTGAGCCCCGGCACTGCGTGCCCATAACTGTGTGTTA
Organism: Stictocephala bisonia; assembly: GCA_035578905.1. Classification (NCBI taxonomy): domain Eukaryota; kingdom Metazoa; phylum Arthropoda; class Insecta; order Hemiptera; family Membracidae; genus Stictocephala; species Stictocephala bisonia. Next base: position 1,149,176 of record JAQJVL010000087.1, on the reverse strand, counting down.
GCGAGGCTTGGTATCGTGTGTCAGCGAGGCCAGGTACTGTGTGTCAATAAGCCCGTAAATGTATGCCGGTAATGTCCGGAACTGTGTGTCTATGTAACGTAGCACTTGTGTCAGTGAGACCCGACACTTTGTGCCGGTAAGGCCGGGCACTGTGTGTCAGCGAGGCCAGGTATTTTGTATCAGCAATGATTACAGATCGAATTCTCTCTGTAGTCATTGGTGTCAGTAAGCCCGTAAATGTATGTCGGTAATGTCCGGCACTGTGTGTCAATAAGACACGGCGTGGTGTTTACAACTCAACCTGCATGACGAATGTGTTATCCGCAGCTCACCAGTCAAGGACAAAGGCCTGACTGTACCTGCATCCCATCATGTATATGGGGATAGAATATGTAGACGGGCGGATAGAATATGTTCGTTGTATGTGAAATGTACACAAGCGAACATAGTCAAACATATGATTTACCACAGTAAATTTATACATTTACAAGTGGTAAAAACTACTAATTGGATGTTTAGTGCAGGTTTAGGCCTACGTTGTTCCTGTGTTCTCGAATCAAGGAGACGAATCCGACGACAAACTGTTTCCATTCGCCGTTGGCCTTCTGTATATGACGTCACAAGGTCTCACCGGGAGGAAGTCTCGCAACAGGCCGGCCGGACTACGGAAAGGAAGGGGTTTTTCTTATTTCGTTTACAGATATTGTAAAAAAAAAAACCTTTAAAGGAAATAGGTTAGTGCTTATACAATTGGATTAATGCATTAGCATTATTCAGAGTAAAGTAGTGGTTTACTTGTATATATTAATGTCAGTGTACTGTCGGTTCTGCCTTGTTACAAACAACATATTGTTACATACATTTTTAGGTACACAGTGCAAACATAGTCCCAGAAGGACTGCTACAATCGTGTAACCACTTACACGACAACCGTGACGACAGTAACTGACTGTGAACGTGCATTATCACCATACTCGTACAACTCTTGCTTCTGTGCATTATCATTTAACTTGTTCTCCCACAGACTGCAAGGCCTCCATCACTGCAGGCGCCCATAGAGTTCTCCCTCAAGGCCCACCTAAAGTGACTTTCCATGTCAACATCAATCATTTCCAGCCGCTACGAATTGAGTGGAGTTTTTTTTATATAGAAAAGAAAGAACACTACGCTAATTTCTCGTGTACATTTCCTTTTACAATCTAAAAACTTAATCGTTGTTTTCTACTTCAAGATTTCTTAGGTCCACATACGTACAAAAGTATACAAGACAAAACACGCTCGTTACTATAGACATGTCAAAAGCAGACGACTCTTGCACTCGTTATGGATTTATCTAGTTAATGTAGCTAGTGCCATTCAGAAGGTGATAGTACTTCATGTCCTACACTGTGTAGTGTAGTTGGCAAGGCCCACCACGAGGATAGTGTATATTACATCGCGTAATGCTATAACCTTCCGTTTACTGTATAAGAACGAATTACATTCACTGGATTTTTAAAAACTACGTAATCTTTCCAAGCTTCTTCATATACCATAAATAGAACCTGATACGCTTTCCAGTCACGCTACATACCCTCCCACCAACACTACTAGCCCTCCCCCCCCCCACACAACACCACTACTAACTATACTGTCCGTTAGAGTGTTTACACCGTCAATGAATACATTACGTGTGAATACTCGACGACGAAAGTGTTGCCAGTCAAGGCCTACATGGACCTGTTAGCTTGAAATATATCCCAGCTAACACTGAGATGTTCCCATGGGTAATGGTTCCCAGAGGTCATCGGCAATCCCAAGGCCTTTTCTTTATCCGTCATGACCTTCACACACAATGTCTTATCTGGGTTACGCAGTGCGCGTAGCACGCACTAAGTTGTTAGGGCAATAACACAATTCACCGTTGCCGATTCACATGCATTAGCAAATATCTACATTTAACTTAAATATCGTAAACATTTTAAATATGATATAAAACATTACATACAACAAACAAAAAGCCGTAAGAATGGAAAATGGTGTTTCTTACAAACACATTTATTGTGATTAGGTGTAAGAGAGGTCTCATACGTCCTAAACCTCGCATTTGCATCATATTTTTGATGATCAGTAAAGAGATGTTACATTTCGTTAATTTATTGTATAAGTAGTTCACCAAATATGTTTATTAGATATGGAACAAATTCGTAACCAAAGTGGACCGAGAATGAAGCAGCAGGACTCTACAGGAAGCAGCGAGTAGGTGGCAAAGTGCCTCATCACACAACAGCTGGCATTAATTAATTTACTTCACTTGCTGTCCACTCACTGGCACTGCATACGAAGCCTAATTGGCCAGACTTGTTCTGACCAGGATATGAATTCAGCAAAATATCCTTTAGAAAATTAACAATTGGCAAATTATGTCAACCTTTAATGACAATAATTACAAATTAAAAGTTAAGAGGTACTCTACGGGATTGACGTATCACAGCTACCACTAACTTACAAGCTGTCAGCCTAGCACCTCTTTTCATAACTGACATAATATATTTTGAACTAAAAACGATAATTTGCTATGTAATATAATTATAATGTTTAGAATTATTAGTTTTCTTTTAGTTCTGAGAATTCCAAACTTATCTGAGAACATGTACCTAATATACATGAATATTAAAAGAAAAACTCAACAGTAAACATATCCGATCCACACATTGTAATGATTTAGCTTTAGGAAACCATGACATTTTTTTAAGACACGAACAATTTTTCTGGACATTCATCTAAGCAAATATTTTACTACAAATTGTAAAAAAAAAAATTGGTAACTACGTTATTTTAGTGACCTGTAATGAGAATTGCAAATTAAAAGACTTTAAGAAGCCGCTAAACACATCTTAATTGATTGCCACTGATACTAAGTAAAACTTGGTCTTCAGATTCATGTTCACTACCTGAGGTTTGGGCCACATGACAGAGCATACCGAATCTCGCTCTTATTTGATGCTTACTACGACATGGCCAATACAAGGTCATAACTAGTGTATGATTATATATACTGGTCATAACTCCACGAAGCGGTTCAAGTCCGAAGAAGTGTAAATAGTGCCAACAAACCAGTATTATCACTTGAGTTACGAGGAACGAGAGATCAAAATAAATACATTTAAATGAAGTTGCCATAAAAAGTGTGAGGAGATACACATTGCAAGAAGACTTTTGAAATTTAACTGAATTTAAACGTGAGTGTTCATGATAATATTTCTTAACTAATTCATTGTGTAACGAGATATTGTAAATGATGTGGAAATAGTAGGTTACTGTCAGTACAGAAATTATCTGTGCCCGAGTTTGAAGGTTGTTTACTAAGAAACTAAGAGGCCTATGTAAAATCCAATGACACCATTGTTTTTATCATTTGATTGTGCGTCATGGAATATGTATTTTCAAGTTTTATTATAAGTTTTAATAATTTTTATTCTAGTTTGAACAAAAAAGTCCTGAAATTTTTACCAGATTTTACTATGCATCAACTTTAAACTTATATTACTCAAAAACCCACTATTGTATTGCATATATATTTTAATACGTGGTTGACAAGAATGTTTTCTATAAGTTTTATAAACTTTAGAATTTTTACTTTTCGAAAAATATTTTTCTTATCAATTCCATGAAACGTTTCCTTGGCTTCTAGAGGTTGTAAAATTAATTACTTGGTCAGTTGTAGTCCTTATGACATGTATAGTTGTAAATTTCATACTTATACATTAATTTCATACGTGTAAGTAAATACAATGATTTTATATTGATTTAAATCAATTTAAAATAATTTTAAACTGAATTAAATTAATATAAAATCACTGCATTTACTTATGTATATCAAAGTAATGTAATGTAACAAACATTTTATAAGGATTACAAGGTAACAAAGTAATTAATTTAACAAACCCTGAAAGTCAAGAAAACATTCTTTCAAGGAGTTGATAAGAACTGTTTTTCTTGAAAAGATGAAATTCTAACATTTATAGGCCAAGAGTTGACGGTTGTTTGTGGTAGTGGTCTACTCTAGTACACGCAATTGACAGCGATTTGTTGTAGACTTCTCTGTTGTTGCTTTAAGTAGGAGTGTAATGGAAAAATAATTTCCCTACTCGTAAAAAAAACTGCACAAATGGTGAGGGTAGGGTTATAGATCCTTTTCTTACATCTAACCATAACACAGGCCACAGGGGTCAGTCGCCCAGGACGGGTCAATCACTGGGTCAAGTAGCCAGTGGAGGTGTTGCCCGATTTAGGGAGAACAGCATTGGTCGTGGCTAGGTCCACGATGAACTGAGAGAGTTTCTGGAGTTGCTACTTCCGAGTCAGACTTTTGACTACATTCCTAGGGTAAGTTCTGTTGGACATCCTAGGATAAGTCTAGTTACAGTGAACCCCTGGACCCCTTGCTACATTCACACTTTAGTGTCTTGTGTAAACTGTTACAGGTGTTTGATGTTTACTATGATCATATTGTGTGTGTAAGGTAAGCAATTTTATTAGTGTTTACAAGATTGTTAGTGCAGTAATTATTTCACTGTATATTTGCCTTCCAGTTTGTTATTTGTTAATTATTCATAAAGTAAGTTCTTGAACTTTAAATGTGATTATATTAGGTTTGGCTACTTCCCAGAATAGTTTCAAATGGGTCCTTGGCATAACGTTAAATTTTAGGTACATCTAGGGCTTGCTAGTTATAATTCCACATTAAAATAGATTAAATGAGTCCCAAGATTGTATGATTGACAATTACTATTATTTACCTTTTTTCCTTTTAAGTTTTTTGTTTAATTTGCAGTTATTTATAAACTATATAAATATAACAACAAATAAAGAAAATTTTCTTTTACATCTGTAATAACAAGAGTAAATAAGTGGTTTTGTACATGTGTAAAAATGAATGAAGAGTATCTGTACATCTAAGTAGGGAGCCGTCCCTAAATTATTTAACGCTAAAATCGGGCTTTTCAGAACCCCCCTCCCCCCTGTGTAACGGACTTGTAAAGGTAATACGTAACCCCCCTCAAAATTACCTAACGCTATCATCAGCCCCCTCCAATTATTGTCATCCATTTCAATGCATATTATGATTTATAATAGTCATTCTTTGATTTTGTTTCCCTTGTTTTCTAATGGAGGAAGAATATAATACTAACTTTAAAATCTTGTAGTTTTGGGAAAAACAATCAAATTTGTGAATGAATTAAAACGAATAGTTGTTGGGGTTTCATGTTACGTATCGCTGCATAGAAACCCCCCACCCTCCCCTGTAACGAAGCATAACACTGCCGAAAACCCCCTCCATCCGTAAAGGTGTTACATAATTTAGAGATATACACAACTAACATGCTCATAATAGACAAAAATCACCCCACTCTACTGCACTTAAATTTGTATGTTTGCACTACATCAATTTTACATATAATCATTACTTAGTCAATCCAAAATGTTAGTTTACTGAAGGATGGCCACTATCCTTCCAACACATTCTGGTTAGAGACTATAATGGATTAGAGAACACACCATTCAAATTTACTTGTATGGTATGTGACTAATATGAAATGCAGAACGTCACAGATAAGAGCACAGATCATCGTTCAATGCAAGCACCTTGCTCTATTGTTGACTTCAAATTCAAATCTTTATTGTTATGAACAATTAACAGTAATTGCATTACAATCACCAAGAATACTTTATATAAACTAGTCTCATGTAATAATAATTAATAATTGCCGGCGTGGTGGCTCAGTGGCTAAGGCTTCGGACTGTGGAGGGCAAGGTCCCAGGTTCGAATCCCCAAAACAGTTGGTACTTCACTCTTTGAATAAAGTTCACGCAGAGGTCTGCAGACCCATGTGAACTGGCGAGTGAAGTGTTATTTATAAATAAATAATTAATAATAAAAAACAATAATAAATAAAATAACACATTCAGATATTACATATTTTGAAACGCGCGTAAAACTTGTGTTTTGGGTATTACTTCACGTTCACATGTCGCCGTAGGCGATTTAAATCAAATGGGAGTTACACCGCGTGCCATTAATCACTGTTGAAAACATTGTTTCAACTTAATTTTGCGAATAAAAATTAAAGTTACTCAAGTTTATATGAATTTATACTTATATTAAGTCCCTACCTGACAATATAAGTATATTTTTAATGTGTTATTAACGAGATCAAATTTTTCCCGGTATGTTTTTATCTTATTAGACACTATTTTTTTTGACAATGTAAAAAGTGATTATTAGATAGTTGACCAGTATACATTTTATTTCTTCTTTTTTGACAAAACATAAAATTCTGAAGCATACAAGCATTGATGAGAATTTAGTCATCAGTATATAACCATCATACCGTAAATTTTGCCAGTATGGCCCAAGGCATGGATAAACCATACTCATTTTAACCAATTTTCTTTTAATATGAAGCCTTGTAAATAAGGGGTCATTTAAAGGGGTTTTACATTTGAAAATGTTGATTTACCCCCAAAACTTTTTGGTCCTTTTTGAATTTTTTTTTTTTTTTTTTTTTTTTTTGACGTATCTAGTATAGTAATAAGTATATAGTGTTGTAAAATAGTATCTAATAAGGTTATAACATAGCTAAAGGACATTAATGTCTTCCAACTTGTTGAAATAAATACGTTGGGGGAGGGGGTAGGGACTTTTAGGACAAACTATGCAAACATTAACATGTTATCACCCCAAAACCAAGACATTAAAAGTACATACATAGAAAAGCTTGTTATGAAAACTTGAGAATTGACATTTGAAAGAATAGACAAATTGTATTGTACAGGCACGTGATTTAAATGAAGATAACCTACAACTATACTGTAGTTGTATGATCGGTAAAGGTTAACCTAACCACGGAAACTCTTTAAAAGACTAGTAAAAATAATTAATTCTTTATACAAAAGTAAACATGCAATGGCAGTTTTTTTTTTTTTTTTTATGAATCATAGATATTACTAACATCAACCGATGCCCAGTTTCGGCTTATCACTAACCCTTAAAACAATGTCTCATCGATAAACGGCCGGTTGAAAGGTGGCTGGTTAAGAGGGATTCTACTGTATAGATAAATAAGTAAATAATAATCCATTGACAGTTATTATTATTAAAATTGTATGGATTTTTATAAAATATTAAGAAATATATACTGCGTGCATCGTTTCACTCGGTGTACAGCGACAACCCACTTTAAGGAATCCACCCACTTAGAATGATTCTGAATGGATTTCAGTTGAACTGTTATATTTTACATTATGCAATTCATGGTCACATTCGTTATTCCTTAGTAAGACGCTGATCGTAGAGGTATGTGTGAATATGAGGGGCAAATGAGTGTGATTAGTGTAGATGATTCAAGTGTAGTCATTGTTAGTAAGGTTGACTGTTCCTCAGAAAGAGCTACTTATTTAAAGCCCAATAGCAAGGAGAATCAAGAACATATTATAAGTCCTAATGAAGCTACTAAATTAGTTTGGTTTACAAGTTAGGACATTTGCGCGCTACATTGTCAAATAGGAGATGTATAGCTTTTACATTGTACTGTTTAGTGATAATATAACATTTAAATTTTTACTTATAATCACATAATCCTCTACAGTAAACTAACAGATTAAAAATGATTTTGCTTAAACTTTAATAATTTTGGCCGTAGTGATGTTGACTGATAGGACTGCACATTGGTTTCATGGCAATACCATACCCGTACATCATCTGCGATTTGGTTAAGTAGGGTCATTATGTCATTCTAAAAATACGATAAGTGCTGTTTCATGAGATAAGAACAGGGTTTCATGTTTAGTTGTCTGCGATTAACTGACAAGATGTCGAGTCATGGGATGAGTAAAGCACATACATACTTGAGTTGAATGCATATATATGCCAACTCAATCCAGTATTTCTCTGAGTAATAAAAAAGTTGACTTCATTTTGAAAAGTGAGAATGTAAGTGTAAATAAGTATATGCTTGTGTGAATGCAAGTGAAAGAATGAAAAAGGCGTGAATATAGTATGGTATGATCCTATAAAACAGTATATGAAATAAAGTTTCCTACTCCTTGTATGTTTGTTCACTTCAAATTAAAGAAGTGTTGGCCTTAACAACAATCCAATGATACTATATACTTCAAAGACTGTCAAGAATTAACAGAAAGGATGTTATTCAAATATGAATATACTTAACTTAAAGTATTTACGTTATACGACTAACTAGTGATATGAATACTTGTACTTTACTATGGGATCACAATATGAAATCGGAAAAAAATTTCAATATGCCCAACTAACAACATGAAGAGGTCATACGCAAAGGAAAAACATTTATTTTAAAGAATATAACATTAAAATGAGGAAATAACACTAACATCCATAAAAAAATAAAATAAATAATAATTGGCTGGGGAATATACTCAGTAGCAATATAATTAACAGCTAATTGTTAGCATCAAAACAAAACACAAATGACAATTAGTGCTCATCAGCTGAATCTGGTGTTTTCGCCTATAAAAATTACATGGGGGAAGAGGTGCAAGATCCAAATAGCATAAAATCTGCTCATTGTTGTATAGAATCATGACACAAGTTAATAAAAAAGAAAAAACCAGTATAAAGGTTTTCCAATGTCAAGCGAACATAGGAAACATTATCGACAGCAAACGGACATAAAAAAAATTGAGATAAAAAAAAAGCTTGTCTAGTGTACGAAACCTGTAGATACCTAAAATGTATAATCTCTATTCATATAGATGATAAATAATTTTATTTAACAAACAAACATTTGTGTAAGCAATTTTTCTTAGCCAACTAAAGTAAGACAATTACTTAATGAGAATAACATTTTCGTTGTGATTTTTAAGGTAAGCAGTTGAGATTATAAAGTGGAGAAATACTAAATAACCACATTAATAGTTTTATTTGATATTCCTGCAGCAGAAAAAAGCCTTCAATGATAAGACATTTCTTACAGTAATGCATTACGTGTTTGATCAGTCTTCACATACAAGGTGTATTTAAACTACACTAGCCCGATGTACTGTCACAATATTGACTAACTCGAATAAAAAAACTAACTTGCGAGAACCTCCTTGTTCCTTTGTTTTCAATACCACTACAATAAACTACATAAAATACTAATAAAACAATTAACAATATTATATACCCTCCCAGAAACGTGCAGTGGTATTGCATTTACATGTACATGTAACAGCACTAAAAAAGATACATCAAAAAGCGCAATTTTTTCAAGGACTATCGAACAATACTAATTTGCAGCAGCAATCAAGAAATAAAATAAATTTTAAAAACCCATCAGTACGTAATAGTATTCTTTCATTGATACTGTAATATGAAATATTGTTCAGGGGAAAATTGAACGAAATGTTACATTTTAAAATATGGAAAAACAAAATAAATGTGTTTTCTCTACATACACTATGTAGTGTACTTTTATACTATTAAGAAAAAGCTACAAAAATAGTTTGGTCGACTAATACTACCACAGAGAAGAAACTACATGACACTCAGTGAACAACAACAACAAGAGGCAAGACAACACTAGAGACTGACACATTGACACACCAGAGCCAGACTGACACAACCTTGGAGGGACTCCCACCACAAACCACAGGTATAAACAACAGTAGTTCACACACTATCAAGTGAAAAAGCAGAATATTTGTATTCACACACTCGTCAATTTTTGTTTTTCCATTGTAACTTTCTACTTCATTTACTTGGGTAAATTGAAAGAAATACAAATGAATAATTGGGACCTAATAAAAAAATTTCATTGAAACAACAAAAAAAGAAGGAAATAAATTAGTCGACAATTCCTTCCTTTGTAAGTCTTTGAAATAAAAGTATATAAGCACCTCTTTTTCTACATAAATTTGAATAATTACACTTCCATTATTACAAAGATAATAAATGAATTATCCTAGCTAATACTGAAATAAAAATAATAATAGTTACATTTATTACTGTTATTTTTTTTTTTTTTATAATTAGTAAAAATTGTATTAGTTTTATATAAAATTAACAACTTTTACTTTTTCCCATATGCGTCAGAATAGAGTGAGTATTGTAGTCGTCCAAATAAATTTTTTTACAAGTTGGTTTAAAAATCCATTTTAGGGCCTCCTGACCCAAAAAAGTGATTTTATTGGAAAAAATGTTGGGTGTCTGTCAGTATATGTGTATGTGTCACGTCTGCACACTTCGCTGGAGACCAAGCGGATAGACAGATTTTTATGAAATTTGGTATGTAGTTGTATCTAGCCAAAATCTCTTAGACTGTTTTTCACCTTTTAGAAATGTTATATTTCTTTTTTTATTTTTATGGACAAAACTTATAAAAATTGAATTTTCTCAAAAACGGCTTTAACGATTTTTAAATTTTCAGGAAAGATGTGAATTCAATTTAAAATATTTTATTAAAAACCGCATGTCCATAACTTAAATAGTTTTTTCAGTTATGACATATTTTCTTTATGGACAAAAACATTAACAAATGCATTTTTTTCAAGCTTTACCCTAACAATTTTGATTAAATATTCGGTAAAGATGCAAATTATAACTCAAAATATTTGAGTTACCATCCCACTAAGTTGGGGCTGGAGGCTGAAGGCTGGAAGCCATAACTCAAGTTGATGAAAGTTGTTTACATCAAATCTAGTTATGTGATTCATTGAAAATTTTTGAAGATTATTTTTCATACTTTTATTTAAATAAATTAAGTGTTTCGTCTGTATGTTCCTTACAAATGTAGTCAATAACATCTGTTTTTATTTAGGTATGCTTTTACATCCTTAAATTTTAATTCAATTCAACAATAGCCCCATTTTGAGGCCAGATGGGTCACAATTGGGCGAGCCGGTCGCCGACCGGTCTAAGCTGTCAGGACTTTTGAGCTTGGGTTAGAGATAGTGCTAATTCGAATCCGGCCTAGACTGGAAGATTTATCAGTAATATTCACCTTGTACTGTACTGGTTCTCCCCCTTAGTCTATCTGAATAAGTTCCTCGCACAGATCAATAGTCTATAAGGCATGGGCAGAGTAAGGCGCCCGATTCCATTTAAAAAGGAGATCGGCCTCTCCTTAAAAAAAAAAAGTATCATCTATACCTATAAAAAGCAAAGCCCTCACTGACTGACTCACTCACTCATCACTAATTCTCCAGGAGAGCTGAAATTTTGTACACTGTTTCTTTAGGTCTTAAATAGGATAACTAAAGTATTTTCATCTTGATAAAGTACTCCTGAGGGGTAGACCCGCCCCTAAATTATTGTTCCATAAGGACAAACGTGGGTTGATTTTAGTAAATTAATAAAAGCTGTTTTGTAAATAAATAAACATTTTTATTTTGAATGTCTGACATTATACAATTTATGTATTTTTAATACTATACTATGAGTTTAATCTTCAGCTGTTAGAAAAAATAAAATCAAACCCAAGTGATACCATTGGGTATTTATACTAATAAATATGTAGCAACACAAGTAGTGTAAGTGAGATACTGTAAATAAATTTAATATTGTGATTTTACTTTATACAGTTAATCAACTATTATTTGTTGTCAAAAGTCACATGCCGAGGTGTATTGAGCGCAGAGAACGTCGGGGTTGGCACGTGAAGCGTGCAGGGGTGTGCCCTCTATAAAAGTTATTATTGTAAACTGTTTTCTTAAATTGTTCATTGTTGAGGATTATTTGTTTATGATGGAATTATGATAAATTATTACTGTACTATTTTAATATACGTCTTTTTCAATGTAAATTACTATTAGCTTATAATTAGTTTTTAAATACCAAGTCACAAAGTTATGATTATATTTTTACTTTTTTACAATTAGTTAAATGTAGAAGTGAACTTACGGACTGATAACTGGCTGCCTGGACTCAATATATCTTATTATTAATTATTATTATTATTATTATTATTATTTATTGCATGCATAATGTGTTTAGTTTAAATGCTACTTTTTAATTGGCTTTTGTGCTATGTTGTAGCATTATAAAATAACATAAAATTAAAAATAAAATAAAAGGCAAATCCCTGGATGACTCACTCGTCACTTTTTCCCCAACTTCCCATGTAGGTAGAGAGCTGACATTTTGTACACTGTTTCTTTAGTCTAAAATAGTAAAACTAAGCAGTTTTCAAGCCGGTATATCCATAGGGCTCCATCTCACAGGAATTCAAAATTAATACATTATGCTTTTGGTAAAAAAATTAACCCTGGAGAGGGCACGTCACGGTCCTTTAGACCGGGTGTACAGGAAAACTTTAATAACTTTAGTTGTAGCAATTCAAGCGTTTCCTCCCCCTTAGTACCTTTCAATGGACTCGTCCACTTGCCGGATGTCCCTTTGTCTCCTCCTTCCCCTTCACTAGTCGCTCGTCAGTAAGCGTGGTGTTGTGACCTGGTCGCTTTCTCCTGGCGCGCTGCCTCACGCTACTTGTTTTGCTGAATATTTTGACCGTGCGCGCCCTTTGCCGTATGCAGTTTTGATTGTTACGTTTAGTGTTGTTTTAGTTGAATATAATAAAATAGTTATTTTCTTTGTATATAAGTGTAAATAATAGTGTGTAAAATAATAAAAACCTTTTAGTGTAAAAACATTTGTTTGTTTTCTTAGAGTATTTTTATTTTTTTAAATATTTCATTATGGAGAGAAAACAGGAAGAAGATATTCAAAGACTTTTAGAAAGTGTTGAGAAAGAAATGCAACGTGATGAAGAAAGATGCGAAAACCCAGGGGCAGTTAAACGCCAGCTTTTTATTGATGAACCTTCTGACAATATAATAATTGATGAACCTGCATCTGACGTTGACGAAGAAGATATATTAGAAGTTCAAGAAGAAAACACAGCATCGGAAGAGTCAGCCGAAGAAGACAATGCAGTTGAGTATCGAGGGCCTTATTACATTGGGAAGGACAATGAAACAAGATGGGATGCCCACTGTCCAACACGGGGAAAAAATGTAAGAACACCTGCACGAAACATTGTACGTCGCCTACCTGGTGTGATATCTCATAAGCCAGAATCAGCAATAGAATCATGGAGACTTTTTCTTACTGATGATATTTTAGATGATATTGTAAAATTTACAAATCAACGCATTCTAATGGTAAGGCCAGGTTACTCAAAGCAAAGTGATGCCCGTGATACTAGTAGGAGTGAAATAGAAGCATTCATAGGACTTCTTTATTTAGCAGGTATTTACAGAGCATCTCATGTAAACCTAATGGATTTATGGGAAACAGATAGTTTTGGAATAGAGTTTTTTCGATCGACCATGAACTTAAGAAGGTTTCAATTTCTAATGAGAAATATCAGGTTCGATGATGCAACTACACACAGAGAACGGAGACTACTGGACAAGCTCGCTCCCATCAGAGATATATTTGAAAAGGTTGTGGACAAATTTAAGACAAGTTTTTCAGTGAGTGCGTTTTTGACAGTTGATGAAATGCTCGAAGCGTTCAGAGGACGCTGTGCCTTCAGACAGTACATAAGGAATAAGCTGGCCAAATATGGCATAAAAGTGTATTCTCTGGCATGTGCAAAAACATTTTACACCCTAAATATGGAGATCTTACCTGGTAAACAGCCTGAGGGGCCTTTTGATCTGCAAAACTCAGGACTTGAAGTGGTAAAGCAAATGATAGAGCCTGTAAGTGGTACAGGCAGATCAATTACAACAGATAATTGGTTTACCTCCATCCCACTGGCAGAGACCCTACTTAATGACCACAAATTAACACTAGTAGGGACAATAAGAAAAAAATAAGAAGGAAATCCCTCCTGCGCTTATTTCTGAAGGTAAGCCAGTGCATTCCAGCATTTTCGCATTCAAAAAAATATTACTATTGTAGCTTATAGTCCAAAGAAAAATAAAGTAGTTACCCTAATTTCTACTATGCACGACAACGATGAGATTGATCCAGAATCAGGTGATTCTTGTAAGCCATACATTGTTACTTTTTATAATTCGACAAAATGTGGGGTGGACGTAGTAGACCAGTACAAAGAGAGGTACTCTGTTTCACGCATCAGCAATCGTTGGTCTCTGACATTATTTTTTGCAATATTGAACGTAACTGGACTGAATTCCTATATTGTTTCGAAACATGGAACTGGCAAATTCGACATTCCTCGACGACATTTTTTAAAGGAAATTAGCAAACAGTTGTGTGCGCGTTACTTACAAGAACGCAGTGCAATAAAGACACTCCCAGTGGGACTCAAAAGAAACATACGTCAAATGTTAGGAATGCCAGAAGATGCGGAAGTAGTACCTGCTCCAGCTTCTCCAGACGTAGAACGACCAGGACGGTGCGCATTCTGTGACTGGAGAAAAAACAGGAAGACTAAAACCAAGTGCCATCTATGTCAGCGAGACATCTGCAAGGAACACACAACAGTGACCTGTGTACGATGTGTCAATCAGGAAAGAAGCGAAGACTCGGAATAAAACACAGCTACAAAAATATCAGGTCAACATTTTTTCTTTCATAAATTTGCAAACTAATATTTTGAAAATATGTACTATATTTAAATTTCAATATTTGTAAACTTTTAGTTTTTGTCATACATACAACCAGACATGTTAGCATTTAGTTTGGCCTTAATAAATATATATTTCTTTGAATAATACGTCTTCTTTCAATAACCGGTCTAAACCTCCTGGCGCGCCCTTTCGCGTGATTGAGTTGAATGCGCTCTCTCCAGGGTTAATTAAAAGAATTAATACAAAAATTAAACAGTTAACAAAAAAGAATATTTACATTAAAAAGTAGGTAGTCTTAAACTCATCTGATTTATTTTTAAAGAAGAAACTACAGTAACAGCTGTTTTCAATGGTTTATTTATGTTTTTAGTTATTTAACAAAATATTAGGAGTAACCATTCAACATTCACTACGCATTTATTATTTTAAGTTGTGTTTTGTTTGTCTTCTTATATTTATCGATTTAGTTTTGTATTAGTTATTTATTTATCAATTCATTTAGTTTTATATCAGTTATTTTGAAATGGATATAGTATTGAGTGATCATTGATAGTATTTTGGTAGACATGTTCTGAAAATAAACTTGAGCCGAAATTAAAATGGTTTAAGTGGATGACATCTTCACGAGACACTGATACCAAAATTATTTACTACCATTAAGCCTGAATGCGTTTCAGAAGCACAAGGAGACCTTCAAGCAATGCAAAATAATAAAAAAACCTCTCAACCTGAAGATAATAGCCTAAGTATTATTACAAGAAGGAATTATATTATTCAAGAGAAAAAGAAGCAAAACAGCTAAGCACTGAGGAAGATTTAGTGTTGCGCAACGTTTAAAACAACTGTGCAAGTCTTCAGTGAAATACAACAACAACAAAATCGCACCTGGAAGTGAATATAGAGCTGCAGTTGCTAAATGTGTGCAGGAAAACCCCGAAGTAAACAGAGCTACTGTTGCAAAATACACGCAGGAGAAGCCCAAGTGCACAGAGCTACTGTTGCAAAATAAACCCAAGCATTCCGAAGTGCACAGAGCTTATGTGTCAACGAATGATAAAACCCACCAAAAACAGCTACAAAATAAAAGAAGTGTTGGCATCAAAAGAAATTTTGGATACCAATATGATCTGACTATATGCTATGAATCAGATGAGAGTACTAAAATTGGACACATGAATATAGTCTGTAATTACTGTAAGGCACTGAAATGGAAAAGAGAATCCAAAGGAATGTGCTGTAGCAGTGGAAAGATTGATCTTAATTGCCTAGAAATACGACCTGAACCTCTCTATAGTCTTATTGTTGTCGGACAGTCTTTGAAGCAAGTCGGAGTAAACCTAAAAGAAGACTGCTTCTCCCATGGCCAATTCGGTAGTGTAGTTGGTTCAATCCCAGCTTCATGTGCTAAAGGTTCTCAGTTCGATCCCAATCAGAGTCAATACATTTTGAGAATGATCAGCTGATAATCACCCTCTGTTCATTTGTCATTGGGCTATTAGAATGACACTTTCTAAAGAATAGTCGGTCTAAGTTTGTAACAATGACTACATTCGCACATCTACACTCATTCAAAATCCATATTCGCCCATATCTTGACGATCAGCGTCATATGAATAAATAAAAAAAAGAATAAAATAAAATAAATTCTACATGGCCTGCTCAAGAGCTTTTCAGACAGTCTGACCATTCTTCAGCCAGAGGGTCACACAGCAAATATTGTTTATAAGGAAGTGTTTCGGAAGTTGAGCATTTTACTCCAAAGGGGCTGCACAGTTTTCTGAGGTTTAATTCTAAAATTTCTAAATAAATTGTTCATTATTATTATTATTTGTTTTTATTTATGAAACCTTAGTTCAACCTGTGCGAAGAACAGGCAAAACAGCTAGTATTAGTATAATTATTGTTTCCTCCCTCCAAATAACATATAATACATCTATATTTCCTAAAACTAGATATCATTTAAAATAATTTGGTTACCTTATAATTTTCAATTTAGTAATATGATAAAGTTTCTGAGGTAACCCCTCAATTTTTTTTTTTTTTTTTCTTTTATTCGTTAAGCATTTTTCAAGGTATCTGGTGAAATTATTTTTCTTTCAAAAACAAATATTTTACTATGAAAATATAACCTGATTTATTGTGAATGAAAGAAATATATCGTATGGTTTTTTGTCAGTTACCATTATTATTTATTTTTAGTTTAAAATTATGTAAAAGCTGAGCTTTGTACTTGGACAAAAAGTCCAAATATCATTACATTATAATAAAAATTAAAAATAAATAAATAAATTACAAATTATCTCCTGTCACAAAGCTAAATCAAGCCATTTAAGACCTGCTTACTGATTCTATTTATGCTAGCTAATCCCTCCGTAAAACAGCTCAAGAGGCACTCTAAAACTATTTGATCCATTGTTTGGATAGACTCCCCGCAATCACATGACTGATCTACTGTCAATCCCCATTTGTATTTCCAGTAGTTACATCTGCCCACTCCAGTTTGGAACCGATTCAATAATGTCCACTCGCTACGAGGGAGGTTCATCCCACCTACAGGTATTGTTGGATCGTTAATAAGGAACTTATTTCGTTCATCAAAACTATTCCATGCTATGGCCTAGCTAGTATTGGGCGAGAAATTTGATCTGCTCAACTGGAAAGCAGAACGTAGAGGTGGATTTAGAGATTTTAAGAGACCGTTCTGACATGGGAGATCCTGGGTAATGGGGAGGTGCCAAGATCTTATTGAATTCTTTACGTAGTGCCTCCTAGCGTCTTATATCTGGAGGAGCTATACTGCTCAACACCAGGAGCCAAGTAGTGGAGTTGCCAAAAGATTACCACTAATAGCTCTCACGGCTTTATTAAGTTGGACATCAATCGCTTTTGTATGTGCGCTATTTAGCCATACGGGAGCAGCTGAATAAACCAGTGACAAAGCAGTAGTACGCAGGACATGTGCGTTGGCTCCCCAAGTTGTTACAGCAATATGATGTAGTGCATTTGCCCTGGTTTTAATTTTAGCTGGTTTTTTTTAAAATGACTTTTAAACGTTAGCCACCGACTTTTTAACGCTACTCCCAGGTACTGTGGATGATCATTGTGGTGGAGTTTTACACCTTTTAGAAAGATATTTAATTTTCGATTAGCCAGTTGATTACTTCGGTGGAAGCAGACTACTTCGGTTTTTGATGGGTTAGGATTTAGCTTCCAGGTTCTAAAATATTCTTCGGGGGTTGCAAGATTGTTTGTGTTTTTTTCAGTAGTTGTGAAGTCCCCTTGTGTTGATAAACTACAGCGATATCATCTCCATGTATAAACTTTCTTGACTTGGTGATTGGGATGTCAGCAGTATACACACTAAACAAAATTGGAACAAGTACGGACCCTTGTGGCAGACCATCCTTCATCTATCTATATGAGCTTTCTTCACGACCTATATAAACTTTTATTAGTCTGGCACTAGGCATTGACTCTAGAAGTCGCAAAAGAGAGAGAGACAAGAAGGAGGAGTGAGTAAAATGAAACTAATCATAAATAGGTTTACAAACAAATCAGCCATACTGCAGTTGCAGCACGAAAAAGATCATGAATAAAGATCATGAATGTTATTTGGGTAGCAACAATGGGCATTTCAAGACCTATTAAATTTTCAAGTATTTCTTAAACATCCCTTGGTGCTATAATAAGCCTTCAATACAAGCAAACTTTTTAATTTTCTTTTTAACTTTAAAAAATAGGTTCTGTTTTGAGGTAAACTGGAAGATGATTAAATTAACACTGTTTTGTAGTGTTAAAAAAAAGCTGTTGAATACCCTGATAAGGCTAAAGAGGATCTGCTGCTATGTTATGAGTAAATATTTGGAATTAGACTTAAAGAAAGAAACTATACCCAGTAAATAAATACAAGGTAAAGTATGAATACTGTACCTAGTAAAAACTGGTTTGCAAGACTCCCTACTTTATCCTCTTTTGTAAAGTGAGGATAGGTTTAGTACTCTTGCTATACCCTCCCCAGATAGGTGTACTGCATATGATAGAAAGGGGTAGACTGTGCCTTAGTAAATAAAATAAAATTTCAATATTGCAAAAGCAAGATAGTTGGCAAATGATTAATGTTCCGGAACAAATTTTCCAGTGCATACCTTCTTGACGTGGGACTGAAAGGTTGAGATCTCTCATATATCACTGAATCAAGGACCCTGAATTTGTGTAAAGAGCTTATCTCGGCCTCATCAAAAATGCTCAGCTGGTAAAAAAGGTCCTTTCCTCTGCTTACTTTAAATTCAACAACTGGGTTTTAAGTAGATTGGTCTAAATATCATAATCATGCAACTATTGGAGTTAGGCGTATCCTTCCAAGAACCACTTTAATTTCAGTTGGGTTGAATGATAGTCTGAGAGGTGTTATCAGCAAAGAGAATGGTTTGTCTGACTGAGATGTAAGGCAGGTCATTAATAAATATCAGAAACAGTATTGAGCCCAATATCATCAACTCTAAATGATCAGGTAAGTAAGAAATTCAATCAGCTTAACAGTCTAAAATTATGTTTTTAATTTTGACGACTCAATGTGTATAGAACAAACCATTACATTTTAGGAATAAAATGTGGCTTTTTTGATTAACATTTAAGTGATTAATACTACAACTACAATGCACATGAAGAAGGAAAGATTTATTTTATTTTTACGTGATCCATAATTTATGGATTCTGTTTAGAATATCAGCCTTTAAGTTGAGGCTCTCAGTAGAACAAAGTGCGAGTGTTTAGGGAAAGTCCTCTCTGAAAAGAGTGCAACAAGCAATATTCCTTGCGCTGGATGGACTAGTAGATTAGATTAGATACACCAGGTTGTGGTCCTGTCATCAAGCCTACTGCGCCTAGACTTCATGGTCCTTTGTGCCCCGAACCTAACAGTGTCACAAGAGACCAGTCTCCCTAATGAAGGACAGGGTCTCCCCGGGTGTAGCCCGTCTGATATCATCTGGTTCCAGAAAAGCAGTACCCAGAGTCTTGTACCTAAGAGATGTAATAGCTCCACAATGACACAAGATGTGTATGGAGCTCTCCTCACAGAGCCTACATATGGAGTCTTCTGTTAGGCCCATAATCTTCATATGTCTATGAAGGAGATTATGTCCGGTCAGCAGTCCCTCACCTTGGCCCAGTCATAGCTCAACAAAGCTCGGCTGTAATTACGAGGTTCTTGAATAAGTGCACGAGACTGCCTGAGCTCAGTATCGTTCCACCATCTACCAGTGTGTTCCTCAAAGGTCCACCGATCAATTCTTCTCTTAAAATTCTGGAAAGGGATGCCAAGGGCCGGCTTCAGACCCAGAAGAGGGCTCTTTGTCTCCCTCCTAGCCCGAGCATCAGCCCTCTCATTTCCATCAATGCCAGCATGCTCAGGGACCCATATGAGTCTGACCTGTTTGCGTTGGTAAAGGGCCTCAAGGATCCCCTGGCACTCCCATACCAACTTAGAGCTGCTACATGGCACCATGATAGCCTTTATTGCCGCCTGACTATCTGAGCAGATGGAAACAACTCCTCCGAAGCCCCCTAAGACGCATTTCTTCCTGTGCGGCAGTCATGTGCACATTTTAGTGTGTTGACTTTTGTGATTTAACAATTATACAGTATTGGAAATATTGTAGTAATTTATTGTTGTCACTGTTATTATTCAATATGTTTTGATATGAGTGGTAAATGGTTGACAGTTGCTTATACCTTACCTTACCTCCTTGGCCATTGAAACCCCAGTTGGTTTTTGGCCTCGCCAACAATGCCTCTCCATTCTGCTCTGTTCTTTGTTGCCTCAGGTGTAGTTCCCAATTTGTAAATATCTTTGAGGACCTGATCTCTCCATCTAAGTCTTGGCCTGCCAAGGGGTCTTCTACCATCTGGGTTCGATCGTTCAATATAATTAATAATGGAGGTATTTTCTCGCCTCCACACATGTCCAGCCCACCTTAGTCTTCTACTTTTCACTAATGCTACTATATCTGGGTGAGTGTATATTTCTCTTAATTCTCTGTTCTTTCTTATTCTCCATACATCTCCTTCGCATACTGGACCAAACACTTTTCTTAATACTCTATTTTCAAATACAATAAGCTTCTTCTCATATTCCTTTGTCAGTGACCATGTTTCAGCTCCATATAGTAACACAGGGAGGACTAGTGTATGGTAGATTTTGATCTTAGTTTTCCTAGACAATATTTTGGATTTAAGTAATTTCTCTACTGCCCAATAGGTCTTAGAGGCTAAGACTAGTCTATTTTGAATTTCGTTTTCCTCTTTTATGTTTTGTGCTAGCTTTATGCCAAGGTATTTAAACTCTTCGACTTTTTCAAATTCCCACTTGTCCACTTTAATATTTTGTATTCTATTCATTCCCTGTCTTCTGGTTATATGCATATATTTTGTCTTATCCTGGTTTATTTCTAATCCCACCTTTCTGGTTTCTTGAATGAGCACTTTTGCTAAATTTTCCAGATCTGTTCTACTTTCAGCAAGAAGAGCAACGTCATCCGCAAAAGCTAATACATTTACTTTTGATCCAACATAGATCCCAACTCTTAAATCTTTTGTCTTCCTGAGTGCATCTTCTAAGACTAGGTTAAAGAGTAGAGGGGATATCCCATCACCTTGACGAACTCCTGTATTAACTTCAAAGTCCTCTGTATATTCTCCATTTACCTTCACTTTACATCTTGATTTATCAATACATATTTGTGTCAATTTTATAAGCTTATCTGGGATGCCAAACATTTGCATTTTTTCATACATTTTCATCCTATTTATGCTGTCATACGCTTTTTGAAAATCTATAAATAATAGGTGAACATCCTTATTAAACTCCCAATATTTTGAGAGAGATTGTTTTATGGCAAATATTTGGTCTATAGTAGAGCGACCTTGAACAAATCCTGCTTGGTGGTCTTTAATATTTTCTTCTATATACTCTTTCAGTCTATTTAAGAGGATTTTTGATAGTACTTTATATGCTGAACTTAGAATAGAAATACCTCTGTTGCTTATAACGAAAGTGAAATGATGAATCAATCAGTGTTTTCGTTGCGAATGTAAACGACACATATGGTATTGATACGATAATTTTGTTATGTTAAAAGTTGAATGGTTGTTCCCTGCACTATTAAGAGAGTAATGCAGATTGCGTCCTTACATTTTAATGGAACTATAACTACATTTACACAATTTTGCGTTTTTTCTTGTAGTAACTAGTTTTGTACTTTTTTCATGACTTTTATATTATTTTTACCATAACCTCCGTATTATCAGAGTTTTTATGTATCTGAGGTAGTCGTGGTCTCAATTACCTCGGACAACCGAGAGTCTACTGTAAATTAAGTCTTAAGTACAAAGTGCTTGTAGATTTTAAATATAGAATCTCATCAAAAAGTTTAGTCCAAATTCTGCAACCATTCAACACTTGCTTCTCTGATTGAATGAAAATCCCCTCTGAAAACACCACAATGTGTAAATCATAAATAATAAGTTCTCATTTTCAACTAAGCAGTCACTTGACTGATCACTTTCCATTCTCCACTTATATTCTCAGTAGAAGAATCTTGCCAAACCTGTATGAATCAACATGGTCAACTCATTATAAGAAAGGTTCATTCTACCCGTGAATCATTGGGTGCAACACCAGAAACTTGTCCCGACTGTGAAACACTCCTTAACACTTAACAGGCGATTTCTGGTGAAAATTTTTTGAAATGAATTTGGAAGGTTTCATATAGGAGGCAGTTGTGCGAAATGGGAAGATGCGGAGTAGATTAAGATATTTTAAAACTCTATATTGCATCTTTGCATTGTATATCCGAGGAGCTATGTTGCACAGTACTGGAAGTCATAGAAGAGGAGTTGTAATGAAGGATCACTGATAGTCCTCATCGCCTTGTTTTGTTGGATATCAACCTCTTGTTCATGTGTACTGTTAAGCCACATGGAAGCACCAAATTCAGCAGTGAAGTATATTAGGTGTCCTACACACAAAATTTTACTATGTAGGACTTGTGTGTTGGCTCCCCAGAATGATCCAACAAGTTGCCGCACAATTTTAGTTCTAGTTTTCACTTTACCTGCTGTTTCTGTGGATGACTTTTAAAACAGTGGTGTCAATCTAAAATGGCTCCAAGTACTGTGGGTGCTCACATTAACGGATCCAGAATTTAGCCAAGGAGGGGGCTTAATCAGTGTTCTTATACATTGCCATGTAAATATATATATATATATACTAATAATTATTATTTACTTATTTTCCAATATTAAACTTTTTACAAAAATAGATTTTATACAAAAACACAAACAAAAACATTTATTGTAACCTGTCCGGACTGACCATAAGAAAAAAAGGCTACAAAATCTTACACTGTACTATTTAATTGTTGGAAAATTTATAGGGCTTCTTCTTTATAAAAACAGGTTTAGAGGTTCCTTAACAATTTAATATAACTACTTACAGCAATAAGATGAAAAATATGTGCAAAATAAAGGTTTCAAATCTGAATAAAGTGATAGTGCTTTCATAAAAAATAAATTGTATACTGCCTTGAAGAGCCATTTTAAAACACTGAATCTAGCTAAGCAACAGCAAAAACAAGATTAAAAAGACACTTGAAAATCGTTGAAAATGAAAGTATAAGTCTATTTCTTAAACAATATACACTTAGTTACTAGATTTATAAACTTAATTAATTACACTATACCATGATACTATCAATTTTGAATAATTTATGATTTATTAATTGAATAATCAATTAAATACTTTACTTCAACCATATTTGAAATCCACTGATAATATAATAAAAGTATAATAATATAAATTCAAATGCTTTATTGTTTATTTGAACATAAAGTATTGTACGTGTAGTTTTTTTTTTCCTTTAGCCCACCGATAATTGAGTGACAACTTTAGTGTTAAATTCATTTCCTTTACAAATAATGTTTTTGAATACAAATTACTTATTTATTTGTGATTTTCAACTAATAAGATGTAATCTGATATAATGACAGCTTTAATGCATACAATTCATATCTAAACAAATAAAAAGTTACAAGTTAAGCTCTGCACGCACTATGGCGGAACAGCATTTTTTAAGCTGGGTGTGCGCACTAAGGCAGCAACGGATTTTGTAAATTTGGTGCTCCCACTACAGCTGGGTGGCAACGGACTTCCACACTTCTCAGAACAGAGGAGATTGCCTCAGTATGTCGAGAGAAGTGATTCGGCTGCATTGAATAGTGAGGACAAGAGTCTAATAGTTGCTACAATCCTGGTTGAAGAGGAAGAAGATGCGAGGAGAAGAAAAAGTTTCTGGGTAAACCCTATAGTTAGGAAAAGACTGGATTATGGCGAGTTTCATACTTTATTTCCAGACCTTTTGGACGACGAAGTGAAGTTTTTTTAATATTTCTGAATGTCTCATAAGCAATTTGATTCACTATTGGCCACACTCCAACATGACATCTTCAGAACATGACATCTCCAGAGAAAAAACTGTTCTAAAAAAAATTTCAAGTTGGACCAAAGGAGAAATTAGCTATTTGTTTGAGGCAGTTTTCAACCAGAGCAATAAGATACGCGACTATCATTTCAAAACATCTGGGGATGTCCGCTGGCACCATAATTTAAATCAATGCTTTTAACATTTGAAAAATTCCATGCCGCCCACCGGTCCCGCTTTAGTGCATACCATTTTAGTGCATTCAAAAATCGTTTTGTGTATTGGATCAACAAAATTAAACAAAACAAATCTTGATAATAATAATAATACCAATGATGACAAAACAGTTTTTGAAATGATATTGTTTGAGAACCAAACATAGTTTAGTATTGGAAAACAACTAAAATATTCCACGATTTTGCCATTTTATTTGGTAGGTAATGTTTCTCATGTGACCTCCTTTCACGTTTATACAGGCTTGCCATCTTTTCTGCAAATTTGCAGTTAAAGTCCAATTAATGAAACTTTGGCCCAGCCGCGGCAACTGGGTAGCGAGGAGTCAATGTTACTACTGTCATTGGAGCGCCCAATCGCCCATGTTCCAACAGCCATCATACGAAAACGTCAAAACACGGACATACACACAATGTAAATGACTAGATTCTACATGGCAAAATGCCTAAAAGGTTTTAAGCTTTATTGCAAGAAAACTATAAGCCTTAGAGATTTCGTTATTGATTTATTAAATAATTTTGTTGATTACAAAACTTGTTTATGTTGGTATCAAAAAAAATGTTGATGATTAAAACGAAATGTTCATATAAACACTAATGCAAATTCATGGTTGCACATTCAATACGACAATTTGGTACTGTAGTAATTGTCGTTTCTTCCTGAAAATTTTGGTATGCCATATGTGTACTTAAAAATTATTTTTCATGGCCAAACGACCCTGGGAATGAAAGCATAAATGATGACAGGGAATGAAAGCATGTTTTGTTCAGCCATCCCCCTGAAGCGAGTTTCATATATTTATTAACTGTAAAAAAATTATACAATACTCTTTTTACAAAAAACTAATTATCTACTGGATCAGATCTTCATCTGTCAAATAACACTATTGGTACTATACTATATTTATTACGAACCGAATCACTGAAACAGAAAGCCATGTTTTTGGTGTTTTTCGTGAAGTGAAACAGCCTCGAAAGGGACCGCTCTACGTCGTTTGCGACTGGCAATGAAGCAATGACGCATTAATACGGCTACTTATTTATTTCTGGGTTGACCACAGGTTATAATTTTCAAAATATTAATACTTTTATTTTATATTTTACAAATTTGTTCATTTTGTTCAGAACATATCATTTTTTTTTATTTAGAAAATTAAAATTGTGTAATAAAACTGTGTTATCCAGTGTGAATTTAGCACCCAAGGGAGGGGGTTATAGCCCCACCTAGCCACTCTCTGGATTCGCGACTGAATGCTCATTGTGTTTCAGTCTAAAACCACTATATAAGATAATCAATTTTTCATTACTTAATCTATTACTTGGACGAAAACAGGTTACTTATGTAGTAGAGTGAACAGATTAGTGGATGATCTCTTTCTTTGTAAAGACTTGGCGGAGCAGAGATATGACAAATCCTTCATTAGAGTGTCCATAAAGCATCCCTCATATATTTTAAAAAAATGTTGTAACAAATTAATTTCCTTCAGGTGACGGTATAACCTTATTAGGAACTATTTTCTAAAACATTTTTGACTCTCTTTATGTCCCAAACGGGGTGGGGGAGTAACACACATTTTAAAATGTAAAGCCTCTAAATATAACGTTTAATTTCAAAGTGTTTGTAAAAAACATAGATCGGTGAAAACTAACCTTGCTATCTCAAACATATAAAAAATGGCAGACATCTGAACTGTAGTGCTGAATGGAAATTCGAGTTGAACGGAAATTTTTGCCTCTAGATATGAAACTGGTTAAATTTAAAATGGGGTGACTATCACAACGTATGCACAAGGCGTCCTTTTCGGGAAAGTGTGAGGACTTTATTTAACCAGGCGAAGTTGGGACTGTAAGTCCCGTCTTCCACTTAACCTGAATTTTCTTGGGTTTTTTTGGAGAATGAGTGTGCCCCCATTCCATAGACTGCATTTTTGTTTCACAATTGACATGCTTCACCCATGTTTCATCACCAGTAACGATACGATCGAGAAGTTCGTTACCATGTTTGTCGTATTCATCAAGGAAAGTTAACGATGCAGCAAGTCTTTGTTTTTTGTGATCTTCCGTAAGGATTTTTGGAACCTACCTAGCACAAAATTTGTGGTATCCAAGCTTCCCTACAACAATTTCATGAAGTAAACTTCGTGAAATTTGTGGGAAATGTTCCAAGAGTTCAGTCATTGTGAAACGGCTGATTGATTTTCAACATCAAATCTTCAGTCACAAGGCTAGGCTGACTGCTACGACTATCGTCATGAACATTGGTGCGCCCATTTTTAAAGTCAATACACCACTGCCTTACTCTGCTTTCACTCATTATTCCATTTTCATAAACTTCACACAGTTGGCGATAGATTTCAATTGGTTTATGGTTTTTTGCCAACAAAAACCTTATCACTGAACGCACTGGGTGGTGGGATTTTCAATTGCAGCACACATTTTAATTATTCAAAGTGAGACAAGCAAAAGAGGTACAGACCGCGCGCGACTACAGCTCGATGCGTACTGAATACCAGAGTGTTTTGACACCAAGATGGCAGCTGTAGCCCCGCCCACTGCCGCACAATTCAAAAATGTCTGTTACTTTCTGCTTAGCCCTCGTAAAAGCACAACATTTTCCAAAATGGCGGCAGACATTCTGTCAACTGAAAACACTTACTTACCTGGTTTCACCTGACCACCAAACTAACAGAGGTAATTTTTAAATGTCATAAAAGTATTTCAACTGTAGGAGAAACACAGGTTACTTCAGAAGCTGTGACTAACAAATTAAAAACTAATAAAAAATATAGTATTATTTATTATTTAATCCCTTGTTTATAAAACTAAAAAGAGGTTTTATTTTGTGGGTTGACTCCATGAGTCAGTTTTGTTTTTAATGAGCGTATATTCGAGATCTAGATACGCTGTTCTTAATTTACTAAGTGACAAACAAGCCAGTGGAGTGGCAGCCCTCCAAACATCACAGGACTCTTTAACTGGAACACTGGTGTCACTTGGTGCACACAATCAAAGCTATTGGGAAGGTCAAGAAAGATATTTAGCAACCTTTCTACCTCTATAATCATCGACAACTGAATCTACTAAGTTGTTTTTAGCACAAATCACGAATTTGTTTTTTTCTGAATTCCAACAGCTCAAAATTCAGTACGCCATATAATCTTTTTAGAAATCTTTCAAGCTCTTCACAAGGATTTTCAAAAGATTTTACTAAAACTTAGGAAGTTTAAATGAAAATAATTTTTAATTTAATAAAATTTAATTTAATAAAAAGGTTAATGAAAATAATTATTTGTTTTTCGCAGATCAAATAATTTTTCAAATCGGTCAGTACCGTAGTTGTTGGTTAACCCCAGCTTAATGTGCTAAAAGTTTTCAGTTCGATCCCAATCAGAGTCATAATACATTTTGAGAGGGATCAACTGATAACCACCGGCTGTTCATTTGTCATTGGGCTATTAATTAATGACACTTTCTAAGAAATAGTCTGCCTTAGTTTGTAACAATGACTACATTTGCTCATCGACATTCACCACACTTATTCGCCCATATCTTGACGATCGGTGTCTTATGAATAAATAAATCAATATTTGGAATGACTGAATGTTTTTAACACATACTGCGGCGGAACCTGAGGCTTACCTTGACCCTATGCTAAAATTTTCATTTACAATTTTTTTTATTTATTTTAATTGATAGTTTTTAGGGGAAAAAACAATTTCAATATTTTCAGGTGGTATTATGACATCATAAATTCTGGGACGCCATGGAGTCCCGCAGCACCGCTAAAGAGTCCCACTGTAAGAAAGATTGTACTTAAGGCTATTTATTGGTGTATATATATATATATATATATATATATATATATATATATATATATCGTAAATAACAATGAAATATATCATTTATGAGAGAAAAAACATTTTGAATTCTTATAAGTTGATATTATAACACGACATACCTTCCAGGACCCTATGGGATCCCGCAGCACTGCTAAAAAGTCCCACCCACACCACTCAACTCGTCACCGGAAGTACTCTCCGAGGAGTCGCCAACATCGTCTACAGTCATATTTACACTAGCATCCATGCCTCTAGATGTCCCAGCCACTACTATATACAAATAAAACGCTAAAACTATTACTAACATTAACACTATTCACTAACTAATCAATACTGTACAGGCTTCGGTAATCGAACTGAGAAACTAACTATTACTAACATTAACACTATTCACTAACTAATCAATACTGTACAGGCTTCAGTAATCGAACTGAGAAACTATCACAGTACGAGAAGCATACACAATGACCACGCTGCGAGAACTACAGCCAACTGAATCAATACCTGCAGTGGAAATCCTGACATAAAACGAATAGGGGCCTAGGGGCCCGAAGGGTGCCCGCCGCGTCTGAGAGAAAAGCCGGCTGGCACCTTAAATAAATAATTTCTTAAACAACCATGCTGACACTCATCACATGAGTCGCCTTGACCTCAGTCAATGGAGTGGCACTATGCACACGGAAGGTACATCATAGGACATACTAGGTGGAAACTTTCAATGCTATCAGAACTGACATGATAAGACTGATGAAAAGTAGTTATTGTTCCATACATCATGGTCTTCAATCAAATAACCTTAACTAATATCGCAATATTTGTACAATTATTTATAAAATTTGATCATTAGAAAACTGTTGATGTTACGAGCTTTTCCAGCTCTAAAAAAAGTTCTGTTTTCATAAAAAAGATTTAGATTTGCGTTTGAAAAAAAAAATATTGAATGATAAAAATGTTATTCCAAGGCATTTTTTACATGATTTTTAAATTTACTTGATTTAAGTAAAAGGTTCATGTCACATCCAGATAAATTTGAAGATAAATTGAGATGTATTGGAAAGTTAAAAAAAAATCTTAGTACCTTTCATCTACATTGGCATATAGTCACTAAACAAATCCTCTATTTCTGTATTTATGTTTTTTTCTCTTTTTTGACTTTTTAAATATAGTCCTTAATTTCAAGTTAGCATCCACGGACTGCTTTTGACTTGCTGAGTTAAATGGTCATAAATAGTTGTGTTTTTACTGAGAATGCTGTGATAGCAAATTAGCTATGGCATTTTTATGGCTTTGCTCGCTGTTGCAACTATCCAAATTGGTGAATTTACAGACAAATTTATATTGAATGAACCTAGATTATCGTGTAGCTGCTAGGTGTGTGGATGGTTTAAGTTCAGCACATCAATAAGACTATCGCAACAATTAAAAGAAATATATAAAATGTTAAAAATACAATTGTATTTATCATAAGTAACAAACTTTGACAGAAAAATGGCACTTATCACTTAACTTAGCTTCTTCTTTATATATTTCATGCCAAGCAATCACTTGGCCAACCAAATCACATACAGGGTGTCCCGTAAGTAACCAGCCAAACTTCTGGAAGTCATTCTTTGGGTTAAAACAAACAAAAAATTTCATGTGTACAAATCGTCTATCTCGCTCCATTATCCGGCTATCTGTCTGTATGTGTTTTTTACTAAAAACTTAATATCTCAAAGGTTATTTAAGATAAAACCATGAAAATTGGTATGAATGTTGATCTTTACAGTATCCATGTACTATTTAAATTTACATTTTTTTACAACAATCTTTTTCAAAATGGCGGCCATTTAAAATTTTTAAAGCCAAATATCTTAATAACCTTAAATTTTACTAAAAACTTGTAAATTACAAAAAAGTTTAAGAATTTATTTCTACAAATAATTATATAAAAAGTTTTAAGATTGAACAACTATTAACTGAGAAATTACAATTTTTATCAAATAAAAATATGCTTGATATTAATAAAATTGAAAACTTTAGTTTTCAATTTTGATAAAAATTGTAATTTCTCAGTTAATAGTTATTCAATCTTAAAACTTTTTATATAATTATTTATAGAAATAAATTCTTACACTTTTTGTAACACAATTTTTTAGTAAAATTTAAGGTTATTAAGATATTTGGCTTTAAAAATTTAAAATGGCCGCCATTTTGAAAAAGATTGTTGTAAAAAAATGAAATTTAAATAGTACATGGATACTGTAAAGATCAACATTCATACTAATTTTCATGGTTTTATCTTAAATAACCTTTGAGATATTAAGTTTTTAGTAAAAAACACATACAGACAGAAAGCCGGATAATGGAGCGAGATAGACGATTTGTACACATGAAATTTTTTGTTTGTTTTAACCCAAGGAATGACCTCCAGAAGTTTGGCTGGTTACTTACGGGACACCCTGTATATGATATAATGATTTTATCTTTGGTATAATTAATAAATGTGTTATTCAATATGACAATGTCTCCTTATAAGACCATTTGTCACCTCCTAACACACAAATGTTGTTGTCAAGTGTGTACTCACAGCTTTCCTCTTGTCATCGGCGGAGACTGCACTGTGCGACCGATGTCTAAAGAGATCCATCACTTTGGAGACAGGGTTTCGTGAGGCATTGTGGGTTGAGCTGTCACTGCCCGCACGAGGCCGCCCTGTTGAGCTGCCATCAGCACCAGCAGGCCCTTCTGTACTAGAAGCACTGCTGGCGCTACTCCGAGATCCAGACCCAGGCGACATGAGTGAGTTCTACAACAGTAATAAGATTATTCTTCAACACTTATAATATAATAAATTGGTATTAGTTGTTTAGGAAAAAAACATCACACTATACAGATCTTATTGACCGTAGTGTACATACTTTAAAGTATGTTTTTTTTTATATTTTAAAGTCGATTTCAACTGCACTGAAGCAGGTGTTGCATGGTTGTCAAACCAAGACTTAGCTCTATGACAGGAGATCAATATTTATACACTGACACACATATTTGTACTTAATATTTATATCCTTTGAATATTTTTAAATCTGGTTTATCCATTTTGGATCTTTTACGTTAACTCACGACCACTACTCTTTTTGTTTCCTTTAATTCACATTTAATTGATAAGTATTCTATTGCTCTAAAAACTATTCCCCAATCATTTTTATATCCTTTTCCGCTAGGAATTCGATATCACTGTTCTTATCTTATCACTTTCCATGAACTTGCATACAGAGAGCTTAATCTACGGTAAGTCAATCATTGGATTTACCAGTTTGTGATCAACTTTAGTAGCCACCTAACCTAACCTGACCTAACCTGACCGCAATTGCAGGAAAAAAGTAGTGGTAGTGAAATAATGGAAAAAGTAGCGGTGGTGAATTAATGGAAAAGGTCCTTCATTTTTACTAACTGCCTCTTGTTTTTAGTAGCTATCAATAAAAAACCAACTGCACTTAGCCGACAAATTTGGACAGTATAAATTTAAAAATTGAATCTTTAGGATTAATAAAACCATTTAATATTCAATTTTATAAAATTCAATTGGTACAGTCATTTTATAAACTATCTCTTTTTGTAAAACCACCACATCAGGTACAATTGCAACTTTTAACGTATAGTTGTAGATTTAATTAATTAATTTACTATTAATTATTATTGTAAAAAAATATTAATTTAATTAATGTGTCTGTAGATGGTTACTTTGTTACCGAAAGGCCTAACAAAATTAAAAAACTATTTACTGGATGTTTGTTTTTATCTTATAACATTAAAACATAATTGTAGATCCAACCAACTATACATAAGTTTGTCTAAAGCTGATAAACGGACTAAATGAGATCATTACCTATTTCATTTATCTAGTTAAATGATGATAGTCCTACTGCACACCTGAAGGTCTTCTGTTTTAATTGCAAATCATTCAATACGAAAAAAAAGTAATAAACCTCACCTTAAAAGTTAAAGGAAAACTTCACTGATATCAGCTGACCCCTGTCTGCTGATAGCCCAGAAAATCTTAGATCTAGACTAGAAGGAGAAATTACAACTAAATAATATAACTAAGAGTAATGAAAATCATGCATTTATTTGATTGTTAATTTTAGGTCAGTAGATCACAAAGCAAAATAATGTTAAAATCATTAAAAATTATTTTGCTTTGTAAAATATCACAAGTAAAACTGAGAGTGGAAAAATGTTTCAGGCGATGTAGGAATTCAAGATTGGATTTAGAGCATGTTCAGATCATAAAGATGTCATCAACCAGATGTTGATTGTATGTTTGTTGATTAAGAAATTAATTATGTTCATTCATCCATGAAAGTTTTTGCATGAAAGGGTCATTTTTGGACCATGTTGAAATTAACCACGAGGCATGTTTGCTCCAAACATATATTCATATTAAGCTTACAAAAAAAGCTCCCATTCCACCATTTTAGCTTCTACCACCCCAAAAAAATATCTGATGTTCCTTTCCTTACAGCCTTGACACCATAGTGAAACGTAAATTTGTAGTCCTGAGAACAACAAACATCTAACTACTGCTTTTAAAAAAGAACCTTGTATACAACCATCGGATTCGCTCAGTCCGAACAGTAATTCAGCCCCAGAAGTATTCACCCAGCTTACCCTTGTTACTTACCATCATTATCAACAAACACTCAATTTTTATGACTTCTTAGACAAACCTCAACCTGTTAATATCAGTAGTAGTAACACTAAAACAGATTTTGGTCCACTCTACTATCTGATCCCAACCTACTTCTGCTTTTGAAAGTTATTTGTTGGGGTTGGACTGTTCGTGGTTGTTAATTATTGGATATTTGCAATGCAATAATTATTTAATTATTTAAAAGACAATAGTTTTGAGTAATTTTCAATTGAACATATTATTTTAACCTGAAAAAATTAATTTTTTTAGTAACCTTTTACAAATACCTAAGAAACTTGTACAAAAAAAGTACATAGAAAAATGAAAATTTTTATTTTTACGTTTTTTGGAGATGGCATGAGTTGACTAGCCGGACTATGTCTCTGAAGATCTTATTGCACAAAACTCAAATTATCATCATTTAACTTTACATAACAGAAAAACAGTTAACTTTCAACACAAAACTTATGACAACACTTTCAAATTACAGAAAATAACTTATAATTGAAATAAGCATTAAAAAAGGTTCTTACAATCAACACCAAAAAAGGTTTTTATATATACAGAAGGTTGATAAAGTATATAGCCACCTTCATTTCTTTTGAATTAGATTTAAAAAATTTCAGTATGTAGCTGTGGACATTTTCCTCTATAATTTGATGTAGAACTTAATGAAGTAAGACAAACTTTAACTTTTTTTTTTAATTTTTTTAACTTAGATGAGAGGGCTTATGGAGGATGATGGTACTACTCGTAACTACACAGCATATAAATGTAATGATACACTGGTATAAAAAGTATACGAAGTACATATATTGGTTTGTGGTTCTATACCTTAGTAACAGCGGAATATACTCAATAAGTTTAGTTTTTACATTTTAAAAGTGTTTATATTACAGTGATTGATAAAATTACAGTACAAGTAAACTTCACACAACACAAATTTATTACAATATAAGCACAAAATGCACAAATATTAAGGTGATCGATTTCGGTGAACCATGCTCACCTACCTCAGACCAGAGGGATTCACAAAAGAATAGAAAATGGTGTTCAACAACTCAATTTATAGGCCTATGATCACGTGACCCCATTGGCTGGAATCGTCAAAATGGCGGCTGCTGTGATATTATTGGTTAATCCCTATTGGCTGTTACATCTGTTCTTTTTAGTTGTTGAAAATACATTATTAAAAACTATTTCAGAATCAAAATTAACCTGTTCATTCATTAATTTATCACGATCCTTGCATTTTCCTTTAAAAATAAATAACTCTTCCCAAGCATTCATAATACGACCCTTCTTACAAACTTTTATAATATCTACATTTTTATCTAATTTATTCAAACTGTGGGTACAATTCAGAAGGTGTTTAGCTACATTAGATCTTTCAGGTTTCTTATTTTTAAAAGCAGAGACATGGTTTTTATATCTTTTGCTAAAATTTACAGTCTGACTTATTTAAAACATATCACAATCATCACAGTTAATCCTAAATATTCCCAAATTATTAAATTTATCTTCACTTTCAATATTTAGGTGTAAAATGTTGGACATAGTATTACAAGTCTTAAAAGCTACTGATAAATTGAATTTCTTAAATCTATTACCAACTCTTTGTGTAAA
The DNA here is from genome assembly GCA_035578905.1 of Stictocephala bisonia. Taxonomy (NCBI): domain Eukaryota; kingdom Metazoa; phylum Arthropoda; class Insecta; order Hemiptera; family Membracidae; genus Stictocephala; species Stictocephala bisonia. The sequence goes on along the minus strand of JAQJVL010000087.1, from coordinate 1,114,783 downwards.
TGGTTCATTGTAATGGAGGGATGCATACTTCTTTTATTCGTTATCAGATTTTTCTTTTTTAAGTGTTGTTTGTTTATCGTCTCGAATGTTATTTTCTTTTTTATTCTACTTCCAATTCATCAATGATTGATGCCTTGTATCCGTTTGCATTAGTTATTGATTTTATTACATTTATTTCCTGTTTTCTATCTACAACACTTGGTGGTATTTAATATGCCCTATATAACATACTTCTGAAGCTAGCTGTTTTGTAAGACGGAGATGGACAGAACTGTTATTTATTACACAATTGGTTTGAGTACTATACAATTTTGAGGAAATCAATTGTTATTTACTATACAATTGGTTTCCTCAAATTCTATATGAAAGTTTGTTATAATCACAAATTATGTTTGGATCCAAAAAGTTAATTTCATTCATAGATTCAAGTTTAATGGTAAAACTAAGCTTCTGGTAGTGACAATTAAGTATATTTAACATATTATCTAAGTCATTACATGATTTCTCGTTAAACAAAACCAGAATATCATTGACATAACGGATGTAAAATATGATATCATGTTCCTTTTTTAATTTTTCTAAAATGGAGTCTTCATGATGCTGTAAATAAACTTCTGACAAAACAGCTGACAATGGACTACCCATAGCTAAACCATCGTTTTGTAAGTAAAATTTGTTATTGAATCAGAAATAATTTTGTTTCAAGATAGTTTTGAGCAACTTTACAATTTGATTTACATATTTTTCATAATGTTGTTCTTCAAGTTTTTCCTTAACTAAGTTAGTCACTTCATCAACTGGAATATTAGTATTTAGATTACAAATGTCAAAAGAGGCTAACCTAGTCTTATTACACAATTTTACATGATTGACCTTATCGACAAAGTCAATACTGTTCTTAACGGTATATTTATTTTCAAAGTTCAAAGCAGAAGTCAAAATATTGGACAATATCTTTGATACATTGTAAGCTTATGATCAATGGGTTCACGTGATCATAGGCCTATAAATTGAGTTGTTGAAAACCATTTTCCATTCTTTTGTGAATTCCTTTAGTCTGAGAAAGGTGAGCGTGGTTCAACGAAATCGATCACCATAATATTTGTGCATTTTGTACTTGTATTGTAATATATTTGTATTGTGTGACGTTTACTTGTACTGTATATGTACCAACACATATTATGCTATAATTAAAAAAACTATTTGGTTAACATTACCAACGTTTGCATGTTTTGTAGTTTCAATTGTTTGTAAGAAGATAAAATGTTCACAGATATAGCCAATATAAGTTTATAATTATTTGTTTGATTTATAAACAATTATAACATAAATAAGGGGAAAACTAAATTGAAGTATTAAAAAATCAGCAACGCTATACTCATCAAAAATCAGATTACACATATTTTGCAATATATATATATATATATATATATATATATATATATATATATATATATATATATACAGGCAAGATGTGTGTAAATAATAATAAATACATAATATATATAAAATTGTTATAGTTTAACAAATTTTGAACAAAGGGCCGCAGTTTCCCCTTAAACAGCTGAGTAAATGTGAGTGATGGCTCCCTGATAACCTTGTAAGCCCAAACAAAGTGTCTTGCTATGCACAGTATATCCTATTCATAGATAAGCTCTACCTTGACATTATCAAGTAAAAGCACAATCCTCTAAGGGTTTTGAAACTGGTTCTCACTGTTTTCAATGTTATAAAATGCTTGAAATGCTTAAAACTGAAGTTAATCTTAGGTGGTCAATAATTACAGAACTGAAATAACTAAAGATTGTTATTTTAAATTACCATTGAAAAAACAATATCTTTTATGAACGATTCAGACTTACACCAAAATGGGAAACTATATATCTATTTTGTATAATGATCCAAATGGAACTGATTACTCTTGATACCTTATTTGAAGGACACGGGTTATAAAACATGACTAAGAAATTGAATTTAAGGCAATGGAATTAGGCAGATTACCACTAGTATCTGATGATTAGCTGCCTGCTAGAATTTTTTGGAATGTGCAAATGAATGGACAGTCACAACATACGAAACATTTAAAAACAGAACCATGTTTTTAACATCAAAATTATTTACGTATCAAACAGTACTAAACAAACATAATTACAATCAGTTTGAAGCAGATGAATGAATGAATAGTTTTATTCCAGATATTTACAGTGATGTTAACAATAACAGCAAATTAAATAGCTTAAACAATATAATAATTAAACTAATTAATTAAATAACTCAGGGCACTGTAAGTCGACATAGGCATAATAGCCTGTGCGTATGCTGCGTTATCGTTAAATATTGAAGTAGACCTAGTTAGTTTAAAACGATTTTTTGGAGAAGAATATAAACAAGAAAAATAACTAAAAAATGGAAAATATTTTTTAGACAAATATGAAAGTTGAGCAGGTTAAAACAGTTGAACATAGTGACAACAGCTCACGAATCAGCTAGGATGGTCGACAGGAGGGGAACAATAAGGGTCACGTCAGGCAATCAGCTGTGATGGACAGCATGGCCTCTTCTACATCTAAACTGGGTAACCAGTTTTTAACGCATATTTTAATGAATGCTGCTGTCATCAATTATCTTCAAAGAAGCTCCTAAAGTAAATATTATGGATACTTGATTCTGACAGGAGTTCCAACCATAACTGAATGGACAGACATCAACAATCAAGTTTGATACTAGTTAAACTAAAATAAGACTGTCAGTCAACTTTCACACAAAGATTGGGTTGTGGGATTCTTAGACTTGTTCATATGGCAGTGCCGTATAATGGAAAGAAAGTGTTCAAAGAAATATTACACAATATCGTTGAGTATTGGTTTTCTTCATAGGTTCGAGACTTATGTTTAATATTTTATATATTTATCTCTGAAAACCTAAGAAATTTACTTCAAACAGTGGTGCAGTATATATAGAAAAAACAGAAAAGATCTGAAATTTGGTTACTTACTGGGCATTAATAAGGAAGAACACAATGACAATGTGATTTTGATCGTAACTAAATCTTGTACTGCTTTGTGTAGTGAAAAAAAGATTTGCCTTTGAATACACAAGAGACCTTTACTGTGGTATCATAAACAGATGAATCACTGAGGTGTTTTTCGTTGATCATTTATTCTTTAATAAACACATAATGCATATTGTATTCTCTTTTAACAGCAGAAATGGGTAAAACTAACATTAAAACCTAGGTAATAGGGAGGGAAATTTCTAACTCCACCTTAGGTGGCTAAGGAGACGAAATTTAGTGTTAAATTAACAGCAACGGAGAAGTGAAGTGGTCTTCAGTATAACTGTTCGCATAATCTTAAAGCAACTAATCTAAGTCCTAGTTCAATATCAAAGAAACGTTACATTCTAACGAGGATTGTCAAGAGGAATCCATAGATTGTATTGAGTTATAGAGAGAGTTAATAAACTATGTATGATACATTCAATAGTTTTCTGACTCCATTGCATTGTTATATGTAGAAGATTTACAAATTTCCCCCAGGAATATGTTGCCATATGTTGCTTGAAAGCCATTTTAGTAAGTGTTTATATTGAATGAAATGACCTTGGGATATTGATATCACAAATCAATAGTCCAGTGTACTTTGTCAAAGTGCGTTTGACAGTTAGTTTTTAATACTTGTGTGGTACCAAATACGAAAAAGGGAATTTTGGAGTAGGGAAACTAGTAAACTTAATATTGTTGTATAAAACACAGCAAAACAGCCTTAAAGATGATTGAAACATAATTATTAAAAGACAGCCAATTGAAGTAAAAACTTCTACAAACTTCCTTGATTTACAAATTGATATAAATCTTAACTGTTATGAACATATAAACGAAATATTAACAAACATTAACTTAAATATTTATTAGGGATTTAGGGACTTAGGGGTAATACAATGTGATATTTTTGTAATTTATCTACTGAAATCTAATCCAATTGAAACATTACTTTTGAAATATGTCTATATGAAGCGACAAAAGAAGGAAACTTAGATCTCGCTGTGTAAGTCCACTATCATATAGCTCAAAATGTATATAAGTTAGTTAGGAAATAAAAGCTAAGAAGTATGATACAAATACACAATTCAAGATGGAATAATAAACTGACCGTTTCATTGGTATGGCTCCCCTGACAGACGGTTTGTATGACAACTCTTTAAGTACACCAGCGACCTTTGTATGTTACTACTGATTTAATATACCACACAGATTAGGATTGCCCTTTCAAAGATGAAGACAGTAAGAAAAGTTTTGTAGGACTAATGACTTAAGATTAGTTTTCAATTAAAAAATTGATAATTTTTCCTCTCAAAATGATATTTAAATTTCCATTCTTTAGATTTAAATGCCAATCTGATTTATAAAAATTTTAAATATTTTGTTTTTAGTATTTAACAAAGGGATTCTTAAATACCTCTCTAATAACGTTCAGTACAATCAAAAGCTTGATTCAATGCGTAATTGAAAGCGGTAAAAGTCTGTGTAAACGGATGAATCTATGAGGGCGGCTGGAATGAGAGTTTGGGATTGGGGTTGAATGAGGGAATGAGTAAGTGAGAAAATTAATAAATTTAAGGTGTTACATTTTTTTATCTCAACTGTAACATTTTTTCATGTGTATAACAAATTATATTTTATTGGAATTAGTTTTAAAATTTCACATTTATTTTAAATTAAGCTTCATCATAATTCCTCTGTTTAAAATATAAGGGTTCAATGTAAGAGGGGATTTATTAGTACCAAGTTCACCTCTTGTACGTAAAACTGTAGTACAATCAAGCTATAATAATTATTATTAATATTATTGACTTTAGAAACAGACAGTCTATGACAATACACTTGCTATAGTTGCGTGCCTTTACTGCTATCAAACGGTGACTGATCTGAAATAAGCGCTAGTACGACTGTTTTGCGTACTATTAGCTCAGCCATTAGTCACTCCACCGTGTGCCTGAGAGAAGCAGAGGGAGGAGGAGGGAGGTAGACCACAGGCGCTACCTGTGAAAACCAAACAAATACTAATTTTATCGAACAGGAAAACCACCTTCACGAGACCTACGTGTGTGAATAGTCTTCTTGTTTCTACTGTCAATGATAGAAAGAACTAGTGGAAACACTTATAATCTCAGTAGTTACCCTTGATACCACACAATCTAGTGGCAGTTTTGTCTTATTTTATTTAAATTGTCACGGATTTTGTCCCTTAAGTGTAGCGGCTGTGGCTAGACCTGACAGCTGAGTTTGTTTCATCTCACTCTTTCAAAAAGTAACGTCACCAGCACTTTATTCCTTTTCGTTTGTTTATAGCCTTTATTTGTATGTTCTTGACAGAGTTGGTGAACGTTGGTATTGCTTGATGTTAACAGATATTGAAACTGGTCCTACCCTTATCAATGGATGACACATTTAATGAAATTAATCTATCAAGATTCGTTAACAACAAATACACTGGTAGATCCGTTTGGAGCGGCCGTAGATAAGGGGCTAAGGCGCTGGCTTGCCACGCTGCCGGTCCGGGTTCGATCCCCGATGTGACCATTAATAGATTTTGCCATGCCGCTCCCGTGGTTCGGAAGTCACGTAAAGCCGTTGGTCCCCAGGTTAAGTGTTAGAGAGGGCTCCTTAGCCCTAAATTCGCCTGGTAAAACAAGATAATCTTTAACTTTTTTAACTGGTCACTTGTTGCCAATACTGGGTATTTTCTAGCACAATCTGTTCTACATCAGTAATATAATTTATTAGACTGAATCATAAAATTATATCTATTTTTATCAGGGCTCAGGTGTACAGATATGTGGTAATCGAGGCTAAATCGATAACTGAACAGAGGATTTCTCTTTGGGATGCTCTGCAAGTTTCTGCTGCTAGCTTGTTGCTCCACTTAGACAACTCGTTTATTAGTAGATAGATAACTTGTTCATCCACTTAGATCTCCGTATGTACTTTTTGCACAAGAGATCCACTGATTTAACTGTAATTTGAAATATGTGACCTGGTCATTAAGTGTGCTAAAAGTAAAAAGAGGCTTCACAACCTTGACTTTTTCAATAACAATTATTGTAGGTTTCTATGGATGCTGAAAGGCTAATTGAATATCCCCCAAACTCAGGTAATTTAGCACCATTTCCAGGGCTGTTTTGAATTTCAACACACGAGAATTCAACAAGAAGTTTTCACTTTTTTAAGTTCTTCAATTTATGAACAGCTATAGTGTTCACAAGATATTTCCCAAGATAGATAGTTGAATCAAACAATGGTACATTTTGTTTAATTTAATTATTATATTCTTAAAAATTTTAATTACGTAAAACGATCAGTGATCCATGATTGACAGTAATAAAAAGTTGATGATCAAAAGTATCTGGTTAAGAAAGTAAAATTATTTTATTTTGAGTACAGGAATAATATGAAACTATAATCCTGAAGGTTCTTTTACCTAATATCAAATTTTGAAATAACTGAGGGGTCCGGAGTTGCATTAGGACGTGTTGTACAGCAGCTTGTAAATATTTCATACTAAGAAACAGGATAATGTTCTCTTTATTATGTATCCTGCTTCTCATAGAATTTTAATAACTATGTACAGTTCAATTTTTATAATGGTAGACTCGGGATCCGGAAGTGGCGGTAGGTGAGGAGGGAGGAGGAGTTTGTCTTGCAAGCATTCTCTCAAATTAGGTAATTCGATTGAGGAATGACCCATCGGACTCCATTCACTAGTTTAGGTTAGTAGTGCATGGCCAAGTCTACGGTTATAAAAATTGTACTGTACACCACTGATTGTTAGTAATAATATGTTTTGCAGTTATGTCAAAAACATAAACGTATTCTATATTCTATTATAACCATGTATTAAATTTACTACATGAGAATTGTCTATTAATTTTGTTTCAGAATATTAAATGCTTATAAGAATTTTAATTTTATTTTAATGTTTACATCAAAATACACTTCTAAAAGCATTCCTGTTTTGTCTCTTCTAGGGACAAAAAACAACTATACTATCAAATAGCAATAGGTTATAGAGATATAAACCTTGTTTTGGAGTGATTTTCTACGATATTGATAACCCATATAGCAAAGTTCATTTTTGATGAAATTGTGAATGTAAAAATGTAGGACAGGTTGATTGTTTTTAAAACCCACTTCTAAACCTACACATTTCATTTTGAATTTCATTAAGTTGTCTATCCCACACTAGACATATTGACACTCGGTAGCCTATAACTACTGAATAATTTGCAATTTGATGACACAATTTATTGTGAGTTGTCTAAAAAAGTAGTACCCGATACATATTTTTATCCTTGTTCATAACGCATGTTGGGTGCAAACTTACAGAATTTAAACTTAGATATCACCAAAAACAATTCTAAAACTGAGGAAAATAACTCAGACGTAAAATATGTTTTTGAAAATTAACCTAAAAAAGATTTTGTTAAATTACTACAGATCTTACACTTCATTGTTATGATGTAATGACATCTATTTATGAAATAAAATTTAGAAGAAAACATATTTATATAAATAATAATGTAAAACAAAAAGAAATTTAAAAAAATATAATCAGTATGTAGTGCTGAATTCATCTAAAATAATAATCTAAAAAAGTTGCTGAAATTATACAAAAACAAAGTTCAATGTTTCAGTTCAACAATGTTGAATAGGATACATATTGATTCATCTCATAAAACTTGCAAAACAAACACAAGCTGACACACTAAAATGGCGAAACAGTTTGAAGTAGTAAGCTTTGCAGACAGCTAACGTTACCAACATTTCACTATCCAATAGAATGCACCTCTTGAGATTGGTTAAACTGCTGTTTGTCACAAACAAATAGCAAGCAATTTCTCCACAATAATGATGACATAGTTTCAACTAAAAATACCAACGAATAAGTAACCGCCAATTTGATCCGGTATGTAATATAGAGCGCAGTACATCATACAATCTCAAACAAAAATTCAAAGGATCTAAACTACAGAAGAGACAGATAAACTTATAATGGCCAAATTGTAGTTATCTTGTACAGTTTCAAATGGTACTGATAGGGGTTCCTTAATAATAATACTTGGCATTGGCGAATTTTTGAAAATGCCATATTTTCTCAACCTTGGCCACTACGCCAGTGGCGTCTATGCTAGCTTAAAAAAAGTTAAATTTTATTTTCTTTAAATAAACTACTTATCACTATCAGATTTGTTATACATGAAATATTCACTTTTCTTTTTAGAATTTCATATTTTGAATAAGGCAACTCGGTGAAAAAACTAAACACGCACAATGAGTCACATTTTGTTGCTGGACGTAACTTAACTGAAATGAGAACAATAGTGCTCAAGTGACCTAGACTAAAGCCATGGGTCACTGAATGAAATATTGGCTGGCTTAGAACGGGAAGTTAAACTTATCATTTGTTTTTCTTTCAATGGAAAAATTTAGATTTTCATATGACGTTTGTTTACCAGTCACTATTTAGCGATTGTCAAGATACGGGGAAAATTTAAAAACTAAGGCTGGCTATTTGTTAGAAAATATCATTTAATAGCGCAATGATAAATTAACAATCAGTGGTTTTCAACTTTTACTGTTGTTTTACATTTATCAGTTGGGTTTTATGTAATAAATTTGTATTTCAGGTATTAAGTGTTTTAAACATTACGCCCTAGAGCCCATAAATTACAGGCCAAAGATTTTAAGTGAATTCGGATAAAGAAAAATTGGGAAAAAGGTTTTACGCATAGAGCAATACGATACTTTTATGAGGTAAACAATTAGGTATTACTGAAATCTTTAACATTCAAGGATTTCATGTTCTAAATATTAACATTTTTTAATAAAACAAATTTGGAAACTGTTGTTTGTAGAACTACAACTTAGGCTAGTTCAGTTAGTAGAGAACTTAAATGACTTTGGAAAATGATTTTAACGTTACATGGTTTGAAAAAAAATCTGTCATTGAAGCAATTACCTTTTTGAAGATAACTAATGTTTGTTTATCCTAGTTTAAGTGTTACAGAGGACTTGTGCAGTCCTAATTTTACCTGATAAGACACACATTTTATTTAACATCAGATTGAGTCTAGCATTTGTTAAGTCATAAATAGAACCACAAACCTGAACTACATTCTTCATCTGAGCTATAAGGGTAGTAGGTTTTTTGGCTCTGGTAGCGTCAGACTTAGAGCGAGGCCTAAAAGCATCAAATAATGTAGGAGTGGACTTGCGGGGTGACTGCACAGAGGGTGAAGACTGGGTGAGGATGTCGTCCCCAGACTTGCGCCTCTCTTCCTTCCCACTTGCGACGGGGGTACTGGCCGCACTACTGGAACTGCTGAGGTGAAGGTGGCGGCTATGAGATATACTCCAAGTCCCTGTATCACACATTAAATGTCTTAAAACAACTAAAGACTAACTAAATTTTCAAATTGCATTTATTTCATTAACCTTCTTCTAAATCAAACTTTATCTGTTACTTTACAAATCTCAATCACAATATGTTGTAAGATATCACCATAGCATAGTCAATATTCATAGTAAAATAAGACGAACAAAAATATTATACAACAGTACATGCATTTGGCGTGACAATGCTCCAAGTATCGGAGCAATGTTTTACCAGAACAACAGCACTTTGCCTACAGATTTACAACATAATGTCACCTTTACTCTTTATATATTACCATGTATATAAAGAGTTTGTAATCTTATCATTAATGTCACGCCTAGTAGTTCACTTCACGAACTTGTGTATATTGTACAGATACTTCTCACACATGAACTTTGTGGTAAGGCTAGGAATAGGACATTGGAATAAAATTACCTATTTTATTTTTTTTTTTATGCAAAGGTAATTTGCATGATATAACTCACACAAATTTTTTTGGACAAAAATTATTTTTGGAACCTTTGCCACTCTTTCCAAATAATATCGTTAAATTATAAAAATTGTATTCGAGATCTTAACAACGGAGAGTAAATAAACTTTCATTACATACTTTTCCTGTAAAAAAATGAAAAAAGCTGAAAGTTTTGAGTTTAACTATATTTTTTTAAATAGATAAAACCCAGGGTCCGTTTTCCGGACGTCCATAATATGTTCCAAAAATCAATGTCCTGTTTACCAGATGTTTAGAAAATAATATTTTATAAATACTTTCAAAACACATGTTTTAACATGTAAATGTTCGGAATAACATTTCCTAAAACATTATAACTTATAAAAACATTGATTTGTTACGATAGAATTATTTATTACAGCACAACAACTTGTATTATTTTGTTGCCTTTGTTTAGCATTAACAGCTGCATTGATTTTCGTCAGCTGTGATCGTCAGCTGCTCAGTTAATTGTTGTTTCATGACTGATGATGATTGTTTGTGTAGTATGGGAGGTAAAATTAACTAAATTAAAAACGTAGTAGGTTGCCAGTAAGTACAATCGCTGATTGCGTGTATGACTAGAGTAAAGAATCAGACCACATATATGGCGTAGTTTTACCCACATGGAGTAAAAACCCGAACTGCATTTAAAAAAAAAAAGACATAACATTTTTAGTTTAAACATATCATTGTGAAATATGAATTTCTTTTAAGATAACTAAATGGTCTTTTCAATAGTGTTATTGGCTCAGTCAATACATTTTTTTAAAGCTATCCACAACCAAAAAAGCAAATACATATAATAACAGGAAAAATTGTTCATTTTTGTAAGTCCCTTTTTATTTTTTTTTATAATACAGGTAATCCCTTGTTTAGGAAAGTAATACAACTCAAACTAATAAATTTGCTTCATAAATAGATTTTGTTTATAAATATTTTAGTAAAATGCAACAAAATCGACTAGAAGAGTCTGAGATTTTTGGGTATATTATACAAAATGAAAATACCTGGTATTTTTGGAATAACTTTTAAAAAATATTTGGGATGGAAAGGATTAAACTAACTGTGAAAAATTAAAATGTCTAACAAACAAATAAAATTATATTTGGAGTTACAACTGCTATTATAAAAGACGCTGGATGATGATTTGAGTTGACTCAAAACATTGAACTGTAAATGCTGTAACAGTTAAAACATACAAACTGCTGATATGTTCATAAATCTAATCTACAAATAAATGACTTCTCATAGATATAACATACCAACCATTAATGAAAATTAAATTAATTAAGACCTTTAATAATAAAACAGTCATGACAATGTATACACTGCAATATACAAGGTGTCTCTGAAATCTCAGATAAGCTTTAAGTTTCTAGATCATGAGAGGCTTATATTATCGTATTTAAAACTACCAAAAAATCCTTAGTTATGCTCTTGATTATGTTATTACTTGCATCAATGGTTATACTCGAAAACTTACATCTTGGGAACCAGATGTCTTATTGCGGGTTTCTGTTGACAGAAATGTTTAGGGCATTTTTAAATATAACTGTATCTGTACTCCCCTGTGATATAGGCAAATTAATTTCTAAAAATGTTATCAGAGTTCAGATTGTGTACCAAGATCTGGGTTGGTTATACACGTTTGCCTAGTAAGAAAAAGTATCAGTAAATATCTACAAATGTGTCTGTAATGCCAGTCGTGTACACGTGGTTTCACACAAGAAATACTACATTCTGCTGCTGTCACTTTACGTGAATAATATAAAATGCAAATTGAAAAGACAAATATCCCGGCAATTCCCATTTATTTATGACGTCAATAAAGTGGCTAGACTGGGTGTCCTTGAGAGGGGGGCTCGCCTCGCTACGCAGTTCTCTTTGAAATAACATGCATCGCTCCGCTCTACGTCCACACGCGCGTGTGTAAACCGTTCGTGTGTAAACAGAACGATTTCATAATGAACTATTCTGAATCGTGAATAAATATTTATTTTCAAATAAATATTTTATTTTTGTAAACACAAATTGCTTCACTTTTAAATTCATTTAATTTATACGTCCTAGAATGGATTACCATACGCCTTTATTCAACATATGCTAACAATAGGTTCTGTTACAAAGTAACAATTACATAACTGAGGTCAAACTTTCCATTAAATCACTGGCACTTCATTTGTTTGACTTATTGTTTAGTTTTTCAAAATATTCCGAGGATGAACTTGTATAAGGATAACTTTAAATTATATTCAAAACAAAACTGAGTTTTGGTTTGAAACCGAGAAGACGGAAACTAGCCCTTAGTATTTAACTTTAAGTGATTTTTTTTATCCCTTATCGATTGCCTTTCTGAGTGCAAGAACATGCGTTCCATGACATTTGTAAAAGCTCACAGAGGGACTTGTGTTTCCTCAGAGACAAAACAGTGAATACACATCTACGGGCATTACAGTTCCCTTTTCCACTTCATAAACTGCGAGAGTGTGTAGAGTACTTCTCCCCATTTACTGGCCGGTGTAAATCAGTTACGACAATGTCACCACAGAAGTGTGATGTTCAGTCACAAGACTATTGATCCAGGCTCATAACAGTGAGAGAGGCAATCACAAGGAGGAAATCCGCTCTGAGCCGGTGGGCGGTTTTGTGGCACCGTGCCAAGCTTACGTACGGCGAAGAAAACTCAAATCTCGACCCAATAATTGTGACGACTGCAACAACCAAAAAAGGGAGAACAACGTTCGCACACGCACAAGATGGGAAATGGTCTCTTTTCTCTGTAACGAGTTTCATTCCAAATCGACCAACAGAGGGGGGCGGTCGGTAAGGCGCAGTCAGTGTTGACAAGGTCGTCTTATCTAGCGCGCCTTATCACCACCTCGCTAACAGTGTTGTGTGCCAGATATACACGGTAAGCCTGGGTTAAGCCAAGTACACTCTCCGCTTAGTTTACAGGCACATCACTAACCATACTGCCTCACATGTGGCCCAATATGGCTCATCAACATATAGATACTGTCCTACCGACAAGCCGCTTCCATGTTGCAGTTGGCAATTCATCACAAAATACCTCAATCAACGTCAAACGTCCAGATCGTACGTATGATTCTTGTAAACACGTCGCACAGTCGTGGCTGCTTGTACTATAGATATAAGTGAAATGTTTATGAAAACCACCACTTCTTAATTACATCCCAATAAAATGTGTAGAAAAACCATGAAAAAATAGAATAAAAACATGCTGTGAGACTTTCATTTTCCAGAAAAATCATTTAAAAAAATGCATTTATTCGTGAGGCGAAGTTAGGACTATTTAGTCCTCTCTACCACTTAACCACAATCATGATATTCTTGAGGCCTTAGGTGGTGAAGAGCTCCCTTCAACAGAAAAACTGTAGGTGCAGAAATTATGTAGCCTTCGTTAATAGCCTGAGGCTTCATAATTTCTGTGGTCTGGACGTTTATGGTTGTTGACCCACCCGCCCACTCATACACACACACAGTAGTATTGACCCACCCGCCCACTCATACACACACAGTAGTATTGACCCACCCTCCCACTCATACACACACAGTAGTATTGACCCACCCTCCCACCCATACACATACAGCGGTGTTGATCACATTACAAACGAAACCCTAACCGGTTGTAAATTGTTGACCATTGCCCAAACATGTCTTGCGGGCTTTCACTTCATCGTTTCTGTGTTTTGAGGTGTAGCCGACCAGGCGGAGCACAGCCTTACCGGTGACGTCATCTCCAAGGTCACACTTCCGTAAACACAGACCTGAACGATTATATGACCTCATCGCGCCTACATAACCGACTCCTTTGTGTCCTCAGGCTGTCGGTTGTATCCTCGTTGTTATCAGAGGTCCAGTTATGTTGTCACTGTCAGTGTGTCGGAGCCTGACCTCTCTCAGAGTTGGCCCGCCTACAACAGTTTAAAATGTATTTTTCTGGCTTATGCCCAAACATGAGTTAAAGTTTGTTTGGCAACTGTTGGTCGAGGGCGACAGAGAAACAAGTTCGTCCGTTCTCGAGCGTAACGTAAACAAAACTTTTCACCGTTTTAGGACAAAAGTGTTTCGTTACAGCCAATAAATAAAACAAGCAAATAATACTATCGAATCATTTATTTAGTTTTTTATCAATTAATTTTGATCATTTTTACAATTTACTTCTGTCCCTTTTCTTTTATATTTATTTACCACATACTATTTCATTTCATATTCATGCCTTTTTCTTATTTGAACTGTTAATGTTGTTGTTATATTATTATTTTCCTTCTTATATTATCTTATCATGTTATTAATGTTTTAGACTAATAAACACGTCTTTGAATGAGAAAATTTCTAAAGTTTGTGTATTTTTGTACTTAAACTGACAGTATGTCAATAAATTGGATAATTTCTCGACTTCACTCTGTGACAAGTTACATCGTTTTTCCTAATCCTTGTCCGTATTTCAATTAATGAAGAACGAGAGTTGACAGTATTATATACTGAGGACAAAGAAGGACCGTTTCTAATGGTGAATCGATTTTCCACGAGCACGACCTCAGCTAGGATCACTGTCCAAGGCGGACACTTCGACGCTGACATCAGCGAACAGGATGTTTCAATTGGCTGTGCGTTTAGGTTTCAAAAATACAATAATATTTATCTTGGGTAGTTACCAGTTAATAATAACCTTTTAATCAAAAATGTTCTCCAAATACCCATAAAATGGGCTATGTTGAGAGGACTGTATTGTAAGAAACCCAAAATATTTACATGATTTTTAAAATATTTGTCATCTAATGCTTTTATTCTAGACAAAAATATCTGATTGGTTTTGTGCAGTATAATTTTTTTTTCTCCACAGAAAAATAATAATGTTATACTCCCTTGAGCAGGAGAGACAGTGCACGACCGGTCTGACGCGTCAGGACTTCAGAGATAGGGCAGTTTGACCTTGACGGTTTTTATCAGTAATATTCACCTTGTAGTGTACTGGTTCTCCCTCTAGTCTGTCTGATAAGTTCCCCGTACAGATCAATAGTATATGGGAAATGGGTGGAGTAAGGTCAAACCTCTGCTTAAAAAAAAAACACTTTTCATGAACATAACATATCGCTCAAATAAGAATTCGAGATTTAGGTGCTTTGCGGCCATCTCTCCGTCGAGAAAATAATATATAGTTTCGTCTTATGTGGTTATTGGTGTTATTATTACAACCACCGATAAAAAGTAGACCTCCAAAAATCAACTGAAAATTGCAATTTAAAATTTAAACACTAATGGTATTCCTTCGTGAATCCCTCTAGACTGAAGAAGGTAAATGTAGTTCACAGAAATAGATCACTGTATTTTGTTCGCATAATAATAAATTTGTGTTGTGTCACCTTCAATTGTTTTGAATTAAAAAAGATCAAATTTCCCTCAAAATTTTCAAGTTTTAAGTTTTTGGATCATAACCTAAAAAGATTGGTACAAACATTAATTTTCGCAAGTATTTTAAAACTAGACAAATACATAATTTTGTACCGTCTATTCGGTTGAACGACATGTGAAGCTTTCATAAAACTATATTATACCAATTTATGTGATTTGTCCTTAAAACTTACTTCAGATTAAATGTAATGAGAGGTATCCACTTTAATTAATTAGACAGTAAAATATAAGAATCCAATTTCATTAAAATAGCTGATATCAGTTTCCAGAGAACCCTAAAAATGAGAGAAAAAAACAAAAATAGTTTAAGAAAAGGTATATTTAATTTTTATTTTAAAGACAACAGATAATATAATTTTCACCAAACGAAATACGGGTATATGCAGTACTCACACAACGTCCCTTCTGATGTCACACGACACAAGACTGCGAGTATAAAACGGTCTCTGAGAGCGAGTTGTAAACAGATCGCCGGCAACACAAAAATATCTACTCCACACCACAGACGAGACAGGTCGAAGCGAACACATGGTGCCAGTGGTGCCAACACAACGGCAGCCAATACCCGCCGCACACTTCCTGCGCCTGTCAATTACAAAATTGAAAATACTGTACATAACACACTGGTATTCTTCACCAGAGATAAATATAATGTTTGGTAACCAAACGACAACAAATTAGAATCAATACTAAGTTAGTGAGTACTGACGATAAAATAGCTAGCTGGTAAGTTTGTCTTTGATAACTCAGTCGACTACAATCATGTCCTATACCTTTGTGATATAAATCCACTTTTAGAAATCTATATTGATTTAATTGTTAAATGTTGGATAAGGACCCGCCTTACACCTGACTGTAATCTAGTCACTATATGATAGAAAAGTCCAGTGACCGCTTTACACCTGACTATAGTATCGTTATTATAATATGATATAAAGTTTAGTGGCCGCCTTATACCTGACTGTAGTCTGGTTACTATATGATAATGATGAAGTCCAGTGACCGCGTTACACCTGACTATAGTATCGTTACAATAAAATGATATAAAGTTTAGTGGCCGCCTTACACATGACTGTAGTCTGGTTACTATATGATATAAAGTTCAGTGACCGCATTACACCTGACAATAGTCTGGTTGTTATGTGATATAGTCTAGTAGCCACCTTAAACCAGACTGTCATCTGGTTACTATATGATATGAAGTCCAGTGGCCGCTTTACACATGACTGTAGTCTGACTACTATATGATATAAAGTCCAGTGGCCGCCTTACACATGACTGTAGTCTGACTACTATATGATATGAAGTCCAGTGGCCGCCTTACACCTGACTGTAATCTGGTTACTATATGATATAAAGTCCAGTGGCCGCCTTACACCTGACTGTAATCTGACTACTATATGATATAAAGTCCAGTGGCCGCCTTACACCTGACTGTAGTCTGACTACTATATGATATAAAGTCCAGTGGCCGCCTTACACATGACTGTAGTCTGACTACTATATGATATAAAGTCCAGTGGCCGCCTTACACCTGACTGTAATCTGGTTACTATATGATATGAAGTCCAGTGGCCGCCTTACACGTGACTGTAGTCTGACTACTATATGATATAAAGTCCAGTGGCCGCCTTACACATGACTGTAGTCTGACTACTATATGATATAAAGTCCAGTGGCCGCCTTACACATGACTGTAGTCTGACTACTATATGATATAAAGTCCAGTGGCCGTCTTACACATGACTGTAGTCTGGTTACTACATGACTGTAGTCTGACTACTATATGATATAAAGTCCAGTGGCCGTCTTACACATGACTGTAGTCTGACTACTATCTGATATAAAGTCCAGTGGCCGTCTTACACCTGACTGTAGTCTGATTACTATACGATATAAATTCCAGTGGCAGGGTCATTTGAAGACCCATAGGTTAGCGTGTTATTCAAACACTCATATTTCATCTATTTTAAGTGCTGAAACAATAAATAGGTCGAATCACAGCCTACTATTTTGGCTATTTCCAAATTCACTACGAGTTGTTCGATTATATGAAAACGTCAAAACATAAAAGTTCGCCAATGTGAAGGGGAAACTATCCAAATTCACAAGCTACCTGTTAACTCGGCTGTTATCGATTCTCCTATAACTGACAAATCAAATTAAAAACAAGGGTATTGTAGACTTTGCACGGTTTGCACTCCGGGTCCCCGTAAACACAGGTGTGTGCCTCGAGTCAATATCACAGGAATCTTCTACTGTACCGCAGTCAACAAGGGTATTATTTATATACGTTGCACGGTTGGCACTCCTGATCTTCGTAAACATAAGTGTGTGCCTGCTGTAACGCATCTAATCAACAAGTCTATTACAGACTTTGCACGGTTGGCACTTCTGGTACTCGTAAACACAGGTGTGTGCCTCCATTCAACATCACAGGACAGGAGGAATTATAAACCTATCAATCTGGCAGCACTTGTTTGATAAACACACTTGTATGCCTACTGTCAATATGACGAGACTTTAAGGGTCTACAGAGGCTGTCAGCCATAGTGGTTTTAATCCCATAAGAACATTGTTATTTTTTAATCGGGCATACGATCACACGAATCCAAATTAAACAGTTATATTCAAACTGATTTTTTTTCAAACAAATTGCATTTGATCTAGAATGAAATTGCACGTTAGAATTGCTTTGCCAATTCCTAATTAGTTTCACGGGAAAAAATTTAGTATTCAGTTTTTATTTTCACCTATTTTTAAAAACTAAGCGTAATTATTCAAAATATCAAAAGCAAATTCAATGCACAATATGATAACGTTTAAAATGACACCTCATACACAGCTTTTGGTAAATAAATAACGAAAAAATATAGATTCGAAAATAACATTGTTCTTATGGGATTAAAACATTGTACCACGGCCAATCAACAAGAGTATTATAGACCACTCAAGTTGGCACAAGTGGTGTTCGTAAACACAGTTGTGTGCCTACCATCAACATCTTGCGACTTTTCATCGTATACGCCACGCCCCACTGCTGAACCGCGGCCAATCAACAAGAGTATTATAGATCATTCAAGTTGGCACCAGTGGTGTTCGTAAACACAGTTGTGTACTTACCGTCAACATCTTGCGACTTTCCATCGTATACGCCACGCCCCACTGCTGAACCGCGGCCAATCAACAAGAGTATTATAGACCTTTCCAGTTGGCACCAGTGGTTTTCGTAAACACAGTTGTGTACCTATCGTCAACATCATGCGACTTTCCATCGTATACGCCACGCCCCACTGCTGAACCGCGACCAATCAACAAGAGTATTATAGACCTTTCCAGTTGGCACCAGTGGTTTTCGTAAACACAGTTGTGTACCTATCGTCAACATCATGCGACTTTCCATCGTATACGCCACGCCCCACTGCTGAACCGCGACCAATCAACAAGAGTATTATAGACCTTTCCAGTTGGCACCAGTGGTTTTCGTTAACACAGTTGTGTACCTATCGTCAACATCATGCGACTTTCCATCGTATACGCCACGCCCCACTGCTGAACCGCGACCAATCAACAAGAGTATTATAGACCATTCAAGTTGGCATCAGTGGTGTTCGTAAACACAGTTGTGAACTTACCGTCAACATCATGCGACTTTCCATCGTATACGCCACGCCCCACTGCTGAACCGCGACCAATCAACAAGAGTATTATAGACCTTTCCAGTTGGCACCAGTGGTTTTCGTAAACACAGTTGTGTACCTATCGTCAACATCATGCGACTTTCCATCGTATACGCCACGCCCAGTGGCTGACCTGCGGCCAAGTACAGTTTCAGCTATTGGCACCCCAATGTTCTCATTACCTGGTTAAAATGTTTATCTATTCAGAAGTCACTGTACGATAAACAATCAATTAACTAAAAACCACTGAAATAGACTGCATCAACAAATTGTATGGAGCTCTTTTATGAAATTAGTTCAAAATGTTTTAGTCAGTTAGAAATGACAGACGCTCAGTGTGCAAAGCCCAGCTAATACTAATGATGTTTGGGTTGGGACCATATCTGAACAACCTGACCTGCGATAATGAGGGAATAGTTTTCAGGCTTCGGACTGCGGAAGGCAAAGACCAAAGTTGGAATTCTGCGCTTAACTCGTTAAATAAAGTTCTAGTACATTCCTGCATGCCATGTATGAACCACCGTATGAAGAGTATGATTTTTAACGTTTGTTGTAAAAATTTATGGTTGTTGGGTACTTACCGGCCCGTGGGCGAGGGGGCTCCTGGTTGGTCATAGTCTGGTCCTCCGTCCCCACCGTCGGCAAGGGCTGCGACCCCAGCTCCTGTAACAAACACATATAATAAACACAATACACATCGGTATGTACTATGAAATACACAGGTTCGACTAATTTAATGTTCATTCCTATTTCAATTTACAAAAAACATTCGTCTTTTTTATGGACCATGGGAGTATTCAAATGAAGCGTGACACTGTTCACATTGATACGAGTAATTAAGACCACAAACAACAGAAGAGACAGTATGAGATGTTAGTTGGTCGAGCGACGTTACCACTATGAGACTAGCCAGAATTGATCGTAATTTCAAATAAATGCACTATCCAACACGATTTCAAACACTTTTTATACTCAATCCACTTCTTCTGATAATAAAACTAATCGTAATGCTCGATGACGACTAAGAAAGGTTAACAGTTGACTGTGAAGTAAAAGTAACAGTTTGTAACAGTTACACAGGATGTGATGTGAAAGTAACAGTTACACAGGATGTGATATGAAAGTAACAGTTACATAGTTTGTAATGTGAAAGTAACAGTTACACAGGCTGTAATGTGAAATTAACAGTTACACAGGCTGATGTGAAAGTAACAGTTACACAGGCTGATGTGAAAGTAACAGTTACACAGGCTGGTGTGAAAGTAACAGTTACACAGGCTGTGATGTGAAAGTAACAGTTACACGTGACTGTGATGTAAAAGTAGCAGTCGCACCTGTTCTTGTGTTGCAGTGTTCAATGGACGTGAAACAAGTCAAGTTCCGACACTAGTACGGCTTCCTTCTACTCACTGGTCGACCACAAAAGTAGTCGTCACTATATATTTACAATCCTAACAGTGATAAATGTATACAAATTACATGCACTTTCATTTTACAGGGAACACGCGGGTTGTAGATCAATTTCCTAGTCACAGTATTGATGTCAATTGATTGTAAAAAATACATACATCAATACATAACAGTTATTATAAGCCCTCCTCCGACAATAACTACGATATCACTTCATCATATTTTATATACTTAAGATCATTCAAATTTAATGTTCCTTCTAATAAATTTCTACGAATTTACCTTCTTGATTGTAATTTCAGAATTTTAATTTTAATGTTCGACTTATTATAGCAGTTTTTTTAATTTTTTCTAATAATAAAGTAACACTGTGTCAACACTAATGGCTTATCCGTTTTATTTGAACATTTAGACAAGTAATTCACACGACAATACGGTATAAACACTTCTGATATAGGCAGTCTAAATACTGAAACAAGACTAAGTCTTTTAACATGGACAGTTCTTAGTTTTGTAACATACATAAAGCAATGTCAAAAGTGTATCTCTTAGCATTTTAATAGTATTAATATTGCTTGAAACCCCTAAAACGGGTTTTTTATGGCATTCCGATGTTCTAGTGCGTCAGCTTTGAGCAACGTCACATTCATTTTTCTTTTTTGGAAAGAAAAAGTGCTTACCATTTAAACTTATTACCCCATTGTCCTTCATTTTGTTTTACATTATTTAGTATTATATTTACAGTGTTACAAATTAAATTAAAAGCTTTGAGTACCTAATTCAGATACAGTAGTTTTACCATCTGTAAGTTTGTTTCGACAATGAATGAACAATCCAACATAAGACAAATTTTAAGAATGTTGTTCGAGACTGATTTCTACTGTAGGGGTGGGGGTAGGTTCGAGCCGTCACCCCTCGGGCAGTCAGTCTCGCGTAGCGCCTCACCCACTCTTGCAGTGTTGTAGCCACGAGCTCATTATTGATTCGATACATTTAGATTCGTTACATATAGATTAGATACGTTTACAATTTATTTAGATCAGTTACATTTTACTTTAATCTCAAGTTTTGTCACAGTTTCAATAGTTCTTACCATTAAATTCAATATCAATAAACTCAGTGATCACATCTCATTTTGTGTCATTAATTATTATTTCCCGTTTCCGAATTGGCTTACCGCGGCATACATACGCCGTAACATTTTTGGTCCTCCAGGCCGAATCGTATACGAAACGGATTACATCACTTTGTGCAGTGAAACAGTGGTTCTTTAGCTACGTTGTGAAGCTTGAACAGTGCAGTGTAGTGCCAGTTAAGTGTTGGTGACAACCGCACTTGCCTGCTTTCTCCGAAGTCTTCTTTGTCTCCAGCCAACCCCAGCGACTTCACGGCGCCCATAAAGACCCTCAACATCTGCCGACTGCATTCCAGCCCCATTGAGAATCTCTCGCCTCTGCCAGCCCTTGCGCGCCTCTATGGACACATGTGAGTGAGCCCTTCCTCTTTCACTCTCCTTCAGGGCAACCGTTGACCCCACACTCACTTTCCCTTTCTACACCCTCAGCTGTTCCTTTTATTCTCTTCTGTCAAAACAAACCTAGTAGTAAACTACCCTCGTCGCTAACTGCCATTTGACATTTATTCATTTTGATTGTTTCATCATTATTTAAAGTCGCATTTGATTCACTATTACTAGTACCAGTTTGTTTTAAATTATCATTTCATTTTATTTTCGTTTAGTCTGTCATTACATTTTATAACATGGCAGGTGATAACGACAATAGTAGTCAAGAACTGAAACAAGTGGTTCAGAAGAGAGGACAAGTTAAAGCCAAGCTATCCAGATTTAAGACCTTTCTTGACTCATTATCAGACACAACTAGTGTGACAGAGCTAAAACTAAGACTAGCTAGATTAGAGGGTATTTTATCAGAATTTGAAGAAATACAATCACAAATACAGGTCATTGACCCAAGCGACTCACAAGAGGAAGAAAGGGAGTCTTGAAGTTATGTATTACAAATTAGCAGCTCAAGGTGAAGACACTGTGCAGAGTCGGATTCCACAACCTGCCACTGAATCTACTTTCAACAATGGCCCATCAACTACCTCATCCAACAGCCAAGTTCATATAAAACTCCCAACAATAGACTTACCCAGCTTCAGTGGCCAGTACGAAGACTGGTTATCTTTTTCGGAAACCTTCAATGCACTGATTCATACCAATGAATCACTCAATAATGTGCAAAGGTTTCACTACCTGAGGTCATCTTTGAAGGGTGACGCTTCTGAACTCATACAATCCCTGAAGCTTATTGCTTCCAATTACTCAGTAGCCTGGAGTTTATTGGAAGGCCGCTACAAGAATAAAAGAATCTTCATCCAAAAACATGTAAAGTGTCTGTTTGAGCTCGCTTCTGTAGACAAAGAAGCAGGTCATAGCATAAGGAACTTGCTGGATGGTACACTGAAGCACATCCGCGCCCTAGCAGCTTTAGGTCAACCCACTGATAGTTGGGACACGCTGTTATTACACTTAATAACATCGAAGTTGAACTTCAGCCTACTGCGGGAGTGGGAGCTCTCCACAGAGCCAGACCAGCTTCCGACGTTCAAGAACTTAACAGAATTCTTAGAAAGGAGGTGTCAGATCCTGGAAAATTTAAATGTCAGATTGTCACAAAAACACATTGCCTTGAGCACTACGATCACAATACCTACGAAGACAAAACCAGCACAACGATCCTACCTGTTGATCCAGAGCTCAAACTGTCGATTGTGTAATGGTGACCATCCCATTTACAAGTGCCAGGATTTGTTGAAACGCCCACCAGGTGACCGTCATCACATGCTAAGGAAGGCTGGAGTCTGCTTCAACTGCCTTAAGCCAGGCCACAAGCTATCACAATGTTTTTCAAGAGGCTGTAGAATATGCAACAAAAAACATAATACTGTTCTTCACTCATCCGATTCATCATCTCCTCAGGATACATCATTGAAGGAAGTTCCCGCAGAAGCTATAAATATTCACGCTCGTGAGAAGAAAAAGAAGTTGTAAGTGCACACACAGCTACTCATCATCAAAACCCACATCAGGTCCTGTTGTCTACAGCGCTGGTAGACCTTGTGAGCCCCACAGGAAAACAGCTGAGATGCCGAGCCTTGCTTGATAATGGTTCACAGTCCTGCTTCATGACTGAGAGCGTGTGTCAAGCCTTAGGACTACGTAAAACCAGAAACGAGTGCCAAATTGTTGGTGTGAACAATGTTCCAATAAGCATGAGTGGAACAACTGCTTCTTTGGTTAGGTCTTGCGTTACCAGCTACAAAACAAACTTATCATTTGTGGTTGTCCCAAAAATTACAAATGACTTACCCAGAGAACAGGTCAACATTGAAGCGTTTAAAATACCTGGCCACATCACCTTGGCAGACCCTGGCTTTGCCAGCCCTGGTCCCATTGACTTACTGATAGACCAAGAAATATTCTGACATTATCTGCATTGGACAACTAAAATCAAAGGGCTATCCAACATTGCAGAAAACCAGATTAGGTTGGGTGGTAGGAGGGAAGCTGGAGCGAGAGATGAACCAAACACGTGTTAGTCAAACATGTCATCTGACAACGGAACAACGTTCGTTGGAGCCAAGAGACAGCTGCAAGATTTGTACAATTTCTTCGAGAAGAAAGCACCTGCCATCTCAAAGGCGGCAATTGAAGATGGAATCCAATGGAGCTTCATTCTACCCTATGCACCACACATGGGAGGCTTATGGGAAGCAGCAGTTAAATCCCTTAAGCACCATCTCCAGAGGATAGTTGGATCAACAGCTCGTACCTTCGATGATTTAAGCACTATTTTAACACAAATAGAGGCAGTTTTGAATTATAGAGCCATAATTCCTATATCCAAATGATCCCTTCGACCTAACCACCTCCACTCCCACACATTCCCTTACAGGTGGCTCACTTACAGCTCTTCCAGAACTTCTTCTGATGCAGATCCCTAAAGGACGGCTTTCCCAATGGCAGAATTTGCATCGCCTGCTACAACACTTTTGGTCCAGGTGGTCGAAGGAATGCCTGAACAATCTTCAGCAAAGGGGGAAGTGGAAGCTACAATACCCGTCTCCAGGAAAGGACAGTATGGTAAGGGTAGTGACAGTAAAGACTGCTGCGGGAGAGGTAAAGAGGTATAGTCTGTGAGGCCACTAAAGGACTCTGAGGGATTAACTTTCCCTCCACCAACGCACGCACACTCACCGGCAGGGGCGCAACAGGCCCGACCTACCCCTCGCGGCTAGTCAATTACTTACCCAGTCGAGAGCCTACTACAAAATAATAACTTTGTGATGTAAAAGTTTTTTGTTGTCGTTTTAATTTTTTCTGTGATATCCATAAAATTTTGAGTCAAACGACACCAAATACGATATAATTACCATGATTTTTAAATATTCAAACAACAATCATTCTAATCATGAACCCAAAGATAAACGAAATAGTACTGTATATCGTTCGGTATACACCAAATAAAATATTTAAATAAATAAATGGTAAAACATGATAGGTTTCGTTATTAGTAGACGTTGATGGAACCTTGGTTACAAGTACGTTAAAAAAATACAAAAATTAATAATGCTACAAAATTTTACATTTATTAATCATTCGTTTCTTAACCTATGCTCTCAATTTACACTCGTAAGTTTATGCTATATGCTATAATCACAATATTACAGATCTACATTTAAAATTTGAAGAAGCAAACATAATTCAATAAATTTATAATACTTTATACAACAAATAACGGTATTTACACGGACATGACAAATATATATAACAAATACTATAAAAAAGGTATTTATAAGCTATTTATAATACGTCATACAACAAATAATAGAACTAACAACAACATATATAAACATAAAAAAATTAATGCGGCGAACAGTCCTATAAGGAACTTTACAAGCACTTGATACTCTCTCAAGAACTTTTCTCACATCCATAATTGGTCCCATATTATTTTTTTCTAAATAAAAATATTCTATAACAGACGCCACAATAGTCCTAGCTTGAGTATGCAAAATTTCCCTCTTTCCAGACGACATCGTAAACTGTAACCAATTTTCTTATAATAGAAAAAAATATCATTTGTTAAACACAGCACTGTTAATGACGGAACCTCACTGGAGCTACGACTCGCTATAAACTGGCACTTGTAGCACCCACTGAAATTCACAAACAACTGTATATCTGACGACTCGAAATTGGTGTTATCTAAAAAAATTAGAATATTAATGTCTTTGTTTAATTTTTGGAGGTGGTGCTCCATTTAATGCTATCTATATCATGTTTGGGCTACTTTTTCTCGCCTTTTTTTACTGATTTCAAAAAGAAACAGCTCAAAAAGCTACAACTACAAACGTAAATGTATCAACCACATAGTGAATGTTTATATGGCTATTATGAAGGGTCGAGTTCCAGTTAGGACGGCGCGTGAGTATCACAAAGAACGCCCCTTTGTCTGTGGTGTGAGTGTGTGTGTGAGGGCTGCTAATCCCTCAGAGTCCATCGCTGCCCTCA
The DNA here is from genome assembly GCA_035578905.1 of Stictocephala bisonia. Classification (NCBI taxonomy): domain Eukaryota; kingdom Metazoa; phylum Arthropoda; class Insecta; order Hemiptera; family Membracidae; genus Stictocephala; species Stictocephala bisonia. Next base: position 1,088,749 of record JAQJVL010000087.1, on the reverse strand, counting down.
CGACCTATATGTCTCCTACCCATCGAGCAATAAAAGTCCCAAGAGACAATTTAACTTTTGTTTAGAATTTACTTAGTTATAGTTATTTTTCCCACTGTCATATCATGTGCTCAACATTAATAAATTAAGCCTTATGTATATAGTTAAATTTTCACATAATTAAATTGTCATAACATTATTATACTTACTTATCTCTTTAACTTGTACATTTCGTAGCATTTCTAATATAGTAACAATTATATCATATAACTATTAATAATCATTTATAAGAATTTCATGATTTGTGTGTATATATACCATTTTGCTTTCAATTCTTTGCCTGCTATTTGAAGTAATGCGATTTTTTATTCTTTATACTTAACGAGATTTATGCCAATTTTATTCATTTTAAGCTAATATTTTGAAAGTCATTGTATTATATAACTTTCATTGTTTTATTTGGTAACTTTATATATTTTCATGTTTTAAAATAAATCACCATGATGCTCGTATGTGTTATTTTTATCTTGTCAGTTTTCTTCTTGTTTCTTACAATTTGTATAGTAAAGAGGCTAGCATTGTTGCCATGTTCAATTTTCATTGTTGTTCATAACATATTTGATAATGTCGTATTTGCTAATTTTGTATATATATTTTAAGTGTATGAATATCATATTTGTCCATGTATAACCATCATTAGCTTAGACATGTATTTTTCATTTCATCATGTTTGAAATTGTATCATTTTCATTTTTAGTTGTATTGAAAATACCTTTCCGGTATTTTCAAGGTGGGCGGGATGTTCGAGACTGATTTCTACTGTAGGGGTGGGGGTAGTTTCGAGCCGTCACCCCTCGGGCAGTCAGTCTCGCGTAGCGCCTCACCCACTCTTGCAGTGTTGTAGCCACGAGCTCATATAGATTCGATACATTTAGATTCGTTACATATAGATTAGATACATTTACAATTTATTTAGATCAGTTACATTTTACTTTCATCTCAAGTTTCAATAGTTCTTACCATTAAATTCAATATCAATAAACTCAGTGATCACATCTCAGTTTGTTTCATTAATTATTATTTCCCGTTTCCGAATTGGCTTACCGCGGCATACATACGCCTTAACAAATGTTGTACACCGATTTCTACATTAATAAGTTTTGGTATTGCCATTTTGATTAACTGAGACATTTAATCAAATTAAATTCTCAAATTTAATCAAAAAGATTAAATTAAAAAAATTATAAAGAAAAAACTCTACAACACATTTGTAAAGTTATTTCTCGAGGTTACTTCAATTGTTAGATCCTCTTTATTACATACTTTGTATCCCCCCAAAGTTTAACTTAAATAAAATATATATACAGTCGTTCGCCAAGATCAGCTAATTTCCTCGTATGCATGGCATCAAATACTAGGCTAAAATTTTCTCTTGGACTTTTTTTAAAATAAAAATGTTTCTTCTCAAATCCGAGACGATTTGTAGAGGCTTACCACCAGAAACCTAGTCAGTTACACAACGTACAGCTCGGGGTTTTTGTCATCTTGGACCCTTTCCGAACGCAATCCTCAACACAACACTGAACGCGCTGGGAAACCTGCCGCAACGTCATATTGCCATCGCTCGATCCATCAGTACAGTGTATATATCGATTCAATTGTACGAATATGATACGAGGAAGTGTAACCTTCGATAATGTCAACATGTACACCAAACTGCGACGTTTCAAGCTTAACCCTAGATCCGGCATTTTACGAAATTTCGTACAATTTTTTCGTCATGAAACTGGCATTTGACGAATTTTCGTACAATTGCAGCGTCGGAGATTTACCATATTTATAATGCGCAAAAATCAAGCTACTTCGATGTTTTTATACTCTATGTACTCAGCGTGAACAGACGATTCCAGTGGTATGCAACATCGCACACTGCACTTTATCGGCTTTATTTTAAAACGTAGTGAAAGTTGAAGATGGAACAGTCTCGCCATTGTTGTTGTTGTATAGTCTGCCGGGCCTGATTCAACTATAATTATCGGTAAATAATTATCGTTTACAGTGTAATTATCACTTCTAGTGTGTTTAGAAGTGTATTATATTGTATTAGAGTGTTGTTTTAGTGTTGTGAAGTGTTATTTATTGTTTGAAATTTACAAAATTATTGTAAATTCAGTGATTTAGTTTAGGCCTTCCTAGGCCTATTGTGTAGTGTAATATTTATTTATTTACAACTATACTTCTTATACTGTATAGTTATAAATAGGTTAGTGACAGTGTTTTTATTTTATATAGATGTCTGATAATCTATTTAACATTTTAGTATATAATAGAACTCTGTAGTGTTTATAGAAAATTTGTATCATATTTTTGAATGTTATAGTAACCGTGGTTACTAATTTTCAGGTTTTTGTATACGTTCCAGTTAAAAATTTATAAAAAATAATTTTTACTTACAAACCTACATAAACTATATATTTTCTGAAACTAGATACAATTTATAACATTTTGGCTATCTCACATTTCTTTTTTTATCATCACAACATTGATCATAGGGGGTGGTCCCCCCCTATTTCCCGCGATTTCTAAAAAAATTTACAACTATTTCATAGCATAAAAAAAAACTATAGGTTATGAATTGTATTATATGATAGCCCATATTCATGTGAATAGTTTGATACCACACAATTGTACTTTTATTGTAATATAATATTTTTTATGAATTTTATAAAACATCACTGCAAAATCACCAAAAATGACCCGCCATTTTGGGCAAAAATGATTGCCGGATCGAGGGTTAAGACCACATACGGCAATACTGCTGGCGCATATCCTGGCCACGGTGACATGGCTGACTCAGCAGACACACTCGACTACTACTGTACAATGTTGTTACGAGGCAGTGCAGCCTACGATAATGTCAACTTGTACACAAACTGCGGCGTTTGATGCTGAAGACCACATACGGCAATACTGCTGGCGCATATCCTGGCCAAGGTGACATTGCTGACTCAGCAGACACACTCGACTACCAGCTGTACAATGTTGTTACTACATTACCTGGAGAACATTGGCCGTGTCGATGTAGAGGTTAGAAAGACAGAATCGTATTTTCAGAATGATATTTTTTTTATTTTCCATATAGCAAACACTGCCTCGGCGGCTCCTCCCACTCCTTTGAATTCCCCTTGAAGTATTCTGCGCATCGCCTAGCCAAGTAGACGTTGAACCTCACGAGTTTTAAATACCGCACCAAACCTAACTAACCACAACGCACTTTACGCTCACGTGTTTCAAACGGAAAGAACCTGCACATTTTCACAAGTGCAACAAAGCCGTGTATATTGTTTACTAGTCTGTTTTACAAAACTTTCTTTTTTATAAACATGATCATAATAAATCGTTTAAAACCCTAGATAGCGCACCATTTTAAACTCCCAACTGCTAGGTGCCGTTTTGTCGCTTTGCAAGCCTTATTTGTAAAAATCATTAACAATACTAAAGATGCTTCAAATGTACATTTTATCACATTGTTTTTCTTCTAAAGAACTGTACATTTACAAACTACTATCAAAAATCACATACCAATTTAGTAAATAATTATTACCCAGAAAAATGATCAAATTTGAAAATTTTGTACGGGAATTCTAATTTGAACACTTCTTAGAAGTACTAACAAGTTTTTGTAAATAATTGAAAGATAGCCAAATTGTTTAGAATTTTGTGTAGTACAGTATAAAAATATTTAGTTATATTTTAGATATAGTAAAACGTTTTTTGGAATTTTTTGTTTTCATAAAACGCAAAATGAAAAACGTGCAAAGTTAAGTATGATCATTGTAGGTATTCAAATAGTCTATTGAAAAAATTTAAAAATCTGCTTTGGTTGTTCAGGACAAAAATACTCATTTTGAAACATTTCTTTTAATCACCTACTGAAGTTTTAATAAATGATGTATTGATCTAATTAGAATTTTTTTACTAAGTGTTCGAATTACTAATCCTGGTGGTTTAAAATTAAAAAAAAATGTGTGAATTTTTACTTAACTTGCTTTGAATCGTAATTATTGACCTAGAGAAGTGAAACTATCATAATGTAATAATAATACAGTATATGTAAATATAAACAACCTGGTACATTATATACACAGTGCAGTGTTTATAAATATAAGTAGCCTATTTAACGGCATACATTATTTATTGAATCATCTATGAATATTTATTTATTGGATATTTAATTGTACTACAGGGGCAGGGTTTTCAGACCGCTCACGCAATATCTATTGCATTCAAACGAACTGCATAATTTGTTTCAACTGAAACCCCGATCTTTGACCCTGAAGAATTCATAAAAAATATTTTTAACCTGGGAAATCCCAAAAGGGCATGGAGGGGGGAAGGCGTCGTCCCTAAATTACGTAACGCTAAAATCAAACTTTTCAGACCCCCTTCCGTGATTAGATTAGTTTCATAATATAAAATAAATAACTGTTTGTTTTCGAAAGGTAGTAAGTAGGTTACTACTCCACCTTATTTTATCGTAATTAGATAATGCAGGATGAACGTCAAGTGGTCTCAAGTATACGTAATTAGATAATGCAGGATGAACGTCAAGTGGTCTCAAGTATATGTAATTTAGTTACGGTAATTGATTTATAACCGCATAAAAAATACTGTTTGTTTTTACGTATTGCTGGAAAGAGATTTATAAGTTATTATTTCAAGTCACAACTGAAATTAAACTATTCGTTGTTTTAGTGTTGAAATGAAAATACTTATGAAAAAAAGAATGTTTTTTGTATTCTTAAGGCAACAACGATAGTTCAATTCTTATAATAACCTTTATTAAAGAACATATTTTTCCGAATCAGACGGCGTTTTTTCTAAACCTATATCTATTACCGTTATTGAAATACAGATGGTTTCTTGGACTGATACTTTCGGATGTTCCCCCACCCTTTCCCACAGGTTGTCGAGCACACTGGGGTGGGGGGGGGCGACAACACGTGTTTTATGTTCATCTTAGTGGTCCAAACAACAATCAAAAACAAAATTGCCTGCAGCTAAATGTGCATGCTTAGCTCCCGTACTAGTAGAACTTTACGTCACTTCTAATGGTCGTATGTGTTTGATGGGCATGGTGAATCCCCTTGTTAAGAAGGCTTCATTGGTGTTGTTGGCGCCCTTTTGGGCTGTTTTTACATTTTTTTTGCCTTACCCTCGAGGGAGGGTGGGGGTTGTAGACTTTTCGGGCTTTGGCCCTCGAAGTCAGTCGCAAGCGAGTAGCCAAACAGACCGCTCGGCCGATACATTGCATCTTTACAAGAGATTACACACAGTAATCTCATATTGTTACATTTACATAGACCAACAATAAACCGTTCATTTCAAAGTCAGTTTAGTGCTTCATTTTTAATTTACACCTTTACAGTTATTTATTAATTGACACCACGTGCGTCCCAGGATCACCAGGTTTTCGTGCTTGGAGCCGATACATTGGTCCTCCGAACCGCGATCGACACAGCGATCAGTGATACACAGTGCACAATTGGATTAAGTGTTATAACAGTTTGGTGAGTGAAGTGTATTCAACAGTGGCAAGTTTTGAAGACAAGTGCACACTTCAGGGCAGTTTTGGTGAAGAAGACTGCGACTCCGTCTGCACAGAACAATAGCAAGGGACCGTCCTTAGACCCGCGCTGGCCCTTTTCCATTCGGTCGGGCCTTAACTGAGCGAAGTGACCTGAGTCAAGTAGCCTGGGTGCCTGAACTGAGCGAAGCACTCCAGGGAGCCCCCAGACATGCCTTAACTGAGCGAAAAAACATTCACATAGCATATTCCACTTTTAAACATAATAGAATCTTACACAAATATACAAAATAAAATTCCCCAAAAAATTTTTGGTTAGGTTAGGTTAGGTTAGGTAACGGGGTAGCGCGTACCGGAGCCAGGTAGTTGACCGCGTCTGGTATGCGGGTGGGATATGATGCTACATAAACAAGAACATTCCTTGTCCCGACAACTCGCATATACCAGGACTGGACTTCGCTCAGTTAAGGCACGTTTTTGGGGGCCCTTCGAGGGCTTTCGCTCAATTAAGGTAATCTTCGCTCAGCTAATGGGCGACCTTCCATTCACGCCTTCTGGAAGGCAGCCGGCAGCCCATCCTATCCCCGGCGCAGAAGACACCGGAGGAATTCGCTGGAAGTTCTTTTGTTATCAAGGGTGAGTGGCCTGTCACTTTCGATTTCCTTCCGCCAATAACCAATTCTTATATCCCTTTCCTCAAATCAGTATTTTTTGTTTTCAATAGTTTACCATTCCTATGATATACCTTTTCACATATCTGGTCACTATCATAGTCACACACAATGTCAGAAGAGAGGGAGTTAAAGGCTCTTATTAATCGTGTTGTGCCATCTCGTCCCGGTGCCATCTCGTCCTGGTGCCACCTCGTCCCGTTTGCACGACACACGAGGATGAGGGTTAACTCTCTACCTGCCCACTAGTGCTATTTCGTCCCACCACATATGAGTTACAGTATGACAGGTCTATAATAACTTAAACTAAATAATATACTCACTATCTACTGCGTTCCTCAGGACTTCTATGACAAGTTCAGCCATTTTTCACATTACTAGAAAGGTTTGATTAAAAAAACAATCCAAATTTGGCAATGAAAATAGCGGCCTTTCAGCCTTGTGAGGTGTAGAGACTATTAAAATATATATATATATATATATATATATATATATATATATATATATATATATATATATATATATATATATATACAGTGTGTACAATGTATGCAGCAGCTGATGTCCTTTCTTGTTCCTCCTTAATCCATTTTTACTATGTAAGAGACGGTCCTAAAAAACTTATTAATTTCACCTGTCTTCTTCAAATTTTCAGTGGCTCTTTCGAGTCTATTGTCCATGACAATATCCTTTTTTCTCCTCTTCAGACCTTCTAAATTTAAGTCAATCCTGATTATTTTAGTGTCAGAATATTCTGCTTTTTTTAACGTCATGATTAGATTTTTTATACGAGGGTGTGATTTTCCAACAATTCCATTTAAGCGATGGTTCCATCCTTCCACAGCTTTGTTGGTGCGATGTCGCCTGCCGGTAAAATTCCATGTTTCAATTGGTAAATGAGGGTTTTCTAACCACTGGTCAAAAAATAGTCAAAAAAACTCATTGATCTTTTCATGTCTTACAGCAACACTGTGGATGTGTAGCCAGCCTTGCTCAACATCTATCGACTTAAAAAAGGCCAGAGCAGCGCACATTCTCACTGAGTCTCGTATTTCCTGGCGTGTGGTGTAATCGTTGGTAAGCCCAATGTTTTGTGCTTTCCTCCAAAGACACTGAGATAAATGAAAAAAACACCCTTGAAATTTTGCAGCAGGAAATACATTGTTGATTGCTTCGATCACTGCAGCTTCGAAATCTGCGTTCACTGCCTCAAGGGACCAGTCTGGAATTACCCGAAGAGTGGCGTTAAAAAGACGAATATCAGTTGCCTTTCTATTGTCAGGAAGTAATGCGAACATTACGGGGGTTACGTTCATTTCTTCCACAGTGCTTCCTAAATCTACATGGATAGTGTACAACTGCGAAATTGTTTGCTTACACTCTTGAAGGTGCCATCCATGAAAAAAGTTTTGTGTTCTTTCAATGCAGTTTTTCCTGTGGAACTGGCAAATATAAGTATGCGCTCACCATCACAGTCATCAGCCACAGCAAATTATTTCCATGTGTCATCTTCAAAGTTTCTGAGTCCAGTTCAACGTCATCTCGATTATTGGATTCAGCCTGAACTCCCTGGGCATCCCTTCGCTGTCTGTGCAGAGTAGACTTGCAGTTGTATAATTGAGGAATTTTGATGACTAGTTCAAATCCAGATTGCAGAAGAGAATTAAATTCTTCGCCAAAAATCTGAAACAACACTGCTTTAGGCTAATAAAACTTTCAAAATTCACCTCGGTACTCCACCCCTACGGTCCCTTATTGTTATTGATATTCCTTGATTGGTGTATAAAGATTTTATACATTAAGATGAGGCCTATAGGTTGCCTATAGACTTGATTATCTTTCTATACAAGTTTTGTTAATCAATTTGACATGTATCCATCTATACACTCAGAAACCCCTCATATATTATTTACCCGTACGGAGGACGGGTATCCAGCTAGTCTAATAAAATACAACTTTAAAAAAATATACTAAATACATTCTTACTAAACTCAGCATACTAATAAAAATATAAACCAACCTATGAAATGGATTTTTCAGTTTCTTCCCGGACTCTCTTCTTTCCCTGTGCCATAGCCATGTGGACTTCTTGAGCAGCCACATCAGGAACACACGTATTATGAGTATCTTCTCTAATAAGTTCCGGATTTTTAGTTATTACTATTCCACCACACGAACGGTTAACACAACGCTACACAACTTCACCGCCGCACTTCTTCTCTTTCTTAATATACATACCTATATCCGTTAAGTATTCAACTGGGTTTGACCCTTATAGTAGTTAAAAACTCCATAATTAACAAAGACCTTTACTCGTAGATATCACTCGAACGAATAAAGTGTCTGTCCAATGTACATAAACAAACATAAAGGGGGTGGGGTGAAAGGGATTATAAGCAGGGGAGTCAAATACTACAGCCAGTTGGAACCCCTGGGTTCATTGGCCTACGACTACCTGCACTCCTTCCACCCTTGTCAAAATTTCGTTGGGACGAGATGCTACTCATTACCTTATGTAATAATTTGTAAACCTGAGCGGGACGAGATAGCACGTTTTTCAAGGAAATTTGTTGCAGGACCAAATGGCACCGGGACGAGATGGCACGTAATCCTTATTTATAAGGGGGGAAAAATAAAGGCAAAACTGACACGATGCAAATCCTTTTTGACAGTTGTTTACCTGACCAAAACACTAAAGAAATAAAGCTTAGGTTGGTCAAGCTTGGACAATGTTATACAGAGTTCGAAGAAATTCAAAGCCAGATTGAAGTTTTAATTGAATCTCAGGATGGTTTTACAGAAAGAGAAGATTTCGAAAGCCAGTTTTTCAAGCTCCATGGTACTATGGAGGAATTCAATGAAAAGCACACTAGCACAACAACTTCACATTTTCACTCAACCACATCTACAGAAAATGATACAACACCCATACCTGTCTGTCAGACTTCCCACAATATCACTACCAACTTTTTCAGGCAAGTATGATGAGTGGACTTCTTTTTTTGATTCATTTAAGTCCCTCATTGACTTAAATGAAAGCCTAAACGAATTTCAAAAACTTCACTACCTAAGTCATCTTTAAGGAATGAGGCAGCTGAGGTATTAAAACATTTGGAAATATATTATACTCCATAAATTACAAAGTAGCTTTAAGTTTGTTAAAAGATCAATTTGAGAATAAAAGATTGATTATTCACCACCACGTAAAATGTCTGTTTAGTCTTTCTCATGTACAAAAGGACAGTGCTGCATCCTTAAGACATTTATTAACAACAACACAAAAACATTTGAGAGCTTTAGATTCATTGGGAATTGAAACACATATGGTATCCAATTATAATTTATTTGGTGACATCCAAATTAGACCCAGTGACACACAAAAGAGTGGAAGCTCACTACAAAACCAAATGAGCTACCTGTTCTAAAGGATCTGACAGACTACCTCCAACATAAATGTCAGATGTTGGAGAACATTCACAGTGCTCGCACACATAGAGCCAACAAACTCAGCTTTCCGTTCATATGATGATAAACAGAACAAACATCATCAACAACATAAACAAAAGTCGAATGTTGCAATTCATAATACAAAATGTGCCATTTGTAATGGCAACCATCAAGTCTTTCAGTGTCAAGAACTTTTACAGGCGCCTCATAATGAACAAATAGCAAAATTGACAAAGGCTAATTTATGTTTTAATTGCTTAAGGTATGAACATAGAGTGGACCAGTGCAAATCTACATGTTGTAAAAAATGTAATGCAAAACATAACACAGCTCTGCATCCATTTAAACACCAAAACCAAAGTAATCAATCAAGCTCGTACAAAACATCGCCCTCATCAAATTATTCTAATGAAACCAAAACGACAGGAAGTACCTTTTCAAACAGCATATCATCGAAATCCGAAGTCCTTCTTTCTACAGCACTTGTTGATGTGATTAGTCCGACTGGCTACAAAATAACATGCAGAGCTTTGCTGGACAATGGCAGCCAATCATGTTTTATTACAGAAGACTTGGCACAAAAACTTAATCTAAAAAAACAGCAATCAAATCTAATAGTACTAGGAATCAATCAGAAATCAACTAATGTAAAATACAAAGTAAGTGTCTTTATCCAATCTAGACATTCAGATTATAAGACTAATGGAGATTTCTTAGTGTTACCTAAAATTACAGGACACTTGCCTTCTAAGACAATTGAAATCAGTTCTTGGAAAATACCTGAGAATATCAACTTAGCTGATCCCACTTTCAACCGACCTGGCAAAATTGATACACTTCTAGGTCAAGAGTATTTCCTAGACATACTTGAGCAAGGTCGTGTAACAGCACCAGGATTGCCAATAATCCAAAAAACAAAACGTGGATGGATTATGGGTGGAATTATCAGTTGCACCACTTCAAACCAAACCAGTTATCACTTAAATATTCTTGAGCGTCTAGACAATCATATACAACAGTTTTGGAAAATAGAAGAGCTTCCCTCAAGAAGATTTATGACTTCAAAAGAAAAACTGTGTGAACAGAACTATAGTGAAACAGTACAACGAGGTGTTGACGGTCGATACACGGTCACAATGCCTCTAAAACAACCTCCTGACACATTAGGTTCATCCAAGCAGACAGCTATGCGCCGCCTTTATCAGGTAGAGAAGCGGTTCCAACGACAGCCGGAACTTCAACAGCAATACACCCAGTTCATGAATGAGTATGAGATCCTTGGCCATATGAGCCCTATCACAATAAAGACAGACACAAAACCGGAATTCTTTTTACCTCACCACCCTGTCATTAAGGAATCCAGCTCCGCAACGAAGCTTCGTGTTGTGTTCGATGCGTCAGCTAAGACAACAACAGGTGTTTCATTGAACGACATCCTTATGACTGGACCAGTGGTACAAGATGACCTAATTTCTATTATATTAAGATTCAGGATGCACACAATAGTTTTAACAGCTGACAAAGGGAAAATGTATAGACAGATACACATCAACCCCTCACAAAAGGCACTGATAAGCATCGTCTGGAGAAATAACAATAGTGAACCTATACAAACATACAATCTGAAAACTGTAACATATGGCACTGCATGTGCTCCATATTTAGCCACCAGAACACTAAATCAACTAGCAACTGATGAACAACAACATTTTCCAGAAGCCGCCAAAGTTATCAAACAGGACTTTTACGTTGATAACTTATTGACAGGAACTGACAACGTAGAAACTTCTGTACAACTTCAGACACAACTAATTAGCATTTTACAAACAGGAGGTTTCAACCTACGGAAATGGAACTCCAATGTACCACAACGATTGGAACACTTGCAGCCACATATGAGAGAACAAAAACTTCAGCCACTTCCTATGGACTCCACCACTACAAGTAAAGCTCTCGGCTTGGTGTGGAATGCAGCTACAGACAAGCTAGAAGTGAATTACAGTCAATCTGTTACAAAAGAGAAGAAAGTCAACAAGAGGACAGTACTCTCAGATATAGCTCGGCTTTATGACACATTAGGCTTGGTAGCATCAGTGGTAGTACGAGCAAAGATGTTTCTTCAAGAACTATGGCAACACTCCTTAGGATGGGACGAAGAACTTCCTATACACCTACATGACAAGTTGAATAACTTCAGGGAATGTTTAACAACAATAAATAAAATAAATATTGATCGATGTACAACCTTACCCCAGACTGGAGGAACACTCGAAGTACATGGGTTCTCAGACGCTTCTGAGAAGGAGTATGGGGCAGTTATTTATCTTAAGTATTCTGTTGACAATAATACACAAGTCAGGTTACTTTGCTCAAAGTCGAAAGTAGCCCCTCTGAAAACTGTTTCATTACCAAGGCTTGAATTGTGTGCTGCCTTATTACTGGTTGACCTAAGCACACGTGTTAACAACGCATTACAGAAGTGGACAAAAACTAGTTATTTTTGGACAGACTCCACAATAGTTCTAGCGTGGTTAGCTGGTGATGCAGCTAACTGGAAGACGTTTGTAGCAAACAGAGTATCTAAGATTCAAGACGCTACACATACAACACAGTGGGGACATGTGAGGAGTGAAGAAAACCCAGCAGATTTTCTCTCACGTGGAACCACAACAAACGACTTGATAACATCTGAGCTGTGGTGGTGTGGCCCTGCTTGGTTACAGGAAGAGTCAACGTCGTGGCCATCAAACAAGAGTGAAGGAACATCATTCAGCGAAGACATCCTTGAAAGAAAAAAAGAAGAAGATACATACTAATACAATTGTAAATAAAACCCAGATCGATGAGGATTTTTGTATTGTAAATAGATATTCATCTCTACTTAAACTTCAGCGTGTAACAGCTTACTGTCTTAGATTTATTAAAATTTGCAAGTAAACTGAAAACAAAACAAAAGGGTCATCGAACTCTACAGAACAGCCATGACAACATTGTTAAAACTAGAACAAACAAAATATTTCACAATGGAATTCTGTCAGCTACAAAAAACTAAACAAGTAAACCATAAGAGTAAATTAGTCATGTTACAGCCATTTATTGACAACGAAGGTCTTATTCGTGTTGGAGGGCGTATTAACAACGCTAATGTAGAATATGACCAAAAACATCCTATTGTAATATCTGACAAGTCTTACCTAACACATTTAATAATAAAAACAAGAACATGTTCGAAATCTCCATGCTGGACCACAGTCACTTTTATGAGTTGTAAGACAACAATACTGGCCTTTAAATGGCAGGAACATATGCAGAAGAGTTGTACATAAATGTATTATATGTTTTAAAGCTAAACCAAAATGGTCACAACCTTTAATGAGCAATTTGCCAAAGGACAGGACGACACCATCTCGGCCATTCACCAATGTAGGCATTGATTATTGTGGACCTGTTTATGTACAGTACAGTAAATCTAGAAAGGCTACTATGACAAAGGCATACATAGCCATTTATGTTTGCTTTGCAACTAAAGCAATGCACCTGGAGTTGGTTTCAGACCTAACAACAGAAGCATTTTTAGCTTCCTTTAGACGATTCATCGCCAGAAGGGGCTTATGTAAAAACATATATTCCGATAATGGGACTAACTTCGTGGGAGCACAGCGGGAACTCAAGGACCTCTACAGGCTCCTTCGCACAGAAGAACACCAACAGAAGATAATTGACTCTACAGTTGCTCAGGGGATAAATTGGCATTTTATTCCACCCAAGTCCCCTCACTTTGGAGGCCTCTGGGAAGCTGGAGTGAAGGCAGTGAAGTATCACCTGCGAAGGACAACCAGTAATGCCAATCTCACATTTGAGGAATTTTACACTGTATTGACTATGGTAGAGGCTTGCCTTAATTCCCGTCCTATAACTCCTTTATCAGTAGATCCTAATGATCCTCTGCCTTTGACACCAGGCCATTTTCTAATTGGGCAGCCACTCACATCACTGCCAGACACAGACCTGACGTCAGTGCCTGCCAACCGCCTCTCTCACTGGCAACGACTACAAGAGATCACGCAACACTTTTGGAAAAGGTGGTCTAAGGAATACCTTAACCAACTACAACAAAGACAAAAGTGGACCAAGGAAGCCCCTGCCATTCAACCTGGTCAGGTAGTGTTGGTGCGGGACGACGACCTTCCACCCCTCAAGTGGGTCATAGCTGTTGTGCAGCACATTCACCCCGGCCCTGACGGACGCGCTAGGGTTGCTACCATAAAGACAACAGCAGGACAATTCAAGAGAGCTGTCAATAGACTGTGCCCTTCCGGTCGATAGCTAGGCAAATTATATAATAATGTTTTGTCACATATTATGTACATACATACCTATTTTAATAATTATTTACTTTAAATTGCATTTCACATATTTTTCATTTACATGCTAGGTTTTAGTCAGTGTACATACGTTATGGCTCTAGACACTGGATTTAAATGTAAATTTCAAATAGTTTGTCATAATATAGGTATCTCATGTAATTTTTCATTTCAATGCATTTACTGTATGTATTCTATTGAATTTTTGACAATGTACTATTTTCAAGTTCTTATTGTAATAGTAACGTTTTATTTCATGAACATTTTTATCAATTTCTTATCATTGTTTTAATATCTTTATTATGCCCTTTTCTATAAGTATTTAGCTATAAATTCTGTTGATACACATCGTCTTTCAATTATGTACAACACTTTGTTCATTTCACTTCTTGTCATGATGATTCACATAACTTAGATTACTTACTGTATATTTCTGCATAAATTGTTCAAAATCAGAAATTTATGTCCAGTAATTTAATTTTATTAAATTTTCAATTAATTGAAATACTATCATTTGTATTGTAGATAACTTTAAGTTACATTACATTTTCAATTGGATTTATCTATTATTTGTGATTGTAAATATTTGTTGTTACATTTTTGAAGTTACATAATTATTGTTTTTCATATTTTATTCTACATATTGATTTTACATGGTTTATGAGTTTTACATGTTTTATCTTTCATTATAACATTAAGTTTGTTTTGTTACTATCCACAAAATTGACCATTGCATTTTTTACAGTTAATTTCACATTTGTTAAAATAGTTGATTGTAAATATTCTCTTTCCTTTAATTCGTATACAATTTAGTTATTTGTTTTGAAAGATGGTCCTTTCAAGACGGGCAGTATGTTGGCGCCCTTTTGGGCTGTTTTTACATTTTTTTGCCTTACCCTCGAGGGAGGGTGGGGGTTGTAGACTTTTTTTAGGGCTATGGCCCTCGAAGTCAGTCGCAACCGAGTAGCCAAACAGACCGCTCGGCCGAGTCATTGCATCTTTACAAGAGATTACACACAGTAATCTCCATTTTATATTGTTACATTTACATAGTAGTCCAACAATAAACTGTTTATTTCAAAGTCAGTTTAGTGCTTCATTTTTAATTTACACCTTTACAGTTATTTATTAATTGACACCACGTACGTCCCAGGATCACCGGGTTTTCGTGCGTGGAGCCGATACAGGTGTTGGCTATTTTATATCCAATCTAACTACATACTTCATGCGGCCAACTCGACCCACAAAAATGCGTTTCAGAGTCAAATTTCAATATTTTAAAATTTGTATCAAAATAACAATGAATAACTTGAATATGTATTACAAGTTGAAGGAAGCCCAACACTTCCATAAAGATAAGGGCCAATTTTTTACTTAGAATCGGTCCCAGATTTCTTTTTAACATAATGCTTGGAAAAAGTTACAATTTTAATGTTTATCTAACGTGCAGCAAGTAGATTTATGACTATGAATTTCAATAGACACTTCAAGTTCACAAAAGATACGCCCTTACTGTGATTGGTTCTGATGAAACTTTCATTCAAAACACAAAATAAGTGTACGGCGGGTGTACCCTACAATATCCACAGATGACAGCCAATAGATAATGTACAACTTTGAGTACGAAATAATTACATGGATACATTAGTAAGAGACAGTGCTGGGAAATTGTGTCAACTGGGCACACCTGTAAGGCGTTACATGATAGATGACGTCAGACTTTCCTACAAGTTGGTCGACTACGTTTAAACGGACCTCCCCCGCCACCCTGACCCGTCACCATATTGACCCCTATTTCACCCACAAGTTGTCAGTGTATTGGCTCCTATTTCGTCCGCAACTTGTCACTCTATATCGACCTCAATCGCGCTCGTGAGGCGTGGATATTCCCATCGTCATTGAGGTGATGGATTTGTAAATCACTTGATCACTCATTACTGTGGTTCGACCTTCGAGTGCCTTCTCTCGTCTGACCTTTATCGAAATTAATTCACCATCACCAGTTCCCTCTAGATGACAATGGCGGGGCAACTTAGATGTAACGTTTCTATGTCTATATGTAAATACTCAAAACCAGCACATGTAATTGGGCCGGACATTAAGCTAAACATGAGTTATATTTAGTGCATATAGAAGAAAAGGGTTTTAGAAGAAAAAGATAATCGTTCGGACAGACACGAACTCAGCAACTCGACGAAGCAAAAAATAGGGTTGTAAAAGGGTCAGTTAATCATAAGCACGAACTCGGCAACTTTTCTCTGCAGGTAGCGGCTATGGAGTGGTTGGTTGGGTACACAGAGCCCACACATTTATACTGAACCTATGCTGGAAAGAATATTCTCTCATAGCTTTTGGATTCTCTGTTGCCCAGATATGCATGTTGTGAGAGTTGAAAACTCCCTCTTGAGTGAATCGTGCAAACTTGTGCGTTTTTGTATTAATTTAGGTTTTTTATGATTTTAAGCACCCCTTGTTTTTCAACATTCAAACCACTAAAGCTCGCACAAGTTTAAAGAACATTAATTAGTGTAGCATATTGTTTAAAAGCTTATGAAATGGCACACTTTTGTTGACTTGACTTAACACCTTGTATTCGGGGTGTAAAAAATTGCAATAGGCCATAGTTTTTTACTTTTTTAGAAAAATGTAACAACTTTTTACTTTGGCATAGTTTATAATGTCAATTTCTCCTCTAAACCTATAAACCGTTAGCTTATTATTATTGGAAATTTAATGTAGAACTTGTTAATGGTATAATTTCTTGAGATATCTCTAGTGGTGGCCGAGAAATCGCAGTGTTAGGTCTCAAAGCACGTGTCTTTTTAAGAAAAGTAAAAAAAAATTCTGTTCGTACCAAATTTTGAGAGTTGCAACGTCTTATGTACATCATTAAACTCCATTTTTACATTGTACTTTTACCCTAAATGTTTTGTAACACCGATGACCAGCCACCCTGTATAAATAAGATACTGTACATACTGAGGGTGAAGGGAACAGGCCTTCTGTTCAGTCTTGTCCTCTTTGAATATATAACTCATGCCTTGAACTAAATTATATTTTTGTATAAAAAAACTTGACTCGCCAGTTCACATGGGCCTGCAGGCCTGTGCGTGAACTTAATTCAACGAGTGAATTATCACCCATCAACTTAGTGGGGATTCGAACCTTGGACAATCTTCTCTGCAGTCCGAAGGCTTAACTACTTTAAATTGATAAATTTAAAGTGATTTTGAATTAATTTAAATTTAAAGTTAAATAAATTTTTTTGTTGCTATAAATCAATTAAAAATCACTGCATTTACGTACGCATATAAAAGTAATGTATGGTAACTTACTAAACATCTCATAAGAATAACAGAATAACAACGTGTCCAAGTAATTAATTTTAAGACTTCTAGACGCCAAGAGAACGTTGTTTCAGGAAATTGATAAGAAGTTTTTTGAAAAGATAATGTAATGCAATTTATGACACCTATAAACAAATATTCCAGTCAACCCCATATTAAAGTATAAAAACGATACGTTAACGGATATTTTAGTTATAAATGTGTAAAGTTGATGCACAGTGAAAACTAGTTAAAATCCTGGTATGGTACTGAACTTTTTTTCTGCCAAATAGCATAAAAATTATGAGAATTATAATGAAATTAAAACATGCATATTTCATAACGAACAACAAAACGAGGGAAAAAATTGTGTGATTGGATTTTGATACGCATCTTAGTATTTTAGTAAACAGCCTTCAACTCAGGTACACATAATTCCTGCGTCGACAGTAATATAGTAATGCATAGACGAATTCACAATCTACTTGGGTGCAGTGACAAAGTGACGCCGACCGATGGCAGTAAGATGATTGTAAGGGATGTAACCCTCTTAGCTGGGGGGCGAACTCGTTGAGCAATTGATATTCTCTTAGAGACTACCGGCAAGAGGTCTAAATCAATGGTTTACCAACCCTTCACTCCTGAGAACCACTAGACTCTTTATAAAAATGGCGGCGGACCACAAGGTATTATAGATCAATTAAATAAAAAAATTACAAATGTAATATTTAAAAGTTTAATTTATATTTATATAAATTGGAAACTGGAAATAGTATTAAATAATACACAGTAAGTAGTGTATCATAAAAATCTAGCCTATAAAAGTGTAAAGTTAAATAAACATAATAAATGACCAATATTAAAACGACCAAACCCAAAGTGGCCTTCTTGGTTTACAGTTAAATGAAAAGATATTTCAATATTTTTTCAAAGAAGTCATCATAGTGATACACTAAAACGTTTACCTATTCGTATTAGCATACAAATCTAGACCTGCTCAATATTTTGACAGCACTAAGGCACCTATCGGACATATAATATGTTATTTTTTTAAGTTGAAACAAAAAAATTATTCACTGAAAGAAATCCGCATATATAATATGTGAAGCCGTTTCTTGTCAACGCAACTCTTCCCTTATTTCTTGTCCAATTTAAACGGTTGAGGTATCAAAAATTTGCCTCTATTCGTAGTTGTGCAATATTTTCACCCTGAAAGTTACGGAAAGCTCTCAAAATGGGGTTTTCGGACATAAGAATAACACGGAGAGAGATGTAAATGAATTGTAAAGTAGCCCAACAGCTGTTCAAATGTAAATAATGATTTACAAAATGTTTTAACAGCTGTTGATATGTAAACAACAGTGTTTGTAATATTGATGAGGTTGGATCTTTCATAATGTTAAACCAGGGAAAGTTGTAGCCTTGATTATATACACCTACAATATATATTACATCTAGTAGGAATATTAGTGCGTGCCTGTAATTTTATTAGTTAAAAAAAGTGAGGCTCACAACCACAGCTGGTTTAAACTGCATTACATTTACATAGGGACTACACTAGCGCTCCACAATGACCACAAAAACAGCTGATACTTTAAAACTCAAAATTTAACATTGGATGAGAAATCTATTTGTCTATAAAATCAATGGTTGTAGGCGTGATTTTAATGGTAATCTAATGCAGTTATTTTATGTATCTAATTAATCATCAGCTGTTAAACAAAAACAAATGAACACGTTTGAAATAGGCAAAGTAATATCATTGGGTGTTTATACTAATAAGTAGGTAGCAACACAAGTAATGTGAGTGACATACTGTAAATAAGTTTAATATCGTAATTTTACGTTCTACAGTTAACCTACTATTTTTTTAAGTTAAAAGTCACAGGGCGAGGCCGAAGGCCGAGGTGTAACGAGCGCAGAGTGACGTGGTTGGCACGCGTAGCGAGCAGGGGTGTTTTCTAATATACAATGAATATAATAAAGTAGTCTTATTTCGCAAATAAAGTGTAACCATTTAACTGGAAACTTTAGTAGAAAAAATCGCTTTTTTTATATTAAGTTTATAGAGTCTTTAAGTTATCTATAGTTGATAAATTTGTCGTATTCTCTCAATGACAAACTATCTTCAGTTTTTACGATTTGAAACAATCGTTAGCTTTACAGAACATATTAAC
The DNA here is from genome assembly GCA_035578905.1 of Stictocephala bisonia. Taxonomy (NCBI): domain Eukaryota; kingdom Metazoa; phylum Arthropoda; class Insecta; order Hemiptera; family Membracidae; genus Stictocephala; species Stictocephala bisonia. Next base: position 1,069,198 of record JAQJVL010000087.1, on the reverse strand, counting down.
GGTTCATGAAAGTTCGAGCTGTTCTTAGATGGTTTGTCAACTTATTTAATTACATATCTAGCGACTTGTAGCAATTCATTCTTCTGTGCGTCTGTCTCAAAATAAAAATAGATTTAATATAATTAGAGTTAGGCACCGAGCCTGAATCAATACACTGACCGCCCTGGACAACACCTAGTCGGTAGGTGTAATACAAGTAACGGCAGACGTCAACAGCGCCTAGCAGCTGGGTTTAGTTGAGAACTATTCAGATGTGGGACGCCGACATAGCTTGGGCGTACTATAGGGCGAGTATGAATGATTAAATGAGCGTGGATGAACTGTATACTCTTCTAGATACCATCTGTGTTCGACTTAACCTCGAAAAGCCATTAATTAGTAGCACTATAGCCAGGGACACTATAGCCAGGAATCAGAACCACGCAGTATTGGCATGATTTTCAACTAACAGATAAACCCGATACTCGGTTTTCTTTCTACTGCTTAGTTTGAACAAACACTGCACAATAACCAATGGGCGAAAAAAAAAATTAAAATAAAATTAACATTTTCCCTTATTTTTGCTATCTTAACCTGTGTGTAGGTTTAACACTTTTATCAGATTTTAATTTTTTTTAATATTTGTCGGAGTAAAAAAGTACCACTATTTCACACCTTTTGATTGTTTTGTGACATTTAAAAAATGTCCATGATGGTCGATCGACAAAAGAAGCTATCGCATAAACTACGCCACTGTTTGCCTGTGATTTTACCTACAATGCAATCTCGATTTAGGTCTCTAACAGGAGGTATGTGTCCGGAATTCGCGAATAAAAATGTCCATTAAAAAATTACCAACACAAAGTCATGTTTGATAAATTAAGATCTGTTTTATTCATTTATCTGATAACAGCAGAAACCTCTTCATCAGAGGTGCTTTATTGTTCAGAAGTCTGATTATCTAGAGCTAATTCATTAGTACATAAAAAAAAAAAAAAAAAACGGGTTAGACAGCCTTCTAATCAAAGTCCACACAGGCTATGAAACTATTAACAGCAGCAAACATTCTGCGAAAGCTACCTGGAAACTCTTAAAACAGTTTCAGGCTTGGCAGCGGGCCAAAGGAAACGGTTGAGTGGTCGCTTGAACACGTGAAAGCAGAATCCAGAATCTCCAACAAATTTCACACATTTTTAATTTTCATTTAGTAAATGCTGCCACAATATTAAGTGAGTCCACAAAGAACACTCATAATCAAGGTCCGACTACTATTCTTGTACTCGGCTTCCAATGATGATGAAGTAAACCTAGTATATAACAGTACACTTTCAATTTATTTTCCCACAATTTTTGTTTTTCAAAATCAATCACGTTTCATAAACGTGCGTCACAAACAAACACAGTAAATCAGTCATTTTGAGAGAATTTTAACTTAGAAAAAACTAGAAACTCAATGTTTTATCTAGGTCAAAATTGATTTAATAAATGAATTACTGATTGAAATAAAGCAATCAGAAAATGGAAACTGATTTAAACGGAAACTTAGACGTTGGCTGTCCCGGAGGGCTTTTTACAACCTTTCGGAGCTGTGACACGTTCACATTGATTGTATAATCCGATTACTTGTATTGAAGTTGACCTTTTAATTTTTATGTGTTTTCTTTGGTTGAACCATTGATTTTATATATAATCAATGGTTGGACTTGCATAGAAATGTGTATCAAACAACTACGATGTAAATAAATAATATGAATTTATTTTATACATGAATATTAATCGTGATTGCACATTGAAATTAAATTTAATAAAAATGAAATGAAAAAGCCTTTGTTGTAGTGGCGAAGTTATGACTATAGAGCTTAAAAAGAATAACAAAAAAAGAACTTAAACTTAAACTCAACTTAAAAAGAATAACAAATTCATAGCTAATAAACTAAATATTCAACTAAACGTAAATAGGCCTAAATTTCACTTATGTAAAACAACTACAATAATCTAAGAAAAATAAAAATGAGTTTGAACAAAAACAAAACAAAATTGAGACACGACTTATTTTTATCTTTTACTCAGTTCACCCACCATGCGTGCAGCCCAATAACACCATCAGCTCTGCAACCCCCGCGCCTGCCAGCTCTTGGGAAGTAACACAACAAACACAAAAGTATCTCATGTAAATTAATAATATATTTTCACACAAATTATTTTCGTTTATAAAATACGGATAGCATACTTTTTAGATTGTTCATTTTCATGCCTAAACATTATTTAAAGTTAAATCTATATGATATGGAAACTATTAGATAAAATGAAAAAAGGTAACTGTCCTTTCGCCAGAAGCTGCCTGGTGGTGGGAGTGGACATGCGCATGTCCAATGAATACAAACTATATTCAGTGGTAATATCTTCTACTGTACCCTTGTCTTGTATGTACACTTTATAACAAAATTCCACCCACATCGTTTAGTCAATTTTAACGATTGAGGTGTCAAATAATTCTCCCCTAATCGTAGTTGTGCAATAAGATCTTCATTGTTCAATATATTTTCTTCCTGTAGGGCACGATAAGCCCTCAAAATACGTTTCCCCATAAGAATAACACGGTGAGAGATTACGTAAATTAATCGAAAAGTAACAGCTCTTCAAAATGTAATCCCAATATTATTTAGGAGATTATAGAGATTTTATTATGTTACTAAGTTTGTATTTAATGTACGTTCGATCTATACAGTATAAAAACGAACGTACGTATGTCTGAGTCCCTCTCTGTCTCTGTTTATGCATTATGCATTAACTACCCCAAACATTCAATTGTCATGAAGCTTTAACAAGTTATTTATGTTTTCCCAGGGAAGGTTTTAATCGCGGTTTTGTAGGGCTCCACCTCATTGGCCTTTAAAGGTTTCGATGGTAATCTAATGAAGTTATTTTATTTAATTAATCATCAGCAGCTAAATAAATAATTGGCTGCTGATGATTATTTCCAGTTCCAAAGAATTGGCATAACATTTCCCCAGTAAAAAACACTATAAAATAAAAATTTTGAAAATTAACAGTTTGATTCCTAAATATGTTTTTTCCATAGCTCAAAAACAGTCGTTAGAGACATGCGGCATATACTAAAATATTTTAAATTGTAATTCACATCTTTCATGAAATCAAAATCGTTAGAGCCGTTTTTGAGAAAATTCAATTTTTGTATTTTTTGCCCATTAAAATAATAAAAAAAAAATGTCAAAAAGTGAAAAACGGTCTGGAGATATTGGCTGAATACACCTACATACCAAATGTCATAAAAATTGATCCATCCGTTTAGTTTCCAACGAACTGCAGACACACATACGGATAGAGAACAACACATTTTTATTGAAAACCCCAATTTTTTGGGTTTTTGGGTACCCTGAAACGGATTTTTAGACCAATTTGTAAACAAGTTTTTTTACGATTACAATACTTTCTCTATGCTAACGCACAAGAGAGAAAGTAAAAACAGGTAAAATTTACACTCTTGAAATAGACAGAGAAAAAACGTTGTGTGGTTTTTATATAGGTAGCAACGCAGTGCTGTGTCTAGCTACTGTAAATCAATTTACAAATTAAGTTTTTACTTGATATAGTGTACCTGCTAATATTTGTAGTCAAAGGTTGCAGACCAATCGCAGCGAGAGACGGGGTTGGAACGCGAGCGTGCAGCGGTATCCCCTAGTATAATTTCATATCGGACTTATTTCATGTCAGTATTTACGTTACTTATCCGCAACAAAGAACTCACTGGATTTTCACGTTCCTCAGTTTCTACCAGCTGTATATTTAATCTCCAAGGGCAAGTCGTTGATTAAAGTTTATTGCAGTGATAAGCAAAATCCCACCAACACTTGTACAGTTTTAAACTCCTTACTTACACCAAGATCTCAATTACTGCTGTACTACCCAAACTGTATTGAAGCTCTAAGAGAGTCGAGTGACGTCCGCGTTGACAACAGTTCACGTTGTTTACGGTATGCTGGTAAATGTTCTTTGGCAAAAAACTACGAATAATCAAAACGTTTCAGGTGGGATTTTATGTAGGATTCAAACTGGTAATTTCAGCACTATCGAAGCTGTCACGCTTCTTGTAGGCTACAACAGAGGACGGCTTTTGTCGGCAGTGGTGCTGGTACCCACATAAATGCCCGTGTCTACACCATCCCACTGACGGACATGCTTGTGTAAAATGACAGAATATAGGCCGATTTTTGTTAGATAAAATTGGAAAATGTCAAATCGTATCCACTTCATTTACCACGTTTGTTGTCAATCATACACCATTCATTCGTTCAAATTCTAATAAAGTTTATTTTTCTAAAAAAGTACAAAAATTCAAACTTTGAGTTAAAAGAAAAGCAAAGAATGATCTAGGAATCACAAACAAAAGACATAAAACTTGTTACTAACACTTATAAAATTAATGAACATACGAGTAAATAAAATACCATTTTTAGTAACGTTTTCAAACGTTTTAATAAATGAAAATAACAAAAATTATTCGCAAAAATATGTCATTGATTAGTTTATACTAGGGGACACCCTGCACGCTTCGCGTATCAACCCCGTCCCTCGCAATCTTATAAATATACAGGGTGTTCCCAAACTAAGTACCGAACCTTCCGGTTATGATTCGTTGGGTACAAATAAGTAAAAATGTTCCTATACATATAAGTCCGAATATGCTTCGTTTTCAATATGGCAGCCATTTTCGTATTTTCACTAAATTATTAGTAATTTCATAACCCCTTACAATACATTGCTCAAATTCGGAACGAAGATACCTGTTCTGCTTTATTTAAGGTTGTGATAGTATTATTTTGTCATATTCAATATTTTAAAAATGACACTTTTTAATGTTGAATAAAAAAAACACTTAAAAAAACTTTAATTTTAAATTGAGCAAAAACGCGCTTTCTTAGAACGAATGTACAAGAAATAAAAAAGTTGCCAAGTATAATAAAAAATCTAACAAGTTCCAATTGAATAAAATCCGTTCATAAATAAAGGAGTAACAACAATTTAGGCAACATTTTTACTTATTTTTACCCAACGAATCATAACCTGAAGTTTCGGAACTTAGTTTGGGAACACCCTGTATATGCATACATATACATGTGCATACATGCACAAAAACACAACAAACAAAGACAGCGATTTCTGAGTGTTTGCAGAACTTAAGACTAAAAAATATTTTTTAAAAGTAGCATACAAAGCCTTTTTATAGTATTTTATTAAATAAACAAATGTAGGTTAAGAAGAAAACAACGTACACAAAAAAGTACAGTATGTTTTAAGAGTAGTAAGAAAATTACAAGATTTAAAAAAAAAAAAAAAAGAAAGAGAAAAATATTGATAGTAAATAATTGTTGAAGAGTCTTTAACAACATTTGTTTTCTATCCTGTGATTCAATTATGTTAATCATTACTAAGACGCCAAGATATATGGGTAAATATGAGGGGCGAATGAGTGTAGTTCCAAACTAATGACGACTGTTCCTCAGAACCCAATTGTCAAGGCAACTATGAGACTTACAACTTTACGTGGGATCCGAACCACGTAGTTGACAAGCCTGACACTTGAACCTTGTTTACCATCCGACACGAACACCCCAACCTTCTCCAGTAGTAATCACACGATGGCGATCATTGAGTGGGCACCGTGTCTGTAACCTATCGCCTACATCACCGAATATGAGAATACAAATGTACAGAAAAATGAATGTTAGTACATCAAATGACATTTACACTGGGCCTACAGGAAGCGGTGGCGTCGCCCCCTTTTAAATATATAAAAATCAAACCTTAGAAGTGTGGAGGAAGAAGCCCTTGGCTCTGGAAAGCATGTCGCCGTACTTGGAGACAGAAAACACTTCACTTACCAGCACCACTTCACTACGGCAAAGCGTAAAACATTGCACGCTCACTCTTTGTTGTTTCACAAACATAACACATTACTAACCTCAACGCCACGACTACGCACTGCAAAAACATAATATTGTAAATAAAAATAAATCATCGCCATGATAAAAAAAATATTTAGAAAATGTTTTCAATCTTATCAGTTCTACAGACGATAACAGAGCGTTTTGTTCGCGTAAACAAAACACTAACAATAAAGGCTAAAGACAAACCACCCTGACGGCGTGACTCAGGAAATCGAATGGATTGAAACAGTAGCGCCACTATGCGGCGCAGTGCTGCCAACCCCAACAATCGTCTTGTGTGGACTGGCTGACCTCTCTCTCTATCACATGGCGAGTCCTAGATACTAATTACCTGATTAAAGAGACGTCCGCTAAAAAAAAAACTACAGAGTCGCTTGCACGAGAACCAACACCCTCTGAAGAAATAATAGAACAATTATATTTAGTGGATTAACCCTAGACGTGGTAAAGAATAAGAACGGTATTTTTGTACAAACCTATTTTCAGTGCATTTTTTCATACAAATTAAAGTGACAACATTCCATATTATAATATTATATTTGGAATATTCTAAACATTAAAATAATATAATGTATTGTTTATAAATATATTCCAAAAAATAAATTTACAAAAGATGAATTATAAAACTTGTTTTCACCAAACATTTCACTGTACCAATTAATTATTCCTAATTCCTAGTGCCAAAAATATGAAAATTACTATAAATAAAGTAATTATATGTTTTTATATCACTTATATATTTGTTTACATAGTTTTAAGAGAATTTTACACGATTTATAAACGTTTAAGCAGTGTTTTTCAATGTACAAAATCACTACTAGTTTTTGAGTATATGATTGCATATACCTCAACTATTGTGATATTACAAAGTTTAGTATATTAAAATTTAATACTTTTACACAATTTGGAATAAAATAATATGCTATTGTGAAAGAAACCTTTTTTATGTTTATGCACATTTTAGAATTTAATCTATAACTTTTGATTTTTTTTAGTCCCATTATTGATAAACTCTATACAAAATACTTACTTTTAAGCAAAACAATATACATTACTGTATGTAGTTTGGTAAAAACAAACATGTTTTGCTGATTTAATAAGTATTAAGTTCCAAAGAGCGAAAATTGGCCTACCAATATGAAAATTCAGACGCTCCATGTCTAGGGGCTATGGGAGTACATTCTTCGATAGGTCTTACACACAGAGATGTTACTGATGAATAGGCCTACAGGGTTGAGCAAAAGTATGGGATATAATTGTTAGTTTTAAAACTATTGAAAAAAATGTAATGAAACTTTGTAGTTATGTACATATCCCGATCCGATACAAATAAACATGTTTTACTCATTTTTCGCATAGCCAGGGGATGGCCCATAAGGAAGTCTAAGAACTTTTAAAGTAAACCTAACTCGAGTTATACCTAATTTTAAAGATCTTTGTTTGTACAATACAAAAGTGCAAACCTGAGGTCAAAAGGATGACCTAGTCAGAAAATACAACGTTCAAAGAATTTAATGTCATATTACTAATTCTTCTTGGCTATACGGCTAGTTATTTGAGGTCCCTGTTGTTGAGTATGTTGTTGATTGTTAACAATCATAACGAACGACTGTTAGCAAAAATAAAATTAGAAAAAGTATTTAAACCCTTTTGACAGTAGTAGTTTTACCCTAAAAATAATTTAAGGAAATTATTATAATAATTTGTTACATATGTTTTGTGACAATTAATTTCTCATAATCAGTCAGATAAATTATAGCTATACGCAGCAGTAGACAATAACTATCTTATCCTTGATATTAAGCAGTATTACATGTATTGACAATAAATTCTTTGGGATGTTATATTTTCTAACTGGGCCATCCTTTTAAACACAGATTTGCATTTCTGTATTTTACAAACAAAGACCTTTAAAATGAAGTATACCTCGAGGTAAGCTTACATTTAAAATTATTAAGACTTCCTTCATGGACCTGCGAAGAATACCTGGCTAAGCGAAAAACAAGTAAAATATGGCTAAATGTTTGGTATACGGACATGTACACAACTAAACAGTTTCATTACATTTAATTCAATAGTTTTAAAATTTAAAAAATAGTTTCCAGACTTTTTCCCAACCCTGTAATCCCACTAACGTGTTTTTAACACGTCGACTTGGTCGAGTCTGTGGCGAGACCGAAACGTCGGCCATCAATGTAAGTAAGATATATTAAAGTTTTCCGTTTTCATCGTACGTGCAACATTTTACTATCGCACCCAAACTCCCACATTCCTCAAGGTCTTCAAGTGACATCGGCCAATAATTTAGATAACAGTATCTAGGTCAGTTCAGATAAAGACGTGCTTTCTCCAATTATTTTCTTATGAGTTTTACATATATATACATAATATCGACAAATTTAATATTCCGCCCTCAAAACGCTGTACATTTGCCATAAGCGCTTACGTCACAAGAAATCTTATGGGACGGGGGAAGGGGTACACTAATCAGACATTCTGGTGACTCCATAGTATTTTGAATCCAGTTAGAATATATTCTCCATCAGACAAAGTTAAATTTTCTCAAACATAGTTCCACTAAAAATCTTTTTAGCCAATTAAAACGTTTTAACGATTTAAATGTTGTCCTATTTTTTATTAAATTCTGAATGTTTATTGCTTATTGTTTGATCCAGTTTCCTGACGTAATTTATTTCTACTACAATTGGACCGGGCAGTGAGCGACCTGCGTATTATATTAACCGCATGTACGGATTTCGGCAGCTGAGAGGGTGAATCATTTCAACTCTCAGTTGCCGCACATCACGGTAAATAACTTCCGCCTTCAAGTGTTCAACTTCCGTAACGGCGTTCAGTTGAAAAAGTAACTGTAGTGAACCGTATCGCTATTATTAAATTATTCATTTAATCGCTATTATTAAATATTGTTATTAGAATATTTAATAATGATTTAAATTAATCGTTCTAAAATGCTTGATTCGTTAGTGTGTATATCAAGCCAACCGACAGTAACTGCCGCTAATTACGTAGTGGGCGGGGCTTGGCAATGCGCTGCCAGCCCGCGGCCTATAAACATTTTAGTTGCCATGATAACATTAAATGGAATAACACAGTGGGAGAATAGCACTCCATTCTCTCACTTCCACCACTCAGTCCATCTTTCACACATATGCATTCCGTAAGGCGCTTTCTAAGCGGCCTATCTGTAATTTACGAAAAAAAAAAAAATTTAAGTAAAGGTGTATCACAAACATTAAAATTATGAAATGGTAAACGCCAATCAATCGCCATACTCCCACAATATGTAAAAAAATAAGGCATAAAACAAAGTTTTATGGAAATAAATAATGGGATCTGTTTAAAATTCGTGAAAATGTAGAACAGATCCACCAAGATGGCCGACCGTTCCAGCTTACCTTCATCTCAGCAATGATAAACACATAACAAGAACATTTCTAGCTAATAACACTGTAACGTTCCTAATTAAACTAAACCGGTTAGGAAATAAAAAATATTACGCTTAAATAAATTATTGTTGTTATGAAATTGGCATTTTAAACCTCACGCTTGACGAAAATAATGGTTCGACAATCAACATCATTCACAGGGAGTAACAAGAAGTTCGAGAGCTGTTACAATCATTAAGAACAATCAAGACGTCTGACAACAGTCCCCCAGATAGGGACGGAAATAAAGATAATTTGGCCAACGTCGCAACGGGAATGTGCGTGACATGGCCTAAAAACCCCGGTTATCTCAGTTTACCGAGACATGGCCAGAAATAACTTTATTGTTGGCAACCTCGCGACCACTCACGATCGCAAGAAACGGAAAAAATTTTCAACATATCGATATATCGCAAACCATACATCGAAAGAAAAATATCGATATATCGGGTAACCGGGATATCGAACTATAAATTATTTATCTGTTTAAAATTATGCACTAACTCTTATTATGTAGACCAAAAATACACTCATGTTTTGCTGTTACTAATTAGAATAGCCTTCTGAATTTAAAAATTAAATACTTTTATCTTCACGAAACAAATTGTGGTCTGTGGGGTTGAACGAAATAAATTCAAAATAAGAATAATTATACCTTTGATGATTATGTTAATTATAAAGAATAGTGTAATAACGTTGTTATTTTCGTTTTCACATTTATGCCAATAGGCTTCTTAAGAACATAAAAAATTAAACAAATTAGTTCACTAACCTACAGTTTAGTCCGTTACCTTCACGTTAAAAAAACTAAATAAAGTTACTCTACTATTTCAATGCACATTTTGTATGCATTAGAGGCAATTTAAATATGATTTTTTCGAATCGTGGCTATTTTGAAGAGAAAGAGAGAATAACATCAATATTGATATGGTATATCGAACCAAAATATCGATATGACCAATATTATTGTAAGAAATTTCGATAGGTCGCAACATATTTATCGATATTTCCTATGTATCGATATACCGTTGCCATCCCTACTCACCATCGCAAGAGACGGAGAAATATTTCACCTCACACAGATGTATAGCACACGGTCGGTTATTATAGCCTTAGAGCTATCAAACTTCTCTATTGTACGTGTCGGGGTGACGTTCTACATGAAATTGTCTCACTTGTAATTGAAATGAGATGATCGACTGAAATGTTGTCGAAGCGTCGTTACATAAATATGCAGAAAAACACAGAATAAAATAGATTCACTGCCGAATAAAAAAAAAAAAAAAAAATGAAACTCGACAGCAACAACTTAAAAAGGCAGATTATTCGCAATGTACGATGATTACTCCGGGCCATTTTGCAATTTAGGTAGCACAGCTAAAAACTAACAATCAACCATAAAAAAATAAATTAAAAAAAACCACACAGACTGGAGCAACTCAAGCTAGAACTCTGTAACTGTACATTCGTGAATCTATGTATTAATTAAAAATTTCAAATAACTAAATATTGCACTTAAAATAATGTTGGCCTTGTTCAGGCACAATTCATTTGTTTGGTTTTTTTGTATATTATTGTTATTATTATATTTATCTTTCTCACAACTAAATACAGTATGTTTTTCGTAAGAAAATAACAATAATAAGCGGTGGAACGATTCCCAACGCCGCTAAAGCCCCTACATAGCACGCAGGTCGCAATCTGTTAGGTCCAATCGTAGCTTCATTTTAGTATTTAAATCTATGTTAACATTTTTAAAATAATTGTTAGCTTCCTGCCTCTCATCTCCATAAACCACTAAACAAAATTATTTATTATAGTTAAATCATAAACCGATTACCTAGGTACGATTCCTAGGTTACTTGCTATATTCTCGTCATCGAAGACGTGTACTAAAACTGTCGTGTCTGAGTCTTTGTAAGTTCCTTATAGAATGTAACTACATGACATTTTGGTAAAGGGATCCCATTGATATGCGCATTAATTGTTTATCGGCCAGCCGCACACAGGCAACATGAAACCATATCGCAGTAAACTGAACCGTTCCCACGATAGTGCTGAGTGTGTGCTTCTGCAGCAGGTGCGCTCAGCACTGTACTGTCACCTTCTGACCTTCAGCATGGCTTCAGACCGAAAACCAGCAATACTTCATTTACGTGCGACAAGAACGACAAGGTATTGTAAAATATGTAGTTAAAATTGTGGGTGGATACAAACAAGCTGATTATATATCTCCAATCACTACTAGTATTGACAATAAAAAAACAAGAAGACCGCATATGAAGGCGGTTTTCCTGCTCGTTGAAATTAGTTCGTTCAGATGACCCACAGGTATAAGCGCTTACGTCACAAGAAATCTTATGGGACGGGGGAAGGGGTGCACTAATCAGACATTCTGGTGACTCCATAGTATTTTGAATCCAGTTAGAATATATTCTCCATCAGACAAAGTTAAATTTTCTCAAACATAGTTCCACTAAAAATCTTTTTAGCCAATTAAAACGTTTTAACGATTTAAATGTTGTCCTATTTTTTATTAAATTCTGAATGTTTATTGCTTATTGTTTGATCCAGTTTCCTGACGTAATTTATTTCTACTACAATTGGACCGGGCAGTGAGCGACCTGCGTATTATATTAACCGCATGTACGGATTTCGGCAGCTGAGAGGGGGAATCATTTCAACTCTCAGTTGCCGCACATCACGGTAAATAACTTCCGCCTTCAAGTGTTCAACTTCTGTAACGGCGTTCAGTTGAAAAAGTAACTGTAGTGAACCGCTTATAGGGCCAGCAGTCTCCCCCCTCTCCCTCCCCCCCCCCCCCCTCTCTCTCTCTCTCTCTCTCTCTCTCTCTCTCTCTCTCTCTCTCTCTCTCTCTCTCTCTCTCTCTCTCTCTCTCTCTCTCTCCCTCTCAAGCTCTTTAGAACATCTGAAGTGACTAATAGCCGAGCAAGTACGAGGCCTACGCCTCACAGTTGTCCTAGCGCTTATTTGAAACCAATCACCGTTAGATAGCAGCACAGGCGCGCGTCTACAGCTAATACATTGCTCTGGTCTGTCTTTTACTGTATCAATTCTACTACTTGGATCTTCATATGTCTGTACTTTCTTTAAAGGCAAGTGTACCTTCCTCGTGCGAGGCAGTAGTTGCGAGGTGTTGTAATCCACCTACTAGGAAGAATAGTACTGACTGCGGACGACTGGAAGTGACGAATTTTTTTTCAATGATCTCAGCTAGTAAAACATGTTAAACTGCATCAAATGATGTTACTGTTTTTGGAAATTGTAGTCAATTGTTAGAGAAATGACTAGCTTAGAATGTACGAAAGTCGATGCATTTGTTCAGCACGCTCCACTCCAGTAGTGTAACAGTTTGGTGCGTAGGGATGGCAAATATTTTAAATATATTGATATATCGCAAACCAAATATCGATATGAAGATAACATTTAAAGTAAAATAACGATGTCGGGTAACCGGCATATTGAATTGTAATTGGTTTATCTGTATAAAATTGTGCACTAACTCTTATGTCATGACCAAAAATATATCCATGTTTTGCTCTCACTGTTTAGAATAGCATTCCGAATGTAAAAATTACATACAATTTTACATACATTTACATGCATTTGTAAAAATTACATGTTTGTAAAAATTACATACATTTGTGGGGTTGAAAGAAACAATTTTTAAATAAGAATAATTATGCCTTCAGTTATTATGTTAATTATAAAAGATTATTGTAATACGTTGTTATCCTTGGGTGGGTGGACAGTGAGGAACTTATCAGCCAACACTGACACACACACACTTCATTTACCCGTTCCGCCTGCTGGTCCACAATAAACTACATTATAGTGCGTTAACCTTACGTAAAAAAAACTAAATAATTTTAATGCATATTTAATACCAATAAAAAATTAATTTAAATGTGTTTTTTTTCGAATCGTGTTGATTTTGAGGCGAGAGAATAACGTTAATGTTTAGCGATATGATTTATCGGACTAAAATATCTATATAGCCGATATTATCGAAATAAAATATCGATACTAATAAATCAAAACATATTTATAGATATTTCCCACATATCGTTGACATCCCTAGATGCAGGAGGGGTTTATAGTTTCAACATGTCCATTTACTGCATTTCCGTATAAATAGAGACGTTTTTTATCTCATCTGAGACCCGTTTGAAAGCAAATGTGTTAAAAGAATGTTTTGAGAAAACAGAATTGACATCGCCTCAGCCTCCAGTTGGGTCGGTCTGTCCCAGTCCCAGTGAACTATACAGCTGTGTTGAACGTGCGCGATGTTTTCCTCCGCCCGCATTCGTTCGGCAAACACTTAAACAGAGAAAAATTCCCTTAACATAACAGATAAACTAACTTTACCTATAATTCCTCTATACCTCTATGATTCAGTCAGTAATCTGTGGTAAATAATTTGCAAAACAAATCTTTAAAATGTTGTTAAACAATGAATTATTATTTTTACTTTCATTTGAAAGAAGAAGGGGATTTTGAATGAATCTGGATAGCTGTAAGCTACGTCAATGAGCAAGCGTTGTCTGTGGTGACAATATCGACGGTGAATATTGAGGACAAGACATATTGTTGCCTATTCATACAACTGTCAATACTATTAAGTAGGTTCCAGACACTTCAAAACGCGAATTTTAAAATATAAACAATAAATATTAGAGACAGACAGGCAATTACCGTCAGGCTTTTGACGTGTGGTATTCTTAAATTCTATTTTTGTGGGTGATTGAAGATAACTAGGCTACATAGAGTGTTTAGTCCAGGAAGGGTGTCAAACTTTTACACCTGATCTCTGCCAAGGTCACACCAGTGGACCCGGACTACCCCTTAGAGGCAGAATTCGTGACGGGGGTATTTTGTTTAAACTGCAAAAGTTACGATGATTGCAAGCAGTTCACTGTGTTTTGTGTAATTGTAGCTTTTTTTACCTTCACAACATCTTGAAGTCCTCTTTTTGAAAATGCAGTAAAAAGGAATAAATTGACGAAAACTAGAGCGCGCAGTGTTTTGTGTGATCAGAAAACGTTAAGTGTTTCGTTACCTTGATATTTCTATAGTATATTGACGTCTATCTGGTGGACGTTTTGTCCCGAGGGTGTGTTTACACTTGTGAATAATGAGCAGTCGTCATTATATCTTGTTCGATTAGGTATTATAAATAACTCAGAAATGTAATTTTAGTATTTTTTCACACATTTTGTTGTTATTTCACAAGCGCTCAATGAGCGTGCTCTTCTGTGTGAACGATCTGTTCCGAGGGTGTGTTTTCACTTGTGAATAATGGGCTGTCGTCATTCTATCGTGTTCCATTACGGGTTATAAATCCCTCAGAAATTTTATTTTAGTGTTTATTTCACAATTTTGTTGTAATCTCACAAGCGCTCAATGAGCGTGCTCTTCTGTGTGAACGATATGTCCCGAGGGTGTGTTTTACACTTGTGAATAATGGACTGTCGTCATTCTATCGTATTCCATTAGGAGTAATAAATCCTCAGAAATTTAATTTTAGTGTTTATTTCACACGTTTTGTTGTAATCTCACAAGCGCTCAATGAGCGTGCTCTTCTGTGTGAAAGATATGTCCCGAGGGTGTGTTTACACTTGTGAATAATGGACTGTCGTCATTCTATCGTGTTCCATTAGGAGTAATAAATCCCTCAGAAATTAAATTTTAGTGTTTATTTCACACATTTTGTTGTAATCTCGCAAGCGCGTAATGAGCGTGCTCTTCTGTGTGAAAGATATGTCCCGAGGGTGTGTTTACACTTGTGAATAATGGACTGTCGTCATTCTATCGTGTTCCATTAGGAGTAATAAATCCCTCAGAAATTAAATTTTAGTGTTTATTTCACACATTTTGTTGTAATCTCGCAAGCGCGTAATGAGCGTGCTCTTCTGTGTGAAAGATATGTCCCGAGGGTGTGTTTACACTTGTGAATAATGGACTGTCGTCATTCTATCGTGTTCCATTAGGAGTAATAAATCCCTCAGAAATTAAATTTTAGTGTTTATTTCACACATTTTGTTGTAATCTCGCAAGCGCGTAATGAGCGTGCTCTTCTGTGTGAAAGATATGTCCCGAGGGTGTGTTTACACTTGTGAATAATGGACTGTCGTCATTCTATCGTGTTCCATTAGGAGTAATAAATCCCTCAGAAATTAAATTTTAGTGTTTATTTCACACATTTTGTTGTAATCTCGCAAGCGCGTAATGAGCGTGCTCTTCTGTGTGAAAGATATGTCCCGAGGGTGTGTTTACACTTGTGAATAATGGACTGTCGTCATTCTATCGTGTTCCATTAGGAGTAATAAATCCCTCAGAAATTAAATTTTAGTGTTTATTTCACACATTTTGTTGTAATCTCGCAAGCGCGTAATGAGCGTGCTCTTCTGTGTGAAAGATATGTCCCGAGGGTGTGTTTACACTTGTGAATAATGGACTGTCGTCATTCTATCGTGTTCCATTAGGAGTAATAAATCCCTCAGAAATTAAATTTTAGTGTTTATTTCACACATTTTGTTGTAATCTCGCAAGCGCGTAATGAGCGTGCTCTTCTGTGTGAAAGATATGTCCCGAGGGTGTGTTTACACTTGTGAATAATGGACTGTCGTCATTCTATCGTGTTCCATTAGGAGTAATAAATCCCTCAGAAATTAAATTTTAGTGTTTATTTCACACATTTTGTTGTAATCTCGCAAGCGCGTAATGAGCGTGCTCTTCTGTGTGAAAGATATGTCCCGAGGGTGTGTTTACACTTGTGAATAATGGACTGTCGTCATTCTATCGTGTTCCATTAGGAGTAATAAATCCCTCAGAAATTAAATTTTAGTGTTTATTTCACACATTTTGTTGTAATCTCGCAAGCGCGTAATGAGCGTGCTCTTCTGTGTGAAAGATATGTCCCGAGGGTGTGTTTACACTTGTGAATAATGGACTGTCGTCATTCTATCGTGTTCCATTAGGAGTAATAAATCCCTCAGAAATTAAATTTTAGTGTTTATTTCACACATTTTGTTGTAATCTCGCAAGCGCGTAATGAGCGTGCTCTTCTGTGTGAAAGATATGTCCCGAGGGTGTGTTTACACTTGTGAATAATGGACTGTCGTCATTCTATCGTGTTCCATTAGGAGTAATAAATCCCTCAGAAATTAAATTTTAGTGTTTATTTCACACATTTTGTTGTAATCTCGCAAGCGCGTAATGAGCGTGCTCTTCTGTGTGAAAGATATGTCCCGAGGGTGTGTTTACACTTGTGAATAATGGACTGTCGTCATTCTATCGTGTTCCATTAGGAGTAATAAATCCCTCAGAAATTAAATTTTAGTGTTTATTTCACACATTTTGTTGTAATCTCGCAAGCGCGTAATGAGCGTGCTCTTCTGTGTGAAAGATATGTCCCGAGGGTGTGTTTACACTTGTGAATAATGGACTGTCGTCATTCTATCGTGTTCCATTAGGAGTAATAAATCCCTCAGAAATTAAATTTTAATGTTTATTTCACACATTTTGTTGTAATCTCGCAAGCGCGTAATGAGCGTGCTCTTCTGTGTGAAAGATATGTCCCGAGGGTGTGTTTACACTTGTGAATAATGGACTGTCGTCATTCTATCGTGTTCCATTAGGAGTAATAAATCCCTCAGAAATTAAATTTTAGTGTTTATTTCACACATTTTGTTGTAATCTCGCAAGCGCGTAATGAGCGTGCTCTTCTGTGTGAAAGATATGTCCCGAGGGTGTGTTTACACTTGTGAATAATGGACTGTCGTCATTCTATCGTGTTCCATTAGGAGTAATAAATCCCTCAGAAATTAAATTTTAGTGTTTATTTCACACATTTTGTTGTAATCTCACAAGCGCTCAATGAGCGTGCTCTTCTGTGTGAACGATATGTCCCGAGGGTGTGTTTTACACTTGTGAATAATGGACTGTCGTCATTCTATCATGTTCCATTAGGAGTAATAAATTCCTCATAAATCTAATGTTAATGTTTATTTCACACATTTTGTTGTAATCTCACAAGCGCTCAATGAGCGTGCTCTTCTGTGTGAAAGATATGTCCCGAGGGTGTGTTTTACACTTGTGAATAATGGACTGTCGTCATTCTATCATGTTCCATTAGGAGTAATAAATTCCTCATAAATCTAATGTTAATGTTTATTTCACACATTTTGTTGTAATCTCACAAGCGCTCAATGAGCGTGCTCTTCTGTGTGAAAGATATGTCCCGAGGGTGTGTTTTACACTTGTGAATAATGGACTGTCGTCATTCTATCATGTTCCATTAGGAGTAATAAATTCCTCATAAATCTAATGTTAATGTTTATTTCACACATTTTGTTGTAATCTCACAAGCGCTCAATGAGCGTGCTCTTCTGTGTGAAAGATATGTCCCGAGGGTGTGTTTTACACTTGTGAATAATGGACTGTCGTCATTCTATCATGTTCCATTAGGAGTAATAAATTCCTCATAAATCTAATGTTAGTGTTTATTTCACACATTTTGTTGTAATCTCACAAGCGCTCAATGAGCGTGCTCTTCTGTGTGAACGATATGTCCCGAGGGTGTGTTTTACACTTGTGAATAATGGACTGTCGTCATTCTATCATGTTCCATTAGGAGTAATAAATTCCTCATAAATCTAATGTTAGTGTTTATTTCACACATTTTGTTGTAATCTCACAAGCGCTCAATGAGCGTGCTCTTCTGTGTGAACGATATGTCCCGAGGGTGTGTTTTACATTTGTGAATAATGGACTGTCGTCATTCTATCGTGTTCCATTAGGAGTAATAAATCCTTCAGAAATTTAATTTTAGTGTTTATTTCACACGTTTTGTTGTAATCTCTCAAGCGCTCAATGAGCGTGCTCTTCTGTGTGAACGATATGTCCCGAGGGTGTGTTTACACTTGTGAATAATGGACTGTCGTCATTCTATCGTGTTCCATTATGAGTAATAAATCCTTCAGAAATTTAATTTTAGTGATTATTTCACACGTTTTGTTGTAATCTCACAAGCGCTCAATGAGCGTGCTCTTCTGTGTGAACGATATGTCCCGAGGGTGTGTTTTACATTTGTGAATAATGGACTGTCGTCATTCTATCGTGTTCCATTATGAGTAATAAATCCTTCAGAAATTTAATTTTAGTGTTTATTTCACACGTTTTGTTGTAATCTCACAAGCGCTCAATGAGCGTGCTCTTCTGTGTGAACGATATGTCCCGAGGGTGTGTTTTACACTTGTGAATAATGGACTGTCGTCATTCTATCGTGTTCCATTTGGAGTAAATCCCTCAGAAATTTAATTTTAGTGTTTATATCACACATTTTGTTGTAATCTCACAAGCGCTCAATGAGCGTGCTCTTCTGTGTGAAAGATAGTCCCGAGGGTGTGTTTACACTTGTGAATAATGGACTGTCGTCATTCTATCGTGTTCCATTACAAGTTATAAATCCCTCAGAAATTTTATTTTAGTGTTTATTTCACACATTTTGTTGTAATCTCGCAAAGAAGAGAACGAAATGAATCGTCCCTCTTCCAGTTGAAGATCGGCGCCCAGAGTTTTACAGCTGTGACATAATTGGTTTTTCCTGCCCGTATTCGTTCGCAACATCCGTGTTTCCAATAAATAAATTTCCTCGTATAATTTATAGTAATCTGTTTAAAATTTGCAAACAAATTTTGTTTTTAATTCACATGCTAATTTACGTTGCTCTTCGAAGTAGAAGGGGATTGTCGAATGTCTGTAGCTGTACACTACGTGCAATGACCTTGTCGTTACATATCGACGTTTTGCCAATTAGCAAGATAAATTCCTACATACAATGTTATATTTAAGTGGTTTCAACTTCAACACAATTTTGTAAATCTCGCAATACGATATGAGCGCGGCACTTCCGTCAGATTTCGACGTGTGGTTTCTTAAATTCTATTTTTGGGACTGATTGAAGATAACTAGGTTCATAGATGTTAAGTGCTCTCTGGATGAGTTCAGGGTGTGTTTACACTTGTGAATATTGGTCTGTCGTCATTCTATCGTGTTCCATTTGGAGTAAATCCATCAGAAATTTAATTTTAGTGTTTATATCACAGCATTTTGTTGTAATTCTCACAAGCGCTCAAATGAGCGTGCTTCTTCTTGTGTGAAAGATATGTCCCGAGGGTGTGTTTACACTTGTGAATAATGGACTGTCGTCATTCTATCGTGTTCCATTTGGAGTAAATCCCTCAGAAATTTAATTTTAGTGTTTATATCACACATTTTGTTGTAATCTCACAAGCGCTCAATGAGCGTGCTCTTCTGTGTGAAAGATATGTCCCGAGGGTGTGTTTTACACTTGTGAATAATGGACTGTCGTCATTCTATCGTGTTCCATTATGAGTAATAAATTCCTCAGAAATCTAATGTTAATGTTTATTTCACACATTTTGTTGTAATCTCACAAGCGCTCAATGAGCGTGCTCTTCTGTGTGAAAGATATGTCCCGAGGGTGTGTTTTACACTTGTGAATAATGGACTGTCGTCATTCTATCGTGTTCCATTATGAGTAATAAATTCCTCAGAAATCTAATGTTAATGTTTATTTCACACATTTTGTTGTAATCTCACAAGCGCTCAATGAGCGTGCTCTTCTGTGTGAAAGATATGTCCCGAGGGTGTGTTTTACACTTGTGAATAATGGACTGTCGTCATTCTATCGTGTTCCATTATGAGTAATAAATTCCTCAGAAATCTAATGTTAATGTTTATTTCACACATTTTGTTGTAATCTCACAAGCGCGTAATGAGCGTGCTCTTCTGTGTGAACGATATGGCCCGAGGGTGTGTTTTACACTTGTGAATAATGGACTGTCGTCATTCTATCGTGTTCCATTAGGAGTAATAAATCCCTCAGACATTTAATGTTAATGTTTATTTCACACATTTTGTTGTAATCCGCAAGCGCGTAATGAGCGTGCTCTTCTGTGTGAAAGATATGTCCCGAGGGTGTGTTTACACTTGTGAATAATGGACTGTCGTCATTCTATCGTGTTCCATTAGGAGTAATAAATCCCTCAGACATTTAATTTTAGTGTTTATTTCACACATTTTGTTGTAATCTCGCAAGCGCGTAATGAGCGTGCTCTTCTGTGTGAAAGATATGTCCCGAGGGTGTGTTTACACTTGTGAATAATGGACTGTCGTCATTCTATCGTGTTCCATTAGGAGTAATAAATCCCTCAGACATTTAATTTTAGTGTTTATTTCACACATTTTGTTGTAATCTCACAAGCGCGTAATGAGCGTGCTCTTCTGTGTGAACGATCTGTCCCGAGGGTGTGTTTTACACTTGTGAATAATGGACTGTCGTCATTCTATCATGTTCCATTAGGAGTAATAAATTCCTCAGAAATCTAATGTTAATGTTTATTTCACACATTTTGTTGTAATCTCACAAGCGCGTAATGAGCGTGCTCTTCTGTGTGAACGATATGTCCCGAGGGTGTGTTTTACACTTGTGAATAATGGACTGTCGTCATTCTATCATGTTCCATTAGGAGTAATAAATTCCTCAGAAATCTAATGTTAATGTTTATTTCACACATTTTGTTGTAATCTCGCAAGCGCGTAATGAGCGTGCTCTTCTGTGTGAAAGATATGTCCCGAGGGTGTGTTTTACACTTGTGAATAATGGACTTTCGTCATTCTATCGTGTTCCATTAGCAGTTATAAATCCCTCAGAAATGATTACGATTACATACTTTCTTTACAAAAATTACTTCTTAAAAAAAAAAAAAATAAATAAATAAAAAAGTCAAATATTCACAACTTCCTGAAAAACACGTTAAATTTCTATATCTGTATAAGTTAAGTATTATAAATCCTAAAATTAATTACAACGTTTATTGAGGTTTATAAGATAATTATATATAATTATAAATTTTCATCCCTTCCTGTAACACCATAGTTATTTATTTAAAGCTTAATAATTGACTGCTTTTATTTATTAGTATTATTTTTAATTTATAAAATTAAATTTTACAACTTCACACTGTTTTGCCTTTTAACGCCAGTGTCATAAGTTGCTGTGGGGAAATTTGGATAAATATCGACCAACAACAGGCCTGATGTACTAAACTTGATTTTTTCATTTATTTACAAACCGATCTATTAATTTGTAATACTGTATTAACAACAATTTATACTATTGCACGCTGCGATTACTGTCGGCGCAGAAATTATGCGCACCCGAGTTTGAAGGTAGTTTTCTAAGAAACTAAGAGGTCTAGGAAAAATCCAATCACACCGTTGTTTTCATCTTTTAATTGTACATTATGACATAAAAATTTCATATTTATATCATATTTATTATTTGTTGTTTAAAATACCTTTAAATTGATTAATTTAAACATATCAATCAAATGATATGAAATCACCGCATTTACTTACACATACGAAAAAATATGTATCTTATGCAATTTTACTATAAGTTTTAATTCTCGTTACCCCAGTTGGAACAACAGAAGTACCGGGAACTTGTTTTCACTGTACGTCAAATTTACACCGTTATTACTATAAAACCCGTTTATGTATCACAATTTATATTTTAATTCTTGGTTGATATGAATGTTTCCTTTAATTTTCAGAAATTTTAGAATTTTTAATTTTCATTAAAAAGAGTTCTTATCGATTACCACACCTAAAACATTGTTTTCTTGGCTTCTAGAGGTCGTAAAATTAATTACTTGGTCTTGTAGTCGTTATTACACGCCTGTATAGTTATGGTATATTATTTTTACATGTGTTAGTATATATAGTGGTTTTAAATCGATTAAAAATAACATTGAACATTTTAAAATTGCTTTAAATTAATATAAAATCTCTTAATTTACTTACACACATGAAAGTGATGTATCGTAACTATAAATGTCATAAGGATTACAAGAACCAAGTAATTAATTTTACAAACTCTAGAAGCCAAGAAAACAGAGTTTTAGGAAAGTATTAAGTACTTTTTTTATCGAAATGTTAAAATTCTACAATATTGAAAACATTCATATCAACCAGATAATAAAATAAAAATATGATACATTAACATGTGTTTTAGTGATAACTGTGATTTTTAAAAATGTTTTATAGTTACAGTTAAAGTTTTTAGTAATAACTGGAAATTTAATTTACAGTGAAAACAAATTTAAATTCCTGTACTTTGTTGTTGCAACTAGGATAAAGTTAATTAAAACGTATAGTAACATTTTAAAATGTATTATTCATAACGCAAAATTAAATGAGGAAAACAACGGTGTGATTGAATTTTTGATGGAACTCATAGTTTCTTAATAATCAACCTTAAACTCGATGCACGTATTTTCTACGTGGACAGGAAGTTTAATGCCACTTATCAATAACGAATAACGAATAGAAATAACGAAAATCCAGCGTTGAATGTAACGAAAACGAATCTAGTAAAATACTTGGAAATTATGGGCATGGGGGTTTAAACAATTTCCGAATTTATTTATTAGAGAATGCTGCATGTTTTTTGACATTTAACGTCTTATCTGTAAGACCGAAAAAATCGCCAAATCAACCTATCCGTGCAATGTATTATGAGCAATGTAAAATAACTGTTGTAAGAAAGTTATTTTTAAAGTTAGATTGTCCATACTTTGTTGGTAAATTTGTTGGATATTTCCAACACATCAAGTGTTTTTAAAAACTTTCACAACGTTTCGACAGGTATGAAACTCAGCCCTCTTCAGGTGCTACTTTACCTTATCCTACATATATACATTTGAACTTGTAATAGTTTGTAAGAAGATATTATTTTCTGGTAAGTCTATCGTGATCTATAATCATGTTATTTTTTAACAGTGTTCTACTTAGAAATGAGTTAGTTAAGTGGTAAAAAAATTACCGTAAGAAGGTAGTAAGTAGCGACTAAAGACGACAAGAGTTTCATACCTGTCGAAACGTTGTTTTAGTTTTGAAAACACTTGAAAGCGTTGGAAATCTCCAATAAATTTACCAATAAAAATGTAAGTTACTTGAATCGTAAGATGTTTTAAAAAAATAAAAAATGTGTATCCATCATTGAGCCACCCTTAGTATGAAACATAGACTTACAGAGAAGAAGCGCCACATGCTGGAGTCAGGGCTGGAGACACAATGTACACGTACATAGAGTTACGCCAAGGAAGACCTGTCTGGACATGCCTTATTAAAGGAAAGTGCTGAATTCTACAACGTCGATCTTTAGAAGTAACCAAACGCTTAGTTTAAATAAACTTAGATCTGGGTCACTACTCGCAGACTTCTGCGGACACAATTCAGTGTGTGGGGACTTACAACTTTACAAAATATCCGGAACCACTGATGTTGATCAAATTTAGATGGGCGTAAGCTTTTGTGCCATAGGGACCCACTAAGATAGGATTTCTCGAAATTCAATTTTTAAGCAGTGAAAACTGACCATCAGCGTTTTCTTTTTACTTTCTCCCATTTGCGCCTGCATAAAGAAAGTATTGTGATCGTGGAAAAACAAATTTTCTACAAGTTGGTCTAAAAATCCATGTTAGGGTCCCCGGAACCCAAAAAAAGTGTTTTAAAAAATTGTTTTTTGAATGTCTGTCCGTATGTGCGTCTGTCTGTGTGTTTGTGCAATTCACTGGAGACCAAACGGATGGATACATTGTTATGAAATTTGGTATGTAGGTTTATTTAGCCAATATCTCAAGAAATTTTTTTCATTTTTTGAAATTTTAGTTTTTGTTTTATTTTTATGAGCAAAAAACATTTTAAAAAATTAAATTTTCCCAAAAACGGCTCAAACTGTTTTGATTAAATTTTCAGGAAAATGTCAATTAAAATTTAAAATACTTCAGTAAAAACTGCATGTCTCTAACTTGACTAGTTTTTGTAAAAAACATATTTGGGAATCAAACTGGTAATTTTCAAAGTTGTTATTTTTGTGTGTGTTTAATATGAGGGAAAGTTTGTGCCAATTCTTTAGAACCATTTATTTTTCTTCTCTAAGAGCAACATTGGCATTAATTTAATAATTTATTTCAAACAGCTGATACAACAAACATAGACAAGACACAAAATCTTGGTTTTATAATTTGGTTTTCATTGTGAAATATTTAAAGGCAAGTTCTACTAACTCTGGCACGATTTCACTACTTTGCACCCCCCTCAACTAGACTTACAGGGTTTTATAGACTATAAACGTTAACAAGGAGAACAGCGGAAGGTCGAGCTTTTCTATTGATGCGATAGTTAAGGGAGAACCACGCAGGAAGGGTTAGCAAGCGTAGAGGACCACTCTGTAGCGAGGTAAAGACTTTCGGCTAGTAAATACTAATGTAATTGTTCTTTAAAAAATACATTAACTTACGGTAAAAAAGAATAAATTATGACTATGATAGGTGTTGAATTCTGCACGAGTGGAGTGCCGCACACTTGAGGTCGTACAGACAGACATTGACCTATAGAAAACTACATTTTTTCAAAGAAAGTTTCTTTCCATAGTTGACAATTATTACACAAGACCAGTCTGTGAATCATCGCCCCTTTTACGGGGCAGGTACACCCTAAACGAATCCCTTTATTTAACTTGCCAATATTTTTGTTCATAGGTAAACTAACTGTTTCAATTGATTACTTTTAAGTGCTTTAACTACTTAATCTTTTGAAAGTAAATCTAATCCTTCACGTCAGTTGAGTTGTTGACATTTATGGGTACATTTTGATATAACAGTTGTGCTCCGTAATACAGTTTAGGACCCTAACGATATCTTGTTAATTGTTAACGTAATAAAGAACGGTGTTCTGGCCTACTTCAAACAAATTCATTTCATTCGACGTTCCACCACTTGTATCGCAACGAGAAGCAAGCGATCATTTAACAACCAAGTGAAGATCCAAGAATGGCTCGCGATACAAAGGTCCTGAACGTGGCTCGCAATGACAAGTCTAAAGATCCAAGAAGTCAAGAGACGTAACGTTTTGTGTATTCAAGTAATGGTTATGCATCAGACACAAGATTACAACTGTACGATTTGCATTATAAGATAGATAAATATCATTACTTTGAAATGGCCCATTAGGTAAAAGTATATCTCTGTAATTCAATCAAATTAAGTGTTTCGTCTGAGCTAAATAAATGTGCGTGTTCAACAGTTATTGCTTACATTAGTTTACGGTGCGAGTTTTCACGACGCGAGTACAAACAGCTGATTTGTGTTATGAAAATGTCCTTTTTCATAAGTAGTACGTTTAAGTTCCATTTATCTTCCGTCCCAGGGTTGCCATCCGTCCCGATTTCAGGACCCTATTGTCTCACGTCCCGACGGGGCCCTGGTCGGGACACATGTTGTCCCGATATTTTAATTTCTAATGTAAATTTACACTTTACTAGACCGTTTTAAGACATCAGGACTTAACTTTTAACATGGCCAATTTTATTCAAGGAATAAATTCAACTAATGCGTTTATTTTCAGTTTACTTATGACAAAAAGTGTCTATTTTAAATTCGTAGCTATTCACCGGAAACAGTTACCTTTGAGTTGATTAACAATAAGTGCTACTGGCATTCATCTGAATGGCGAAAATGTACTTGTCATCTTAACTTTCGGGGAGAGGGGGGAGTGTTCTTGTTTTTTTCTTTTAAGAGAAGGTGGTAACACTATCCATTCTGTCAGTGTGTGGTGCCAATAACATCGGGGGAAAGTGCTGAAATTAAACGTTGAACAAGTTTTTTCCAGGAAATTAAATGTTGCGATGTTGTTTCTCCAAAATCTTCTCGACCGCTTAAAAGTGGAAAACAAGAGTCGGCAGACTGTCTATATTAACTTTTTCCAGGGTTTTTTACGGACTGTAAATTTTGCTGAAGTCGAGTTGCGATTTTTTTACTTTCTCCTATATGCGGTTAGCATATAGAAAGTATTGTGATCGTCCAAACAAATATTTTACAAGTTGGTCTAAAAAAACACAGAATTGTTTTTTCGAAAAAATCTGTTGAGTCTGTCGGTATGTGCGTCTGTGCAGTTCGCTGGAGACCAAACGGATGGATCAATTTTTATGAAATTTGGTATGTAGGTGTATTTAGCCAATATCTCCAGACTATTTAGTCACTTTTTTGGACATTTTATTTTTTTATTTTTATGGCAAAATACATAAAATAACAATTTTTCCCAAAACGGCTCTAATTAATTTTTTATTTTGAGCCGTTAAAAAATTAAAATAAAAAATAAAAAATTAATTATTCATTTTGATTAAAAAAAATTTAATCAAAAAAATTTTGATTAAATTTTCATGAAAGATGTAAATTACATTTAAAAATATTTTAGTAAAAATCTCTAACTTGACTAGTTTTTGAGTTATGACCAAAAAATATTTGGAAATCAAACTGGAAATTTTTAACGTTTTGATTTTTTAGTGTTTAATATGAGGGAAAGCTTATGGCAATTCTTTGGAACCATTTATTTATTTATTTTGTTTTTACGCCTTATCCATTCAATTACTTCAACATTATGAAAACCAGAAAAAATGAACTCTTCTGATATACTGTACTTATTCAAAGTTTGTATCTCTGCGGTCATCTTGTTACTCTTATGAACGATGACGTCTTGTGGCGACATATTTACGCCTAACGAAGTCACAAACCTCCGCTGATGTTTTCACTACCAGTCACTATAGTGAGCCGCTCCACTCGTGGCCCACTTTGGTCCATGAATGGGAGGGGGCTGTATCGACCACGGTAGTCCGGCGACTGATCTGACCTACTTGCAACTCACCCCTCATCCCATCCCGCATGGTCGTCACGTACACCTTTTCTTATGAATGTGTCGGGGTACTACGCGACGGAGTTTTTAACTAGATCATCGATTGGGGGGGGGGGGGCTGGCGTGGCAAGTAAATCGAACCATTTCCAAGGATACGCAATACTAGTAGTGTGTACACACAGTACTGACAACATGTCTACATGGACTTTATATAAATGTGCTACCAGTCTTTATTGGGAGTTCATATAATTGTTGCAAGTGGTGATTTTAAAATTCAATATACTGTATTCCTTAAAATACATCATAAATATTACATACACAAGGGACCAAACGATTCATTATTTCGTATTCCTCATGTTATTAGTCAATGATACTTATATAACTGGGCAATTAATCGTATTTGTATCCCAGAGGTTGATCACGAATGTAGGACAGAATAGAATATTGACAACGCGGAACTATATGATTTTTGATGTCGTCGTTTGATCCCTTCAGAAAGCCTACTGAAGATGTCCTGTGTACGGGGAGTTGTCACTGTCTGCAGTCTAGATTCTGGCCTGACCAAAGTAGTGCCAGTAAAGGTATTCTATTAAAAAAGGAAGCCAAATGTATGCTTCAGCTTGCTGAATGCTAACGGTACATTAATCACTGAAATTCGCCTGGGAAATGTCAGTTAAACAATCCAGCAGCACTTTCTCTGCTGACGGACTAACAAATTAACAACATTCTGGGGTTCAATATATACATATATATATTCTGGTCCACTGCAGATCAATAAAAAAATATTATAAGCGTCTGAGAACGTAAATATAACGTTTATTAGATCCGGAAACCAATTAAAAAAACACAAGTTCTGAGAATACGAAAGCCAAGAGAAACAAAACTATTGTAAGGTCTGATAACCAATGCATACAAATGTTTTAGAGACTATGCAAACAATAAAGTTTTGATGCTACCATTGATAAAGGAAATTCTGGGGTCACCGTGAAACAAAAATGAAGGAAGTGGTTAATCGTATTATAATTTATGAAGCTCTAGCAGCTGCTTGAGCGACAACCTTGGCCTAGATAAAAATATAATAATAGGAAGTTAGTTTGTAAAGCTTCATATATTTACACAGAATATAGAATGTCCAGGAACGGAATCTCTCAAATATGTAACTTTCATCTAGCCATTGGACATCTCTTGCAAGCTTTAGCACGCACGTTTGGGTTATTTTATATATCGGTGGATGGCCAGACGTGAATATTTCGCTAATAGAAGGTTTTATACTGGTACTAAATACTAAGACTGGCAGAAAATATTTCAACAGGAATTGTGACGGTTTAAAATATTAAAAAGGTAGTTTTACTTTTAAATGAAAAAACTAGAAATTTAATACAAAATACAGTTAAAAAAATAAATGCAAAATATGTTTTACTCCCTCGACAATGTGGACAATGAGTGACGACATCCCACCATTCCACTTGAACATATATTCTAAAACGAATAATTTGCTGTGGGAAATATTTAAAGGGAATTTTTGTCAACATTATTTTCTGTTTTATAATCTAAAAAGGTAAAGCTACGATGGAGTGGGGAGGGGGCAGATTTCCTCTTAAACAAAGACCACCAATTCATCAATAAAAAAATGTTTTCTAAACTATATGAGTGTGACAGTGGAAAGAATACTACGCTACAATATGTAATTTTATGTAGTTTGAATTTTGAGGATGGTTCGTACGTGCTTTGACAGTTAAGATTGAATCCAACATTGACAAACTGAGTGCGAAGCTCTAGGAGCTCCAGGAGAAGGAGGATATTCGGGAACGAGCTCTCAAAAGAAAGAATGGTATCTAGTCTGCGGAAAAAGAAGAGTTGACTAAGCCGCTTTGAATAGGTACCCTATTCTAGTAGACAACAGGAGAGCACAATAAACCTAAGGTTAAAGTGTAATCTAGGAACGGTCTCAGAGCTTTCCTTCCGGGGGCACCCGAGGTGCGACATGGACTACCTGAGGGTCATAATTGGACACTCGAGGTGCGACATGCAGCGAAAGAGAACCCAAAACTAACACTCGAGGTGCGACATGGCGCTTCGGCTAGCAGTGTGGCCGTGTTGTTCTGGCGGCTAATAGTTGATATATTTACAGTGATAAAATTATCTGAAAACTACAGCCATACAATAAGACACATGATTAACGATTGTTACCAATACAATTACTACCAATGTACGTGTATGGGAGGGTGAGTGGGTTAGGTTAGGTTAGGTATATATAGGTAGGTATATTTTTGTGTATGTGTATATATATATATATATATATATATATATATATATATATATATATATATATATATATATATGGACACAGAGAGAGAGCGCGTCTACAACCCCGCAACCCTTCGCCGGGCTACCTGAGGTGGCATGTCGCACCTCGAGTGCCAGTTTTATGGCCCTTTGGGTCGCTGGGATTAACACAGGTAGTCCATGTCACACCTCGAGTGCCACCTTCCTTCCCCTCAGTAAACTTAACTAAAACACATATTCTAAATTGGCATGTCAAATAATGTTGTATTGTATTATATTGGCATGTCAAATAATGTTGTATTGTATTATATTGGCATGTCAAATAATGTTGTATTGTATTATATTGGCATGTCAAATAATGTTGTATTGTATTATATTGGCATGTCAAATAATGTTGTATTGTATTATACTGCAGTAACAACAAACATTATCACAGTAGGCAATATTTACATTGTATTGCATGCGTCATGAATTGTTATTAAGTTGGCACCACCATTCATTCGACTCTCAAACTTGCATCAGTTCAACATTCATTCATAAATAGTTCACTCTTGAGCACTAGTGTCAGTCCTAATGTACGACATTCAGTGCTCCCAGCGGTAAGTTAGAGATTCATCAACAGAATAGAACCGCTGTAGACACCAAAACGTGTTCTAATCGAGCTATGAATTTGAGTTGGGCTTTCCAAATGTCTTATGTCTGCAGGGAGAGTGCATTGATTTTTTAACCCAAACTTGAGAAGAGAGTTGTTCTAAAGCTTTTGTTCAGTGAACTTGAGTTCGTAAGTCATCTTTGTCTCTGGTATCGAACCGTGTATATCACCGCCTCGAGTTAAATCATAAGGAAATCGGCAGAACACAGGCACTTGGAGAATATAGAGACTGGGCAAAGTCAGCAGTCCGCAGTCCCTCAAAGCTTGTCACGACTCTTTTGCTTTCATTTTCGTAATTATTCCAATGGATTTCCTTTGAAATATAAAAATTCTCTAAAATTACAATTTTGCAGAGCCTCCCCATAGCACCAATCCACAAGTGTGGCGTGAGTACATAAGCCAAAATAGATCGTCTTTATTACTTTGAGGTAACACAAATGTACAATGTTACGCAATGCTTAAATGCTCGAACTGACTTTTGAACAAATGTGTTCAACACGAGTGTAGAAAGTCAGTTCTCCATCAAGGTACATTCCTAAGAACTTTGTCATTAATTATTCATTCATAAAACGGCGATCGTGAAGATATGGGCGAATGAGTGTAGATGAACGAGTGTAGCCATTGTTAATAAGGTGTCCGGACAATTCGTCCCACGGACATTTCGTCCCCCAAGAAAAATGCGGACATTTCGTCCCACTTTGTGGAACGGCTACCTGGGTAGGGTTTAATAAATAGTCTCCAAATATTTCTAAACGGACACTTCGTCCCACCTGAGAGAAGGGTTGTAAAAAGGTTAGGTTAGGTTAGG
This sequence comes from Stictocephala bisonia, assembly GCA_035578905.1. NCBI lineage: Eukaryota > Metazoa > Arthropoda > Insecta > Hemiptera > Membracidae > Stictocephala > Stictocephala bisonia. The sequence goes on along the minus strand of JAQJVL010000087.1, from coordinate 1,038,253 downwards.
TTAGGTTCTCTCAGGGTGGGACGAAGTGTCCGTTTAGAAATATTTGGAGACTAATTATCAAACCCGACCCAGGTAGACACTCCACAGAGTGGGACGGAATGTCCGCATTTTTCTTTGGGGACGAAATGTCCGTGGGACGAATTGTCCTGTAATCGTTAATAAAGGTCGACCGACTGTTCCTCAGAATGAGCTATTTATAGCCCATTAGCCAGGGCAACTGAGGGACCTACAGCTTTACGTAGAATCCGAACCACGTAGTGTTTGTCTGATTTCCAGCTGACAAGCCTTCACTCAGTTCTCTCCCCTACACAACATTTGAACTTTGACTGCCATCCAACATGGACACTCCAGACTTTCTAACAGTGTCCATTCAGCGGTCGCCGTGTCGGTATTAAGAGGACCGAGCATATAGAGCCATCGCCTACAATCTCCTCAACACTTTGTTCCCAAATAGCTGGGCTACAGCACTGCGCCACTTCAAAGTTATGGGTACACCGTAGATGAATAAACAAATATAGATGCAAATAGTCTCTCTTCTAGTCAGCCGTTTCTTGAAAGTACACTTGAGAAGCTAGTTCTTTGCTCTCTTGAACCGCAGTTAAAGTGTTTTTATTGTTTAATCTAAATATTTCCTTTGACAGTTAAATATTAAACAGTTACTCGTTTACATTATTTTATCAACTTACAATAAAACTGATGTGTTTATGCGTTAGGATATAAAAGACAGTGATTGTTCCTATATTTATTTTTGTAAAATTGTACGGCAGTTGTTATTGGAGTTCGAATCAATATGAGCAGTTCATAAACCCCCTAAATTGATTTGATGAAGACAGGAAACTTTCACTTATATGTATGCCCACCTACTACATATGAATTTTGATTCTCTAGATTATGGTAACATTAGGTAATAGAGAACGTTTTTAGTTACTAAATAAATTTAAAAAACATTGAATTGTGATATCAGGATGCAGAATAGGAAAATCCTTGTCTGAAAAAACATACTATTTAATAATAACAAATAAAAACTGTAAAACGGAAATAGAAAAATGCCTTAATACATATTTACCAGGCGCTGATTTCCGGCAGAGTTTCCAGCACAAGCGACCTTATTGGTTGTGACACAACAAAGGACACGGGCACTGTGCGACCAACACCACATGTACATAACCCCCATGCAGCAGGGTCAAGGCGCGTGAACTGGCGTAGTTGCCACCCTCTACCACCAACATGGTCACAACGGACAAACTGACGTCAGACGAGTGGGAAAATAATTAAAGATGGAAATTGTAAGATCGATGGCGAGGTCAGTTCGGCGGGAAACGTGTATTTGTGTTCGATCGAAACACGACACGGACACGACACGAGGGGAGAACGTAGCGTTCGTCTGCGTCACTAGCGCTAGGCGGCATGGGGGCGAACTACAGTCACCCTCCTGCAGCGCGGGGTGAATTGAATGCGAATACAGTAGCCTACGTACACAAGGAAACACTCATGACACTCACACATAAACCATTTCTATATTATTTTAAAGTAGTACAATCTGGATATATATTTATTTATGTTATGACAAACTTACTTAACAAATTACGTGACTCACCCGTTTCCTTCGGGACAAATCAGGGTCTATTCGACGAACCCAGATCTCCTCGGCAGAGTCGTTGTCTATCGTGGACGATGAGCTGGCTTGCGACTTCATTTCTATCATACTAGAATCGAAGAATCGCTTGTCCAGGTGGGGAGAGGTGCCGCGGCGAGGGGACAGCGGCGGGGTGTCGGGAGTTAACGAAGGGTTGCGTTTGGGAGTGGCGGACGCCGAGCCCGCCGGCGAAACTTCCTCCTTAGACTCCGCCTTGGACTCTTCCTTGGATTCCTCTTCGGAGTCCGAGGACGTGGCAGACGTGGTCGAGGAGGAAGAGGAAGAGGACTCGTCTTTGTTGGCAGCGGTTTCGTCCTCTTCGGGACACTCGCTGAGCCTGCGGCCGGGGTACTGGGATCGCGACGGCAACCGGTTGACGTGGTGCAGGAAGTAGTGCTGGAACCACGAGACGTCCTCTGTGCTGGTGCGCGAGTCATGACCGAGGATCTCCTTAAGAGCCGCCAGCGAGGTGATGGTGTTGTAGTTGATCTGACTGACCAGGTCGAAGTCATCCTCGTCTTCGTTGTCCTCGGTGCTCGCCGGGGGAGTCCTCTCCCCGTCACCGGACATCTCGTGTCCTGCAAAATCACAACATACCATTAGGTCATATCGTGTACCAAACTGTATACCTGGAAGTAAACAACAACAAGATGAATAGACAAGTTCACGATTAATCATAGGCCATCATTGACATCGATCTGAATTAATCATGAGCCATATAAAAATAATTCGTAGTTAGCATACAACGTGTAGGTTGAATCATAAGCAAGCGAACATCACACAACTGGAATTTATTACAATATAAGTACAAAAGATCATTTGTGAGTTCCTCTGGTCTTAAATTGGTAAATGTGGCTTACATAAATCAGTCTCCATAATTTTTTTTTATTTTTTTAATTTTACAGTGTAATAAATTTGTGTCGTATCTCTGAAATAAATACGAACCATCTTACATGATGTAACATATTAAAGCTTGTAGAATTCTTGTTCAAAGACGAACGAATACATTTAATTTAGTTTTTAGATAGCAACACTTAAATTATTTTACAGGTTAATGTAAAAAACTAGTTAAGGGTTTGTAAAATAAATATATAAAATAAAAATAATTCTATATCTCTGAGGACATTTCACACATGAACACACGTTAATTAATAACAGGTTTTGTCCCCTACATGGATAAGCACCACAACAGAGAAGAAAAAACAAAGGTCGCGTCCAATGGTGCGCTAAATATGTCGAATTAGTTATTTCTCTAATTTGCCATGCGAGTCAGGGTCAGAACCTTATAATTCCCTCCCTTATTCCCTCCAATCCTCGAAAATAAGATGTATAAAGATGTACATTAGTTTGTAATCTATTCCCTCCAATCCTCGAAAATAAGATGTATAAAGATGTACATTAGTTTGTAATCTATACAACTGCCTCTGAGGTGTTCGCTGCGGCCATAAGTAAGCTGCTTCTGTTATTGTTTCTCTGTGGCACCTCATCTAGCGATCGAAACGTTTGGGAATACCTTTGACTAGGTTCTTGTTTTGTTTTTAAAAGTCAACAGTAGCACTGTGCAAATACGGAAAATAACAACTCGGAAACCAGAAACACTGCAGATATTTGCGATAGACTCGCACAATGACGCGTCGTGACGTCGGAATCGGCCAACCGCGTCACTTACGGTCGAGTACCAACACCTTACGCCATCCACTGCGTGACAGTTTTTACACGATTTCTTCTCAGAGTTCACGTTCTAATTTTCTAAATTTACTGTGGTGTTGGCAGCGAGCTGGTAATCTGACATCTGATTGGCAACTCGTTGCGTCCGGTGTACCTCAATGGTCCACATTTAAGGCCTTTTAATTTTTGTATTTATAAACAGGATATATACTTGTACTGTATTTAGCCACCCCTGTTTTAATACACATGTGTATATAGTTATTACACTTATAACTATATATAACACAACATTAAGAGGGGTGTCAACGAAATCAAATGCTATGTTCAAGAAAAGAAAAAGATGATCCGAATAACTCAACCTAGTGCTATAAAACGTAATTAGAACACACAAGCGATATCCTATTTAATAATGTTCAGGCTTTTAAGTAAAAAATAAAATATACCATTAGAAACCCAAATTAAAGAGACGGTATGAAATAAAGTCATTCAAATGTAGACAGTATTTTCTGGTATAAAGCCTGATAAGTAGCAGTTCGACTTTAATAATTATTAACATTTCCTTACTTTCTTTTGACCCAATACCAGCCACCCTTGGATTGTGACATGATCTAATGGCTGATCAATGATGTCTCAACAACGCTCATAAAAACTGATGGAAGGTAACGATCGTTAACAACACTCCTAAAAACTGATGGTAGGAAAGGATCGGTAACAATACCCGTACACAATAACGGAGGGTAACTATGGGTATTGTTACCAACAACCATAAAACTGACGGAAGGTAACGATCATTACAAACACCCGTACAGACTGATGGTCGGTAACGAGCATTACCAGAAGGCCTATCCATACAAAATGACGATGGAAACGAGCATTACAAATACCCGCACAAACTGATGGTCTTTAACGAGCGTTACCAGAAGGCCTTACATACATAATGACGATGGAAACGAGCATTACAAATACCCGCACAAACTGATGGTCTTTAACGAGCGTTACCAGAAGGCCTTACATACATAATGACGATGGTAACGAGCATTACAAATACCCGTACAGACTGATGGTCGGTAACGAGCTTTACCAGAAGGCCTATCCATACAAAATGACGATGGTAACGGGCATTACAAATATCCATACAGACTGATGGTCGGTAACGAGCTTTACTAGAAGGCCTACCCGTACAAAATGACGATGGTAACGAGCATTACAAATACCCGTACAGACTGATGGTCGGTAACGAGCGTTACCAGAAGGCCTCCCCGTACAAAATGACGATGGTAACGAGCATTACAAATACCCGTACAGACTGATGGTCGGTAACGAGCGTTACCATCACCGATAAAAACTGACGAAAGGTAAAGAGCGTACATTTATAAATAAATTAAATTACTGTTTAACCGATCATATTGTGCACGTGAATGTGGTCTACACAGCATAGGTGTTCAACGTTATCAGAGCACAACCTTGAAGTACGCCACTGCGCAAAACCATAAAAACTAAAACTGACAGTTACGTCGATGCCGTATAGTAAATATTACTTCACTACGCGGACAAGAAGGGAGGAGCAAGTCACAGACGACGAGGATTGAGAAAACGCGGTGACTCCAAATTACGTTGTGTTAAGGGAACATCAGGACTTGCCATCACCATCAACTCTAGAACGGCATATGCATGTAAAATCCGAATACATAACAAGCCAAATATCAAGTCACAAAATTAGTTGATACTTTCACCATTTAACTGATGACCAAATGGAGGGTTGTATTCGTTGGTAAAAATCACTGCATTCAGTTCGATGAAAATTGAATTAGGACTTATATTAAAAACATGTTTTAGAAAAAATCACATATTAAATGTTCAAGGAACTTGAAGATTTGAACTTAGATCTACTGTCTTCGCAGAAATTGAAATTATGTGCACCCGAGTTTGAAGGCCGTTTTCTAAGTAACCAAGAGGCCTATGATAACTCCAATCATATTACTGTATTGTTTTTCTTGTTTAATTGTACGTTATTACATATCATTTTCAATCTTACTTGGAACAAAAAGTCCCAGAATTTTAACAAGTTTTCACTGTACATCAAATGTACACCGTTATTACTCAAAACCCCGTTTTAAATCAATTTAAAATAACTTTAAAAGGATAATTTTAATGGATGTAATGGATACATTTAAATTTATTTAAATCAATATAAAATTACTGCGTTTACTTACACATATGGAATTGATGCATCGTAACTATACATGTGATAAGGATTACAACAAGGCCAAATAATTAATTTTACGACCTCTACAAGACAAGAACACAATCTTTCATGTAATTGATAAGAACTTTTTCTTGAATATTTTTCTTGAATTTTATATGTTATAAAACTTATAGGAAACATTCCTATCAAACATGAATGCTTCCTAATATAAATGCACTACATGATCGGGTGCTTGAGTAATAGGCCTAACGGTGTAACTTTGATGTACAGTGAAAACTAGTTAAAATTCTAAGACTTTTTGTTCCAACTAAGATAATAATTATTAGAACTTATAATAATTCGTAGGTCATAACGCACAATTAAACAAGGAATGGTATGATTGGAGTTTTCATAGGACTTAGTTTCTTGGAAAACAGCCTTCAAACTGGGGTGCACATAATTTCTGCTCCGACAGTAGAAGTCTTTTTTTTTATGAAAGGTAGAAACTGTCGGTCATTTTCCTAAACAAAAGCAATCTTCAATGAATAAAAAACACAGACACTCGCAATATATTGAGGTCTTAATACTTATTATTCAACTACATATCAACAATACATAATTCTGTTATTTTTAGTTTTTTTTTCTTTACACAATAATAACCCTATCTGTCACTTTCCAAAAATAATAGTAAAAGTGTAGAAAATATCGATATATAATGTGACAAAACATTTCGACTCAATATTAATTTTCCGGGGTAATTCGAGTACTGTATTAGGAGCCTTTTTTTAGAGCCTGCAGTATTAGAACGCAATCGACATACACAGATGTTCCGCGGTGTTTGCATATTCCACTGTTGCAGGCGTTAAATAAAACCTGACACGTCAATTGATTTATTTGCACTGAACTTCTAATTTGAGAATAGATTGTATGAGTAAATGTAATTATAATAATACATGCTTTGTCTGCCATTCATTTACACATACACATTAAAATTAGCTAACAAAAATACTTAAATAGAATCGAAGACAATTTTTTTTATATTGTGAGAAGTATACTGTCTTTTATGTGCTTTTTGCAATTAAAACATTTTTTAAATGTGGTTGACTAAACTGCACTTAATTACAAAAAATATTATTTGTATACGTAAACAATTTAAAATATAATACTCGTTCTCATATTTTTTATAAGAATGAAAGAAGAGTTTTACATTGCTAACAATTGAACGATTTTTTTCGTAAATCCCACGTTCTGTAAACCATAGAATCCGAAAAGACCATTAGTTCATGCTCAAATTCTGACAAACTGGCTATCGATAATACTCGCTTTGTTCGCTCTTCACGAGAAAGCGGGAGATCGTTTTCGATTAACGTTTTCACGCGTTCTAAACAAATTCTGAGAAGCCATTAGCGATTTAGAAATTCGTCTCGGGGCTTCAACGCATGGCATGTTGTTCTTATAGAAAAAGTGTTTAATGATATTATTTTATTGATGATCCCTCAGTCTACGTGTTCCAAACGTAGGTCTTGCTTCAACATAATCCCATTTTTCTTCCTAAAATTTAACCCGCTGGAAGCCGAAGACAAGGGGTTTTATAGTCACTATAAAGTATGTACACAAGAAGATAACATTACTGAAAACAACAACAGTCAATAAACACACTACACGTGCAAATCCCACACGTGATGGTCTATGTGATCCAGTTGTTGTTGCAATCTTTAATAGAGCGTAAAAATAAGCGTTTGTAATCCTGTTCTACACACTGTGGTGAGTACTTCGATAACCATTCTCTGCTACCAGGTCACAGAGAAGAAAGAAACAAAGGTCGCACACAATAGTGCGCTAAATTTGTGTCGAGTTGTCTTGTCAGTCCCTCCCTTATTTCCCCCAAATCCTCAAGGATAAACGAATTAATTATAATCACAGACGATAAAGATGTACATTAGTTTTAACCTATACAAATAACTGCCAGTGAAGGCATTCTCTGCGGCCATAAGAAGGATATTTCTGTTTCTTATTTCTCTGTGTATCAGGTGCGTACAATTCAGTTTTGCCTTGACTTATTTGTATAATCGTCAGAACGGTGTACACACCGACCGTTAATCCGGTTGAGTGCAGAAGCCATGAGAGTGACTCCTCACAACTACTATGCACTTCCCAATGTACAACATAACACGTAGTGAAAGGGTAAAATCAGCAAAAACTATAAACAATCTATGCAATTTTCAACTCGCTACTTTTACTAATGTCTTCTTCTACAGTTGACTTCAATATACCACTTTTTCAATACACTGAACCACAAACTCATAGATTGTTACATTTATTTGAAACTAGGTAAATATATGTTTGAATATTTTAAATAATTATTTTGTACCTTTCGTGTAGGAAACCTCCGCAAGATTGTTAATAAACACCGAATAAATGCTTGGGCAACAGAGTCTTCCTTATGGGGGAAACAAATCCATATGTATCGTAGAGTTACATTTTTGCAGGTTTTCTCAAAAGCCTGATTAGCTAGATTTTTTTTTTACTTGAAAGATAAATTTGTTTTTAGAACTAGACTAGAAAATTAATTTTACACACTTTTTTCTACATTAAAAAATAATAAAATAAATATGAATGTATTGACGTTTTAAAACCAAATAACGTATCAACTGTTTTCTTCCTTCAAAATAACAAAGTGCTAGTAAACTACCGAAGTAACTAAATATAAAAATCCATAAATTTCATTATTCGTTCATGAGACGCCGATCATCAATATATGGGCGGATATGAGGGGTGAATTAGTGTAGACGAACGAGTGTAGTCATTGTTACTAACTTAGGTCGACTGTTCCTCAGAAAGAGCTATTTATTAATAGCCCAATAGTCAGGCCAACTAAGGGACCTACAGTTTTACGTGGAATCCGAACCACGTTAGTGTTGGTCTGATTTTCACCTACCTGACAAGCTTGACACTCAGTTCTCCTCCCTACAAAAGACCCGAACCTTGACTACCTCCCAACATGGACACCCCAGACATCCCTAGTAGTGTCCAAGTCGATAGCAAGTTTATGTCCCCTTCTCTTAAAAAGGGGTCTAACCATTGTTAGTTTAAGAACACAAAGACGTTGTTTTCATAAGATACTTAATCCAATTATTTAAAAATTATGCTACGCTAACAATTCTCAAATGTCCCTTTTTTTATATCAATCATCCACATTTTAAAATGGAAGTGAATGGACACGTCAACAGTCAATCAATTAATGATCCTTAAATTTACGAGCAGTACAAAACCAGTCTTTGCTTCAGTCACTATTTACTGTCAAAGTTTTATACAAATAATATTTATTAAATTTTTAGCTCTATGCCTGATAAATCAACTTCCGACTTAAAAATAATTGTCATCTAAAATTGATAAATCACGCCCAATGTTAAACTATGTTGTGGAACACATTTATCAAATAAAATCAATGCAAAAAGCAAGTTAAGTAAAATATTTGTAAATTTTTCATCATCAAACCTACTAAGTTATTATAAGAATGTTACTTCAATTATAATTCAAAATAAAATAAATCATTATAAATTTATGAGCAATGAAATATTTGTATGCAAAATATTATAAATATAACATAAAATAATATTACAAATGCAATAACAATTAATTATTGTACTAATAAATAGCCCCCCCCCCCCCCCCGGTACTCATAATGTGGACATTTACTATGATATAGTTTTTAATGTCGACTGCCATTTAATTTTTTTGAGACTACACAGCGTGTAACACAATGTTTAAAAGTAGTGAAAATGTGTATGCAAACGTTAATTGTTTACTTATTTAAGAAATCATGTTTAATGCAACAGCAAAAAGCCGCTAACAATGTAGCATAAAGTAATATTACATGCACTTTAAATTAGTACAACAAATAAGTGTGTCCTCACAACATCAGCAACGCATTTTATATTGAAAATTGAAATACTGTTCACATTGAAAATACATATTGATGAGTTAATAGCATTTACTTTATTTACCATATATATTTTATAACTATCACCGACATTTATATATATATATATATACATATATATTAAATAAAAACTGTATACACCAGTTAAAATGTGGGCTTACAGGCCTGTGCTTCAACTTACAATAGTACCAACATTTAGTTCAGTTGGGGATTTGAACCTTGGACTCTGCAGTTTGAAGCCTTAGCGCCTGAACTTCAATGCTTGAAAAAAAAATTTTCAACATATTGTAGTACATTTTCCATTATGTCTCAATACAGTCATCCCATATTAAATTGATTTTTATATTATGAAAGTAAAAATCATACCCATCCACTTTGTTTTCCAAATTATTTGAAACATAATTTTATTGTTATTTACCATAATATGATGAAAGATTTTATCTGTTATATATTTATTTATTGTTCTACAACATTATTTATCTGTTATTTTTCTGTTAATTAAATATGCTGGCATTGCCTTATTTACCTTTATTATGTGTTATATGTGTGTCTATTTGTTTACCCTATGTATTATAGATATAATGTTACACCATGCAGTATGTCAGTAGAGTGGGGGTTACAAAAGATCTCAGGTGACATATTTACAACGGTTCTGTAAGAAGAAACTTAGATTATATGTGTTAGTTGCAATTCTTAGATATTAAAATGTTCTCTATTTATTTTAATAGAAAAAATTAAAAAGGAAAAACAACTCAACTAATCTATTAAGTCCCCTTTAACCCAAAATGATAATACCACTATGCGTGTATGGATGAGCGGGCGGGGACAAATGGCCGTTACGATGTAGAATTGAATACAAGTCGGAGCGTGTAAATGAGACATTGCTACAACCAGTTGAGGTTGGAATTGGAGTTAGTGATTGAAGCAGGCCAGCAAATTTTATAAATGTTACATACTAAGAAAAAAGGAAAAATAAATTCTTTTAATGATTTACAATTAATATGATAGCCGACATATTTATGAACATATTGATATCTAATAAAAGCATGTTTATAACAAATAACTATTTTTTTATCAATTTCATAACAATCTTCTGCAAACTAGACAAAAAATGGCCTGCCATTCTAGAAAGAAATAACTTCCAGTAGAGGATCAAGTTACATACATGATTTTGTCTCATATTAACATTCATAAAATTAATATGAGATTATTGAATACAGTAGAACGTCGATAATTCGGACATCAAAAATCCGGACCCTCAATAATCCGGATTTTTATCTACGTATTACTGCACACCGATTGTGTTTGAAATGTAAATAAATTTTTAAACGGAAATGGAATTTGACATTTTTACTTTACATAACTGTTACGACCGGATTTTAATCCGTTCAAACATTTAGCTTTTAAAAATCAATATTCCCTGTTTTGTTCTTGTAGCAAAAAAATTTAAACATCGTACCATAAAAAATTTAAACAAATTAAGGACATAGCTGCGAAAAAACGAACCACTACTGCTTCAGGTACTTCAAAAACCTATTACACATTTTTTTAAGCTCAAATAGTGTTTGATGTTTTTACTGTACACATGTTGCATGTTGCTACTAACAAATTACAATACAGTGTTTGAACATAAAAGATGTTTTTGATTAATTTCACCTCTAAACCCTTTATTGTATAAGAGAAAATATAAAATTTTAAAATGTTTATGTACTTTAATCGTGTATACTGGGCTTTTTTAAGGTAATTTCGATATTCAGGATAATTTGACAATCCGGATGGGGTCCGGTCCCAATTAATCCGGATTATTGACGTTCTACTGCAGCTCAATAATCGACAAGCCAATAAAGTCAATAATATTTACTGTTCAACAAGTTGCTTGTCAATGCGAGTGTGCTATGTGTTGAAAAGTTTTTACAGTCTGAACCGGTCTGAACTAAAAAGCCTATCACCAAAATTGGCGATAAAAGAAACTGCGATATCAAATGTTTTACTATGGTTGTAATTCTTTCGAAGCCTATTATCATTTTAAATTAAAAATCGTATTGTAATTACATATTTAGATTAGTGAGTTTTTAAAGCAATTACACGTCTTGTTCTGAAATTAGCCCATTGGTCATATTTGCATTAAGTGTTATACAGGCGAATATCAAGCAATCCACTGATCTGGTATTTTTATAAAGAGAGTAGACTATTAACTATAATAATTCCGTTGTATATGATTAGATAGCAGCAATCATAACCTCCTAATGAAGGAGTTGAGTCAGTCAACAAACGTGTTGATGTCCACAGTCTTGTTTACTGAGACCAAACTGTTCCCTCCATCAACCAACACCGACCTTATTTGGGCTCACTTTATAGTACTTGAAAAAATTTTCTTATAGGAAGTTAAACATATCTAAGTTTTCATTACACTGTTTTCAAAACATTTCAAACAATGCATACTTTTAATTGTTATTTCTTCATAATTCAGTTGAGACTAAATAATTATGCCTTGTTTTGGCTATGTTTTAGAAAGAATTTTTTCACTACACTACTATGAGTTCAGCTGTTTTCGTTATGTGTTTACAACCTGCGAAACATCATATTTTCAACAGCTGTCTATTGTTTACTATCGAAAGTAACATTGTTTACAACTGAAAATTTTCCACAGTCAACAACACCAGTTTTTATTCCGTAGTGTAGTGAAAAGTATCGTTCAAAACTCGAGTGAAAGTGTTTTGTATGTTCTCGACCAATTGACAAAACATATGGTCTCGAACATGCAAAACCCCACTTTCCACTCTTGTTATGAAATATACTATTTAACTACTAACAACATTGAATAAAAATAATTATAAGAAAACAGCTAATTACTTTCAACACATCTGTCAAATAGTTAATAACAGTTACTAAACATCTTGTGTGCCAGCCCTATCTCTCGCTGCGCTCTTTACACCTCTGCCTTTTGACTACAATTTAATAGAAGGTTAACTGTATAACGTAATATCACAATACTAAATTTATTTATAATGTCTCGCTCGCATTACTTGCGTTGCTACCTATTTATTAGTATAAACATCCAATGATATTACTAAGCCCCATTTGTTTTTGTGTAACAGCTGAAGATTAATTAAATAAATAAAATAAATGCATTAGATTACCATTGAAACCTTCAAGTACAATACAGCAGAGCCTGTCAATCGAATGAGAATAAAAGAATGCTTACAACCTTCCCTGGTTAAACATTATGAAAGATCTAACGTATTATTTTATGACTCAGATACATTAGTTTCTCACCTTCAACTCAATCATTGAAAGGTTTGAGAAAAGATTTTTTAATAGAGCAATCCGTGGCCATATGACAAACAGACATTTTAACTAGACGATATGATTAAGTTAATTTGTACTGGATGGAGCCTGTTTTACTGAACATTTACCAGATTTTTATTGGCTGCAGCCATATATAAACATACATGAACCATTCATCAGCTGTGACGTCACGAGTTTTGTTAGATAACAACATTAGTGTTCAATTAGTGTATGTATAATTTTATACACTTTTTTTTTAACACACAACTAGACTGTTTTGTAGATTATTAAAAATGAATAAATCTTATGATCTACTCCAAATATTTATCTTATACCTTTTGTTAAGAGATAGTAAATCTGTGAGACATAAGTAATTGTTAAAAAAAAAATTTAATCCATTATTTAAAATTTAGTTTACAATTTAAATATCCAAGTATTAATAATCCAATAAGTTTTTTCAATCCTAGATCTGCAATTTTGGGCATTCATTTCATATTTGAATATGAATTACTGTCGGTGCAGAAATTACGTGTATCCGAGTTTAAAACTTGTTCACTAAGAAACTAAGAGAGCTACGAAAAATCCAATCACTTCATTGTTTTCCTCATGTAATTTTACTTCAAGACATACACGTTTAAATTTTTTATTCTAGTTGCAACAAAAAGTACCAGAATTTTAACTAGTTTTCACTGTACATCAACTTTACACTTTTATTACTCAAAAGCCTGTAAATGAATCGCATTTATATTTGTAATAACAAGGTTGATAGGAATTTTTTCTGTAAGTTTTATTAATTTCAGAATGTTATCTTTTAAAAAAAAATCTTATCAATATCCTGAATCATCATTCTGTGAAAATTTGCATTTAATTCTTACTCCAACGTTCAAATTAGGCATGTGCCTTGAACTTGTATATCTAGAGGTAAGTAGGAGTCAATGTACTTGTTTCTAAAGTGATATATGGAGGCATATTGCTGTGTGCCTTATATATTTAACTCTTTGTGCCTCAACATACGTCTTTATTTGTTTCTTGAGTTAAGTAGGAGTCAATGTACTTGTTTCTAAAGTGATATATGGAGGCATATTGCTGTGTGCCTTATACATATAACTCTGTGCCTCAACATACGTCTTTATTTGTTTCTTGAGTTAAGTAGGAGTCAATGTACTTGTTTCTAAAGTGATATATGGAGGCATATTGCTGTGTGCCTTATATATTTAACTCTTTGTGCCTCAACATACGTCTTTATTTGTTTATTGTTATTGTACTAACCATGGTCCAAAACTAAGACTGTTCCATCCAGTAAAAAATTTATCTCTCAATGCCGATTTCAGTGAGTGAATTGTAATTTCTACTTTAACTAAAAATAAATGGGCGTGCCGGTGGCCGAGTGGTCTAAGCCGTCAGGACTTTGAGCGGAATAGAGATAGCGCTGGTTTGAATACGGCCTAGACTGAAAGCTTTATCAGTAATATTCACCTTCTACTGTACTGGTTCGCCCCCTTACTCTGTCTGAATAAGTTCCTCGCAAAGATCAATAGTCTATGAGGAATGGGCACAGTAAGGTTAAGGAGGAGATCGGTTAATAAAATATTATTTGTTTAAATCTTGATTATTAAAGTAATTACAGTTTTGTTTACTAAAATAGATCAGTCAGTCTGCATTTGTTTTTACTCAATCAGCTGATATTTGCCACCAATCAAACTGACTCAGCTGTACAATTAATGTTTATAGGAATGCTTTGATTTAATGCTGCGTTCCTCATCTCACCATAACCCATCATGAGCACAGCTCTTGCCTTCATAGATAAGTAAAGAGTCAATTTACTTTTTAGAGTTAAGTAAGAGGTAATTTTCTTGGTTCTAAATTGAAGTAAGTGTAAATTTATTTGTTTCTAAAGTTACGTAAGAGTTGAAAACACAAATTGTTCTCAAATTACTCTTCTATTTTATGTCATCTGCAAATATGTCTAATTTTCTCACATATTTTGTCCCTGCTGTTAAAATTGTTATCATACTTACATATATCTACAACTATATTGGTATACAGAGCTGTAGCTCACCATATTTTGTATAATTTTAAGTACTAATAAGAGATATACATTTTTATTGTTAAATAAATAAGAGATACATTCTACATGACAAGCACTTATACAAATATCAGCTGATAACTAGTTAATACTTTATTTTAGTTTTTCACAATAATTTTAAGAATTGTTACAGATGACGAAATCATTTCAAGATTACTTATTTGAGATTTTCAAACAGTTTGTCTATTCTCTTATCAAGAGATTTTCTTCAGACTTTTCAAGTCTAGTAAAGGTTCTCAGTTCGATCCCAATCAAAGTTGTAACACATTTTGGGAGGGATCAGCTGATAACCACCGGCTGTTCATTTGTCATTGGGCTATTAATAATTAATGACAATTTCTAAGGATTAGTTGTCCTTAGTTTGTAAGATTGACTAAATTTGCTCATTTACACTCATTACACTCCTTCGAAATCCATATTCGCCCATATCTTGACAATCGGCGTCTTAAGAATAAATTAAAAAATAATAAAATAAATAGTACAAATGAACCATAAATATGACTAGATATCAAGTAAAAACGATCAAAGTTGCTTCTTACACTATCCACATTTCTTCTTATTTTTATTGAAGTAAATATAATATAATCTCGAAAAGGCTTTCGTTTGTTTTAGTTCAAAATATTACTGTAATTAATTATAGCAACAAACATAGCAAAAAATATTTCCAGAAATTAATTTTCAAATATTGCTGTTTTTTTATTTTTTTCAGAAATTAAGTTTCCAAATCAAAAGATTGAAATCTTAATTAAATCATCATTGTTTTTATTGTTGCTTAATTTTACTGCAAATTTAATTCCAGAAGAATTTGAAATTTCAAAATTGCTGAATATGAAAGAGTTCTAAATTTACTTTCAATTCCTGTTCAGTTGTACTCACGCCTCTGTGGAAAGGTGGGTGGGTCTGATTTTAAATACTAATCTGATTGTCAGGAAGTCTGTTGTGAGTGTGCACGTTAATTCGATGAATCAATATCAGGTTAGCAATTATCAATACCAGCTTTCCAAACCAGAGTCCTAAAGACCATTCATAAATGTTAGAGCGTTACATAATATATCATCATGCCCATTCCTGCCTTCCACCATGCTTAAATTGATATACATGTAACTGTGTTTAACTGTTGGAAAGTGGTTTCCATCAAACTTACATTCTAATGAGGTCACTGATACTATATTCACAGTTCATTCGCCTCATCGAAACATTTTCCATGCTTAGTTCAAAAGAAGCCCGTTCAGTCCTCCATGTTGAATGAACATAGTCGAATTTTAATCATATTCACAGTTTAGAGACTAACCTCTCGGCTGAACTGTTGATGATCATAGAAGATAGTTAGTTGCATTCTTAATGCAACTTCTACATTTGGGAAGTTATCTTCGATGACAACAATCAAGCAATGTTTGTACATCCATCTTTCTTTATTCATAACTTTTTATTTTCTAATAATCAGGTTGGAACAGCATTTTTTTAAATTGTACTACCTCGTTCTCAAAACTCTCATCAGTCATCTCTAACATTTTCTCATTCTCTAACAAAACTAACTCTAATAGCCAAATAA
This sequence comes from Stictocephala bisonia, assembly GCA_035578905.1. Classification (NCBI taxonomy): domain Eukaryota; kingdom Metazoa; phylum Arthropoda; class Insecta; order Hemiptera; family Membracidae; genus Stictocephala; species Stictocephala bisonia. Next base: position 1,021,895 of record JAQJVL010000087.1, on the reverse strand, counting down.
CGTTTGATTCTGTTTTGGGTGTAAAGGATAATTAGTAATATAGGCTTGTAAACACGTATAATGTTAGGAATATTTTTTTATAAGATAAATATGTTTCAATGTTAGGTTTAATAACTAAGAAATAATCATGAATATTATATTCTATTTGGAAAAGACAAATTTAATAATTTCTAAAGCCCCGTACTATGCTTAGGTCTACGTCAAAATTAATTTAGTGTTTGTTATTGTTCTAGAGATAGTGTTAAATGATGTCAAGGTTATTGTGCCTTACTCTCCAACTCCCGAGGTGCCTTACAACTGTTGTGGAAACTGAAACCAACAGACTAGCATTTTATATATGTATGAGGTATTCTAAGAATTTTAAAGAAACGTTATAAGCTGAACTTAATGTTTAGTGTTTGTTAAAAAATGTCAATTTGGAAGCAAAAGACCTCTATCTCTTTGGCCAGGAGTAAAATCTCATTGTCATGTAGTGAGTATCCTTCAGATCTCATTGTCATGTAGTGAGTATCCTTCAGATCTCATTGTCATGTCGTGAGTATCCTTCAGATCCCAAAGTTAAAACAACAGTAACATCTCATTGTCATGTAGTGAGTATCCTTCAGATCTCATTATCATGTAGTGAGTATCCTTCAGATCTCATTGTCATGTAGTGAGTATCCTTCAGATCTCATTGTCATGTAGTGAGTATCCTTCAGATCTCATTGTCATGTAGTGAGTATTCTTCAGATCTCATTGTCATGTAGTGAGTATCCTTCAGATCCCAAAGTTAAAACAACAGTAACATCTCATTGTCATGTAGTGAGTATCCTTCAGATCTCATTGTCATGTAGTGAGTATCCTTCAGATCTCATTGTCATGTAGTGAGTATCCTTCAGATCTCATTGTCATGTAGTGAGTATCCTTCAGATCTCATTGTCATGTAGTGAGTATTCTTCAGATCTCATTGTCATGTAGTGAGTATCCTTCAGATCCCAAAGTTAAAATAACAGTAACATCTCATTGTCATGTAGTGAGTATCCTTCAGATCTCATTGTCATGTAGTGAGTATCCTTCAGATCCCAAAGTTAAAACAACAGTAACATCTCATTGTCATGTAGTGAGTATCCTTCAGATCTCATTGTCATGTAGTGAGTATTCTTCAGATCTCATTGTCATGTAGTGAGTATTCTTCAGATCTCATTGTCATGTAGTGAGTATCCTTCAGATCCCAAAGTTAAAATAACAGTAACATCTCATTGTCATGTAGTGAGTATCCTTCAGATCTCATTGTCATGTAGTGAGTATCCTTCAGATCCCAAAGTTAAAACAACAGTAACATCTCATTGTCATGTAGTGAGTATCCTTCAGATCTCATTGTCATGTAGTGAGTATCCTTCAGATCTCATTGTCATGTAGTGAGTATCCTTCAGATCTCATTGTCATGTAGTGAGTATCCTTCAGATCTCATTGTCATGTAGTGAGTATCCTTCAGATCCCAAAGTTAAAACAACAGTAACATACTTTTATGCCTAAAATTGCAACATATTTTATCAACTACATGCTAAATTTATTATATACAAGTAACATTCATTTCTCTAGCTCAAACTCTTAGTACTCATATTTTATCCACAACTTAGCCAAATTGAAATAATGAAGTTTAATATTAGAGTTTAAGGGTGTTTGATCAAAAATTTACTTTTAATTTTGTATAAAATTGTTACTTAAGTCACGTTATAAGTAATAAATGTGCTGCGGGAAAACATTCTAAAAAAATTTCTTTATGGAGATATAACTACCTGAAGCGGCTAATTTGGCGTTTTTTGGTATACTGTATAACTTATTAACAAACCGTGTGATATATTTTAGTAAAAGTTTTAGAATATAGTATTCTCAATAGGTATAATTTGTCCAAACAAAAGGCACTATACAACCTAATCTCTAGAGTAAATCTAGAAAATAATTTTTTTTAAATGTTATCAATTATTTTTCTATAAATGACAATTATCTTTGGCTAACAGTGTAGATTAATTACATATAACAACTTCAACGCTAGAGTTTCCTTTAAATAAGGAAGTTATGTTCTTCTGTAAAATTTTCGGGTCAGGGCAGTGAGGAGGAGAGAGTAGGGAAACACTTTGTTTGTTTATTAGTGTTGCAGGCTCTTTGTACTCTTAACAACATTTGCGATAAAGTCTAGAACTAAATTCCTTGGACTACTCAACTTGAGGCCTCAATGAACACACTTAACTCTACCAATAACTATCATATAACCAATTTCCATTTATAGAGGCCAAGATGATTGACCAAGACTGCCTCAATACTCAATTTTCAAAATTTTAATTTTAATAGAGTACCAATATTTTAAACAGGTTTGGACTATCAAGTTAAAAGGGGATATTAATTGTAGTAGATTCTAAATGGTACCGCATTATAAACTGTAAAGCCGCGATGGAACATCTCTTATCTTGTTTGTTTTTAATATTACTAGATGTACATTTTAGAAAACATCAGAATTTGATGATTAAGGTTTGTTTGTCAATAGGCGGGGGTAATTATGATAATATTTAGAACTTATAAACCCCTAGACTCATTTTGTGGTATAGGCCCCTCCTGAAGGTATTTTGAGGCAATAAGGTTAGGATAGTCATCTTCCAAAGTTTGTAGATCCATCTTTTTTCTTTCATGGCTTTTTTATTTTCTTTAACTAGTCTAACTTTCTTATCTTATGGTTGAAACTGTAGTACAATAAAAATATTTTTACAATCTAGTTCCCAAATTTTTATCTCTAACAATTTGTTAAGTGCTATTAAAAAATAGTCCATTTTATAATACTGACATTTATTTAAAATATGAGCTGTTTAAAAAGTTATTGTTAAGTTATAGAGTTATTGTTTTAATAAAGAATACAAATTTATCTTCACAACAAAAGGGCATAACATTTAATGTTGTTTTGTATTGAAACATTTTTTACTTACAATAAGTAAAAAACCATAATAATAACTGTAATAGGAAGGGTTTTAATGACACTGTTTTTATTGTAATGACACTAAATGTACATAAAGCATGACTGACACCAGATCATTAGTTATGCGTACTTGTTAGAAATCTTATCATACATAAAAGATAATGCATTTTATATTGACAATCATTCGTGGATATCGTTTCAATTGATATTTGACTATGGTTGCTTCAAACCTGTATCCGATTCTGAATCGCTAGGGGACATCCACTTTACTGCACCCTTATGTTTAATGAGAGAAGACGATGTAGAACCTTTCTTCAACATAGAAATTGGCCACTTTAAACAATTTGGTAATTACTGTATGATGCAGTTTCGACTCAACTAACAAAACAGGAAAACTTTGTTTGATATAGGTCAAGAATGGTTATATTTTTACAATACATTTTTCAATTCTGCGGAAATCAAGTTTTCTAATGAAAATTTCAGAAAAACCACCCTTACAACCTTTCGTAATTTTTTTTTAGCATGTCTGTTATTTTAAATAATTTGTTTAGCGCCTTTTTTTAAAATTAGACATGGTTTTTACGCTGAACACAAATCTGAAAACTAATTTGGTCTATGGCTATTTTTTCTCATTATGGGAAAACTACTTTCGTGGCAGATTGTAAGTATAAGCATGATAATATAAGCAACCATTAACCACTAAAAATGAACATGCATACCCACCTTCAGTAGGGACCCAAATTTAACTCAAAACTTTAATTCATATCAAGGATGTGTAAGGTCGGCTAATGTTAATGCTAGATTAGGGAATGTTTGGGGGGGGGGGGTCAAAATGTTGTACAGCAATAAGTATTTACATATTCGTGATTGAGTTCTCACACTAAATAATAAAAATGTTCTCTAACAACTTTTTTTCTTATTAATTCTTAGGACAAAGTTTAACTAAAACATACAGTTTGACTCTAGCAGTGCAACTAAATTTGTCTAAAAAACACAAGCTGTCTAGGCTATTTTGCAGACATTTATTATAAAACTCATAAAAAAAAGTAAAATCTAATGAATCTAGTTATGTTATATATCATTTTACTCACAATGAACCAGAGAATCATCTAAGGTCAAATTTTGTACATATATATAAGTGTGTGTGTGTGTGTGTATTTTTTGTTGCTATTCAAATTTATAAAAGTTGTTTATAAAAAAAAGTGGGGTATGCCTGGCAAAGTATATAGCATTCATAAATTATTAATTCCAAGATATCCAACGTGTTATAAATTTTATCTAGTTTTAGGAAATATGAAATAGTAAGATATGGAAATAAACTATAAAGTTGTATTACATAATCCATATGTTGTATAAACAATCAAATTTATTACCATGGAAACCATTGTTTTAAAAAATTGATTATTTAACTATAATAATTTTTAACCCAACAGATGCCAATACTCTATGTCTATAATGCCAGGGATATTTATGCTATTTACACAGTAATTTTTTTTTAAATCATAAAAAATTTTTTTTGCTTGTAAAATATGACATATTGTATATCATTGTCTTCAAAATTACCCATCTAACACAATAATACAGTTTTGAATTCATTTTTATTAGGTTGTAAAATTTGTATAATTATTTTAATTTGTAGTTTATGAAGAAATTTTTTTTGCCTATCTTTTTGCTATATGAAGATATATGAAATATACTCAAATAAGTAAAGTGTAAGGAAGTGTAGTTTATTGGGCTTACCTTCTATTTTGGGAGTTTTAAAGTCCATTTATAAAAGTTTGTTACATAAACAGTAGCGATAAATATCAGCTAATAAATGCAGAACTAATGTAAATTGATATACAAATAAAAGGATTGAGTGGCTCATAGTATACAAATTAAACATTGGAATCTAAGCTTTAAAATGATATAACGTAGTTCCGATGCACAATGTGTTAACGAATTAACTATAACGAAAAATCGGAAGTTCTAGGGTTAATTTTTATAAAATATTACTAAGTTAATTCATATGTAACAGCAATTGAGCAAGGACAATTTTTTTCACTATGCACATACAAACACTACACTACAGCACTTAATAAGACTAACAAACTTCAAAACACTTGATCAAATATGTAAGAAATTAAAAGGACTAAAAAAACCTAAATATACAAAGAAATATTCATTAACAAACAAACAAATGGTTGTGCTTGGTTTTCTATTTACTTCCAAAATGCGTATAGGTATTCTTTTTCTTGATAAATGACAATACAATAAACACCGTACAACAATAAAAACATACAACCAAATCGAGCATCTTTCTGTGATTCATGAATAAATCATATCAATACTATTACGTAATTTTGATAATAAATAATTACATGTATATTGCGTGCAGCATAACTGAAGGAAATATGCAGGCTGCCGCTTAGCACATAAACATAACTTGACAGAAATAAGCAAGCTACCACAAATCATCTAGACCCACCACAATCCAAACATGACAGTTTTGATACTAGGTACTCGTAAGTTTATTTATGCACTTTCTAGACATTCTGCAAATATTGACATTTTTATCACCAATAGATAGAATCAGATCTATATTTTCTCAGAACATAGTTTTCATTCAGTGGAAAACTCACTTGCTACTAAATTATTACAAAACCTACTTTTTATAAATTTTAATTTTTGTTATACCTCCATTATTTTGAGTGATGGTTTTTCAACATTAGTTTTTATTAGATGTGTTTTTTACAATGAATACAAATTTGTAAACTATTTTGATCTATGACAGTTATTTCTTAATATGTAAAAAAATACTTTGAAGAAAATCCCGTATAGCAGGCGTATGTACAGCAATGATAAAAGCAATGACTAACCACATTAAAAAAATTTGCATATATTTTTGCTGGAAGGACAGATGGCAGGCTGTCCCAGAAGCAGGACATAATTTTAAAAATTTATAAAGAAGTTTAACGATTGATTTTATGCACAAATAGATTTCCCATCCAATGTGGTCCATTATGGAGCGCTAGTGTAGTCCCCAAGTAAATGTAATGCAGTTTAAACCAGTTGCGAACTTCACTAACTAACAAAATTACAGGGGCAAATATTCTTGTTAGATGGAATACCTATTGTAGGTGTATATAAATCAAGGGTTTAACGTCTACAGATAAAACATTCATATTTGGTCATAACTCTGCAAACGGCGGTAGATGATTTTGGTTATTTTACTGTCTAACAACGAATATATTAATAAATTTATATTCATCATGTTAAATGTTGATTAGATTTGGGTGTTTCAGATCGATATATCGTTTTGAATATTTCCAACTGAAAACTGTTTCACAACGATATAAGAATCGTGCTGTGTGTTTCTGCTGAAAAGTGTTTTGCAACGATATATCATTGTTACGTAATAATTTTGCCGTAGTACTAATATTATTGTAAAATTTCAAAATTAAACATGAGCTCTTATGGAATTAGGTTCTTTTCATGAAAAAGATATCCATTCAAGTATGTTTTAAAGTTTTTATCTAGTACTTATGAGATGAACACTGTGTTGATATGCACGGTCGTGGAACTCACAGCGCACGCACAAGTTTATATGGCATGAACAGATCAGATATTTTTACTTTATTTATTGTTCACTGATTGTAGTGATGTAAGCAAAATGAGTGAACAACTTCAATTTAAATGAGTAAATTGTCTTAAGTGACAACACTGCTTATGATCGCTAGTACACTAGATTTGTCCAGTGTCAATGTTCAAAGTGATAGTTATTTTATGTATAAGTTAACCATATTTTATCCAAATTACTTGAACTTTTAAGGATACGTAAACAAGTATATAAACTTTTGGGATATTAGGTTTATACTGTCAATAAGTACAATAGAAAAAAGAATGAAAGGCCTAAACGTTTTTTGACTCCAACCTGAAATAAAGTATAAAATAATCAAAATTATAAATTTGACTAAATGTTATTTATATAAGTTAAGTAATGAATGTTCAAATTTGTTTTAACTAAGATTTTTTAATTACGCAAAGAACATGACTAATTTAAAAAAATAGTTCTCTTTTTAATAGTTACAGACTTTTAGGAAAACACTGCAAAACGAGCAATTTAAAATGAACATTCTTGGAAATTTCACATGTTGAAACCTTTTGTATGCCTATTTTTTGCTGAACAGTCAAAAGGTTAACGTAAATCAGTGTCAGATAGGGTCTAAACAGTGCATTATTGAACAGGTAAACAGATAGGCCTAGTATATTTCCACAGAAATGTTTTACTCTTCTCTTAACCCTTTCAATCCCAACGTCCGGTTTTCCGGACGTTCAATGTATATGCAAAGAAGCCCGACGTCCGGGAAACCGGACGTCGGTCGTATCTGCAAAGAAGCCCAACGTCCGGTTAACCGGACGTTTTGGTATTTAATTTAAAAAATCAATTTTCGTCAAAATCGATTATATTTTGATGTTAATATAATCAGTAAGACCTATTTTATTCATATATGGAAGTTTAAACGTCTTTGGATTTGAAACAACGAACTAAAATAAATGATTTAGTGGGTGTTGACTTATTGCGTCGTCCGTCAGCTGTGTCAGTGCAGTTGCAGTATACCAAGCTTGTCGCAGTTGTTTGTTTACATCACAGTTCGTTTGTTTTTATTGTCGTTTGTATTGTGTTTATTTACTTTACTTCAGCGAATGTATTACTGTGTTCATATCAGTGAATAATGAAACGTTCACGATCACCGTTAAGTGAAAATACAATTGCCAAAGTTGTTGAAGAGTCAAGTGAAAGTAATGTTTACTCAGTTTTTAACACAAAGTTTGTATATAAACTGTAAATAATTGGTAAATGATGTTTTTTTCTCGATTTTGAACATTTGTGTAATTTATTCAAGTGCTGTAAACATAATTAATAGATGAAATAAGTAGTTATTGGTAACCTAGCAACAAACAAAATAGATGTTTAAGGATGGCCTATTTTTTTAATAAGTACTTTTTTTGAAAAGTGTCCATAAAAACTTTATCTATGGAAGAAAATGAACAAAAATTTGAAATGTTATTCAGTATCAGTTATATAATAGTGTACAGTGTTTAGTTTGATTTTTACTAATTCAAAAAAAATGTATATATTGAACTTTCTATGGATTTTATTTTTGGATGTAAAAAAAGGTAAGTTTTTTTTTTTATTTCTATATAATTTGTATGACTATTTTTATCTTATGCTTGGTGATATTTGTTAAGAAACTCCTTCCAAAATAAACAAAAAAATCATTGAAATTGGTTGGAAAATAATAAAAATATAAGGTGTTAATTAGAATACTGTCAAAACCATAAAAAGTGCCTTGGGCTTTTATGCTGATCACTATGGAAAATAGTTGGGCTTTTATTGAAATTGGTTGGAAAATAATAAAAATATAAGGTGTTAATTAGAATACTGTCAAAACCATAAAAAGTGCCTTGGGCTTTTATGCTGATCACTATCGAAAATAGTTGGGCTTTTATGCAGATCGTCCAAAAAAAATCTGGGAGTGAAAGGGTTAATACATGATAATCAAACTATATTTACAAACTGGCTTAATTGCACAGCATACCTGTAAGCCTCTTTCTCAATGTAAAAGGGAAACCTAGGCTTCCTGCCATCTCTTTGAGTATATAATTATTCCAGTAGGCTAGATTTATGATAAACATATTTGTATCTAGATTATATTACCTGGCTTGTTAAATTCCGATGTTAGCAAATTTTAAGTCACAAACTTAATTGTTTTTACAGGCCTTCAATTGGAATCAGCTGCTTAAAACGAACATAACCTTTCATTGCACTATTTCAAATCAAAACACTCACTATAACTGCAGATCCATCTATAAATAATCACAACTGAAGTTAATTTATTACTACACTACAATATTTAAGTCATCGAAAACTCAATACTTTTTGTATATAATAATACTCTTGTACAATAAATCAGCAGCAAGTCAATTTGACTCACCGAAATTTTATGCACGTAACTAAAATTAAATTTGACAAAAATCAACTGAGTAGTGAGTATCGACTACAACGCTACACGTTTAGTTTTCAGGTACTACAACTAAATCAAATTGTTCTTGTTCTTTTCCTTACTTCTTTGTTGGAATGGAATCTTCCATTATTGACCGCAATATCTGTTTGGCAGCACTGTAAAAACTATGCCAACTATACAGATTTGATTATAGTATATATATAAAGTGGTGTAGCTCACTTTTTACTTTTATGTGTTTGTACTCATCTTTGTTTTTTATGTGTTTATTGCGCTGAATACAAATTTGAAAATTATTTTGGTCTATTACAACTATTTCTCGAGATATAACGGAAAAACTACTTTCGCGGCGAATCATGATTAGGGGCCATTAAGTGATCATTATATACAACAACTATTAATCACAAAACCTGAATTCACCTATATTCCCACCGGAGTGACGGCCGGCAGGCCATCGTAATTTAACGCAAATTACGAATTTTCGTTGAGAAAATAGACAATTAGGATAATTGAAGACGTGGGAGCAAAAACCAGACAACTCCATTTTTTATCAATATTTACTTTTCCATATGGCTAGAAACAGAAAAAAATACTCTACAGTTTGGTGCAATAACCAGACAATTCCAAGCAATAGCAATGCAATTATAAGCCAAAAGGAGCTGTCTGGGTTTTAATGCGATGTAAAACTGTGCAAGAACCATACAGCTCCAGGAGCTACCTTGTTCTTGCACCAAAGTAGTTTGTCAATTGGCCACTTGATTGCAGCACTTGTATATGTTGCATCAGTCTGCCAACCAGCTGGCTTTATTTCAATGCAATGTAATGTCTATTGTGAGGTTATGTTTGTATAAACGACTTGCCATTGTATTTTATAAGCTCTGTTTAATATTATTTTACTAGTTTTACTGTTCAAACTTTGTTTAGTGTGATTTTGTAAACTAAGTTATTATGTTTCATATAGACAGTGATAATACGGATTCCGACCCAGATTACATTCCAGATTATTTAGAAACTAATAGTGAGTCTGATTTTGTGCCTGGAACTCCTGAACCAGATCAGGCTAGCTGCTTACTTAATTGCCATAGGCCTAGCACATCAGTAATAACGGACACTCCAACAACATCCAACGGACCAGAGGTAATGCCTTTAAATAATAATGTAGGCCTAAGCAACAAAAGCGTGGGTAAAAAGCGTAAAAGAGACGAATCAACATGGAAGAGAAATATTGAAAAAAAAGGGCTAGTGGCCAGGAATTTACAACAAAATCTGGCAAAAACAGACCTGCACGAATTACAGGAACAAACTGTCAATGTAAATTTCATTGTTTTGATAAGATTCCTCAAAATATAAAGGATAATGTTACTGATAATTTTAACAAATCATGTGAAAAAGAAAAACAAGACACTTATTTAGGTGGTTTGATAACTATTAAAAAAATTGAAAGGCGTAGGCCTAAAACAGGCTTAGGAAAAAACCGTGCCTACTCATGTGAATACAAAATTAAATTAGATGATTTTCAAACCACTGTTTGCAAGAAAGCATTTTGTTCATTACATGGAATCGGCAAGGCTAGAGTTGAACGTATTGCTATGTGCATACAACAAGAAGACCATTTCCCTACTGAAAATCGTGGAAAGCATGACAACAGGCCAAACAAAATCGCACAGGATTTGATAAATACTATTGATGAACACATACAGAGCATTCCAAGTGAAAAATCGCATTACAGTCGTGCAAAAAATGATAATGTCCGGTACTTATCACCTGATTTAAATATTAAAAGACTACACATGCTATTCTTAGAAAAATATGAACATGATGTATTTATCAAACTTCAAAATGGTGAAAAATGTAATCCAAAGGTTACATATGATTATTATCGCCGTCATTTCTTAGCAAATATAAACTATCTTTTGGTACACCTAGATCAGATACATGCCAGCAATGTGACATGTTAGAAAACCAAATGAAGGTAGAAAAGGACCGAACATTGTTAGCAGATCTAAAAACTAGGAAAGATTTGCATTTACTAAAGAGTGAAGAGTTTTATAAGGAGTTAAAATTGAAGATAGCTGAAGCAGAAAAGGATGATACAGTTGAAACATTGTCTTTTGATTTTCAGCAAAACATGCCTTTACCAGCCATCTCCAGTGGAGATGTATTTTATAAAAGACAACTTTGGGTTTTTAATTTTACGATTTGTTCTGCAAAACTGGGTCGATCATTTTGTTACCTGTACGATGAAACTACTGGTAGTAAAGGTCAAAACGAGGTGATAAGTATGGTCAATCATTTTATTGAAAATGAGGTAACAAGACAGGTAAAAACTTTGTACATATTTTCTGATAACTGTTCCGCACAGAATAAGAACTATGCCTCGCTTCACTATTTTTACACCCTTGTCAAAGGTTTAAAAAAAATTGATAAAATTCATAGTTATCCTGAACCTGGCCATAGTTACCTTCCCTGCGACAGGACTTTTGGAAACATTGAAAAGGTAAGAAGAAAGAAAGAGAACTTATTTGTGCCTAAAGATTATCATCATATTATACAATGCACCTCAACAAAGTTTGTTGTTATTGATACAAAGCAAGACATGTTCTTAGATTATAGTAATCATTTTACAAACCATTTTAAACCCATCGCTCAAGTGTACGCTACAAGTAACGATATATATGAACAAAATGAACCCAACCTATGAAAGAAACGTAATGCCAACAGAGGGGTTAAATTTGGTATATCGAAATATAGGCATGTGGAATACAACAATAACGCATTAATATGTGGAACTTCTTCTGCATCTCTGATTAAAGAATCTTTTATTCTTGAAAAAGAAAAAGGAGAGGTGTTATCTTTACCGGACTCAAATAATAAGTTGTATCGAGGACCATTAGGACTACAGCTAAACAAACTAAAGGATGTTCTTCAGCTTGCAAAAAAATATGTACCTCCGGACTGCCAATGGTTTTATTCAACACTGACTGAACGCTTAAATCAAAAGAATAATAACGATGTAAGAGAGATTGAAGGAAGTGATAGCGATTAACCTTTTTGTAAAAGATGTCAACAATTAAACCCAGTATTGTACAAGATAATAATTAATTAAACTAATTTCTGTTTTATATAATAATTTTTTTATTTGGTTTACCTTATCAGCATAGTTATATAAGTGTTAGGTGTAATAACCAGATAGCTCCACGCAATTCAGGTGCAAAAACAAGGTAGCTCCACTTTATTTAATTTTTTTCCTTATAAACAAAACTATTTCGATTACCAATAAATATGTGTAGTGATAACGGAATGTAATCCTAGCATAATAAATTAATTTGACAACATTCCAATGATAAGAAGTATTTTTAAAAGTGTTTTTTTCTCGTCCTGAAAAGTTATAAAAAATGGAGCTGTCTGGTTTTTGCTCCCACGTCTTCAATTTAAGTTATGTTTGGTTAGACCAGTAAAAAATGCATTGTTCGAGCTACAAAATAATTTTACTACAAAACCAGTTATATATTTGTGTTCAGCACAAAAAACACGAGAAATAAAAAAAGTTATCGAAAAATAACGTTTTTAAACAAGTTTTTTTTTCACCATCAGATAAAAAACTAGTTTTTCGATTTTTCGGCACAAAACGAATTTTCCACGGATGAAATGAAGCTCTTCAAGAGCTATAAACTCATATTTCACCACTTTTTCAACAAGAATTAGTATTTTCAGAGACAGCAAAAAAGTGCATAGTTACATTTAATTTTAAGTCTTACTGTTCTTAAAATGTGGAGAAGTTTCTTAAGCTGAAATGAGATCTTATCCAGAAGAATGTAACCATGGATCTCGTAGAGCCGTATAGAACATGAGGACAATCTAAAGTTTTAGCAATAATATATTGATAAGAAGCTGAATTAATTAACCTCTTCACTCGATTCAAAAGTTATAATGTCATTGAATATATATGTTATCATCGGATATCAGGAATTTTATATCCACATCGAGATGGGCGTTATTTAACGTAATAGGAAAAATAATATGATTACATCTTCGCACCCTATTACCTAGTAATAGGATTACTGGTTTTATCCTATTAATTTTGTAACGTAATGGACAGAGCGTCTGCCACCAGCTCTCAATGTAGCTACTGAACGCTGTTAAAGGAACAAATAATAGGAAGAGATAATATGATTCTGCTCTCACTCTCGTCACCAGAAATTGATGCGCGGTTGTAAACAGGAGGGGGAAGTAGAGATGGGAAATATCGTCATATTCTGGTATTAGGTTATATCGTTATCCAGCAAGTCGGTATTAGTAATACCATAGACCTTCTATTATACCAGACAGTCCCATCATATGGGCGAGCTGATCGTAGTTCTGGCTCAACGTGTCGGCTAGTTGTTCGAGACCTCGCCAGACTGCGCTGGCGTTGGCTCTCTCCCCCCTCAACCCATTACCCACCCTCCTTAGGAAAGACGTCAGGCACTACGTCACGTTACGTCAGCTCTTGTTGGTTATCATGAGAGACTGGCCATGTCTCGGCCCAAGACTGCCTGCCCGCCCAAAAGCTTTATGCATTTTTAATCGTTTTCTGCCATCGCTATTTATTGGACCAAACACTGAGGCAATAATTCTAATACCTAAATTCAATCACACTCCTAGTTTGCGGATTAAATAAAACTGTTGTAATATGAGATATTATCAGATCAATCCAAGACAATTATGTCTTATTTTTAGATAGGTACCTATCATGCGTATTGTAAATAATAAATATATAAAAACCAATGTTAAGACATTTGATATTTAGGTGTATTTATATGTAACCTTTGGTATTAATCATAAGTATATAATGATTAACAACTAGGCATATATTTAGCATTAAAAAAAATAATGTTATAACAGTTATAAGTGTTTAGTATATATAAGCATAGACCTTCTATTATACCAGACAGTCCTATCCCAACCAGAAAATTGAATACTGTAAAAATCGGAACGGAGGCAGAAAAAAATAGTAGGAACCATTATAAACAATCTTATACCCAATGCTCCTCACTGGCCAGCTCGGAAATTAGACCTGTGACGTAACTTGATGACGTCTCTTCCTCCTCACATCCCCGCTCCACGGGAATTAATCCCCGCGCTGGGAATTAGAGCCCAGCACAGAGACTGTCTCCATTTCTGTTTACATTGGATTTGCTATTGTTGTGTCAGTTTTTAATACACATATTGCAGAACCAGGTAAGTTTATTTAAAACTTATTGTTGTAAAAAGTTTAAGTTAATTTAAAGTGTCTATTATGTTTTTGTATTTATTACGACACAAGGTATGGTTATAGTTAACAGAAAAAGTATAAATACATGTAATTAATTCCAGGATTGTTCTACAATATTTTAGATTTTAAATAATACTTGAATAAAATGTATTTTACGAATTTTCTCCCGTAGATATAACGTTTATAGGACAAACAGGGTGTTTTTAGCCTGCCCAGTATATTATTAAGAAGATGTGTTTTTCTAGCATGCACTGATTAAAAAAAAAAACTTTTATTTACAGCCAGCTTATTAACATTCAGCATGTTTTAAAACTCATGTTATTAGCATAATCGTTTGTTTTTATTGTTATAACTAAAAGAAGTACTCTTTGTCATACGACCTTTCATGACTATTATATGCGGTTGCGTTACCAACAATCTTTTATGTCTGTTTCTTCTATTCATATACCTGCGTCTCAGCGTACAATTAAATGAAAAGGAAAATCTTTTATTTTTAGAAGCAAAATAAGTCTATTATGCCCTCTTTTACACAAAAACTAAAAAATGGAAAAAACAATATTTTTTATTATATATAAATATATACTACTTAGCGCGCTGTTTTGGAAGTCAAAGAGCAAAATTACCGTAACAAATAATTGAATCCATAAAAATAAACATCAAGTGGAGTAAAACATAAAAATGAATGATAGAACAAAAGCCAAACTAGACATTATAACTAATATATATATATATATATATATATATATATATATATATATATATAAAGAACAACACTTAGCAATCTTTTCTTGATGTTTTTAATGTTCAAAATCGATTTCTGTCTCGAAAGACCATCATCAGTTGAAAACAGAATACAAATAATAGGGTTATAAATATATTTAACTTTAGAATAATTAATTTAACAGCTGACACTATAAAAATGTAAATAAAAATGTAGATGGATAAGTTGTAGATCTTGTTAAATTTTATAATTTTGCATCTTCATGATAGAATCAAACATAATATTTGATTGAAATTTTATTTGACCGTTGAGTAATAATGATGGGAAAAATACTAGGAGTGGAGGAGAGGGCTGTTCCAGTCCCACTTCTGTTATACCCCTCCCCCTCCACCATAATGAAAATAATATTTATCAAAAAACAACTTTTGTTTCCAGATGCGCAATATCGGCTTCTAATAACACTCATTTGGCAACGTCTTTGAAGACAATTAAAGATGGAATTGAGTGGGGAAAATCCTGGGTCATGGTGGAGACAAACAAGCACCCACCTTCTTTCAATGGATTGGTCCACAGCTTGACTGCTGGTATAATAGAAGGTCTATGGTAATACTCACCCTGTTATTTTGGTAACTGTTACTGGAGTGCAATGCCGTTCCTTGCAGGCGATATTGGAGATTTGGAGATCGATATTAGTGCAGTGTAAAATATTAGAAGGTTAGTTTTTCGTTACCAGATAGCTTACATATTAACTTAAACAATCGGTAGCCTAAGCCTATTATAGCCTGTTAGACACATATATTATTCGTGTAAACTAGCGTATTATAAAGATGAGTAGTATTTAACAATATTTTATTTTAATGATAATATTCTGTAGTTTATTTAATAATATCCTATAAGAATACTCGAAGGATAATAAACACAGTGTAACAATATAAGAACAAAATTTTATTATAATGTTGCTTATGGTTATAATAGGCCTAAACAATATTTAAAATAGTAAACAAGTTATGAATCATAATAATAATAACACATTTTAAAACAAATTTAAAATTAAATGATAAAACACAAAATAAAAATGCAATAAGCGTAATATCATACCTAAACAGTATTTAAAAATAGTAAAAAAGGTACAAATCATTATCATGTAATATTGGTTTAATATTACATTTTAAACCAATTAAAACATATTAAATGATAGCACCTATTTTATTAAATATTAAAAATATTAAATATTTCCTACCCATTTAATTCATCATGAGAATTGAGAACATTTGCTGACTAATATCTCCAGCGGATATTACTCGCCATTCCAGTATTTGCGTCCAAATTTAATCCTAATACCAAACCAATATTTTGGCAATTAGTTTTATTGCCGTTATCAGTCTGGTTTACGTTCCGCGCCGTCCAGTTGGATTACATTAGCCGTGTTACCAAAATATTAGGGTGATCTTGGTAACAGTTACCGTGGTATTAGTTTACTTCTCAGTATTAGTAATACTGATCCTAATACGATATTTAACGCCCATCTCTAGGGGGAAGCAAGAAAAGCCTGTCAAAACATGAAACTAGTGTCGTATTACCCATACTTACAATGTATTATAATAATTCATTGTTTTTATTTCTTTATAATTTGTTCTATAATTTAAATATACACAATTAAATATTCTGTAAATAGTTACTGTTACACCATAGACCCTATAAGAAGGTCTAATAGAAGGTCTATGGTTACACTTTAAATATGTATGTGATATTATAATATTAAAGTAGCATCTTCTTTGTTTTATCAGAAACAAAATTTTAATAGCTCACTATTCAATAGGCTTAGTGTTTCAGTATGTGTGTGATATTTTAATAATAAAAGTAAGAATAATCTATTTTTTAGCTTAAAATCTATTTTAATTTAAACACCTTATTACTAAAAATTATGTTATTATAATTATGAGCATTTGGCAAATTAAAATATTTATAAAAAAAGTTTATGAAAGTATCTATATCATCTAGAACGATTTAAATACGACAACATTAACAGGATTTGTCTAATATTCATTTCTGTATAGCTAAAACTAATAGCGTGTAGTAGATCGAGAACGAAAGAAACAATCTTATAAAGTAATAGTGTCAAGTAGATTGGCTCGACTGGAACGATCCGGCCAAGCGGTAATAGGGTGACTTATCCTATTATTTTTGGCTGTGGAACGTTGCAGCCTATTAACTGAATGTAGCTGGATTTCCCAACACTATCCACACTGCCAATATATGTGTTTTTACAAAAGTTCTTTATGTTTCGTTTAGTAAAAACTAAACAATGAAAAGACAGGGCTAATTTTTAAATTTGAACATAACCTTAATAATATAGTTAATAGATAGAAAATAATATTCTGCACAGTATTAGCAAGAGTTCAGTCAGATGCTTATTTATGTTCAACGATGCAGTTAAAGAGGGCCTACTTTTTGAGCTCTATCGAGCTGCGAATGCAGATTAAATGAATAAACTTGTTACATAAGAAAATTGAGAAAGTAAAGTACTGTAATACTTACAATATCCCACTTAAATAATTAAACATTTGGTATTGCAGCGCAAGAAAGTCCTCAAGCGGCATATTCTGCATTCACAGAGTCATTTCAAAATTAATGGGAATGTATTTAAAGAGTGACTTAACGTTTCAATGAAGAATACAAAGATTTAAATACCGCTATACATAAACATTTTACACCAATTATTATTGAGCAAGAGACTTCTGAACTAGAACATGAATTACTTGCTCTCCCAACCCTCCTTGGTGGCTTGAACATCAAAGATCCAACCATAAACTCAAGAAAATCATAATGAAATTTGATATTGTCAATACAAAATGGACAGTCGTTTAACAATAATGAACATTTGTTTACCTTACAATCTGCCAGAAAACAAACTAAATTAAATGACGAAACTTTAATAAAAGGTCAAATACCAAGAATATTACATTTATTAGCCCACCTGAAGTTCAAATTACACCATTAAATCGAATCATATCAGGAAATGTAAGAAAATGGCTAAAAGTAATTCCTACAACACCTGATCACACCTGATCACATGGATTTGTCTCCAGATCAATTTAGAGATGCTTTAGCTATTCCTTATGGCCACACGTTAAGAAGACTACCAACTAATTGTGATGGAGGTGATTCCCTAGTGAATTTGACACATACATTAAATTCCAAAAAAAAATTAGGTCTAGTTAAACATAGACATGGTCAACACAAATATCACAGTGCTGCCATTTCAAACGTGGCTTGGAAATGAGTTGACGTTGGCCAGTTTTCTGAAAAGCTGATCCTGCAAATAATATTCCGGTTTTGCAAGCTGATTTTAAAGTAAGTGGAATTTGGGAAGCTGTGAAAGTAGCGTTTTTCGATAACCACATTGTAAATGCTGATGCTCTTTCTTATGCCAACCAAGACTGGAAAACAACTTCAAGAAATCATGCCATGCAAAAACATGCATATGACAAAGCTGCTGAAGACATCAGAGAAAGCTTTACTCCACTTATATGTTCGACCGAAGGAGTTTTACATGAAGAGTATGCAGCCTACCAAAAATTAACAGGTGAAACTCTGGCTATAAAATCGAGGAAGCCATATTACCAAGTCATTGAATGGCTGAGAGTCCAGAGCCAGCTTTCAATTATTCGAGCCGTGTCGCCCGTGTCCTTACGCCTTCCAGTGACAAGGAGGAAAATAAGAAGCCTTGCCTTTGAAGACAACTGATGTGACATTTAAAATTGTGTCTATTATTTTCATTTTGTGTTAATTAGTATACAATAATGTTTTCTGTTCCCAAAATTTAATATAAAAAAATAGGTCCCAAAAAACATTTGGATCTTTTTTTCATGTTAATGTTTTAGAGATTCAGTTATCCAGAAATTTGAAGGAAAGTGTACTCATTATATTACTTCACCGACAGTGCTTAAATACACTTGGTATAATTAGTGGTATTTAGGATTTCAATCACAGGATACATTCAGTTCGTAAAAAATTAAGCAAAAATAGCCTAATTAGGAAAGGTAAATGACTTGACTCACCAGTCACGGTTCACTGTGTATCCAACCTTGAAACCTGTATAATTAGAACATCAACCATTGTAAACACGTAAGTTATAAAATGTCCGAGCAAAGTATCATTTAAAATTAGCAAACTGGAAGTTGAAAATATCAAAATTTAAATAATTACAATGAAATGGTATAACCTGTGTTTGTGAAACCTCCCCTATAGCTTTGAAAACAAAATTATTTAACAACTGTATGAGGGTTTAAACTTATCAACGTTCGGTTTTAGAAATAGTAGTTCATTCTATTGTTGGGAAAATACTCGTGATACTAATGACCTGTCGCTTTTCCCCAGGGTATCGCTGTCTTTGTACGTTGACAATGTCATGCTAATGTGTCGTAGTATATTGCCTGCTCAGGCAGCAACAGTGATGCAGGAGTAGATGAACACACTTTCCTCATGATTTGAGATCTGGAGGATCGTCACAAATACCAATAATAGTATGCTATATGTTTCAGGAAGTAAAGGGGGTGCCTTGGGCTGAGCCACCACCAGTCACCTTAGACAGCCAACCCATAGCCTGGAAGCGTACTATAAAATATCTTAGGATGACTCATGAGTCCAGGCTTAGGTTCAACGAGCACTCATCAAAGAAGTTTACTGAGGCAAAGCTGCTATTGGACATGCTCAACCCTCTCATCGGTTGGAAGTCAAAAATACCTGTTGGTGCTAAGCTGACCATTTTTCTGGCGTCCGTCAGGGCCTGCATGATGTATGCCTGACAGGGTTGGTTTAAGGGGTAGGCAAAGTACGCGGCCGCATAGGGCGCCAGGAAAAAAGGGGCGCTTAAATGCTCAATATTAAACAACTACTAGGAGACTAACTAAAATATCACACTCCAAAGTAGGAGAAAGTGAATTAAAAATGTCGTATGGTGAAAATATACCGAAGGTGGCTGATATAAAGTTTTTGAGTGTTGACTCACTCTGCCAAATTCATATTGTAGTATTAAGGTTAAATTACAGAGTGGAACCCTGTGAGCATACGTCTACCACACTACTGTTGGCTGTTACTGTTATACTCAAATTGACGTGAAACCTTACAGAAAGATTTGCTCACCCCACTACTGGCTGAAAAGGTGGCTGATATTAGTTCCCTTATGGACCGTAGAGTTACGCAGCGCAAGTGATGTTCGATGTTATTATTGTTAAAAACATTCGAGAATACGGTCTACTACCGTTTATTTATTTCCAATTACTTACAACAATTTGTAGCAAATACAATTCAATCACAAATTCAAGCTATCTATTGAAATCTATAAAAACCTACACAAGAAGAGACTGATTCAATCACCATCCATTAATTAATGGGCTAACGTTATTTGCCAATAAGAATTATTGTACATTCAACAACCATAATTATGTTTGGTTTATTTAATGCTTACAAAATTGTGTATTTCTACTAAACTTTGAATTATAATTGAGCTAAGCTGTACGATCATGTACAATAATATGTAAACAGAAACAACATGGTACGGTATATTCACAGTGTAGTGTTTGTAAATATAAGTAGACTGGACATTGGACATTCAATTTTATAACAGTGTTTTCTGACTGCAGTATCTATTGCACCAAACAAACTGAGCTGTATAATTTGTTTCAACTGAAACCCTCATTTTTAACCCAAAAGAATTAAGTAAAAATATTTGTATCCCGGAAAATCCTGAAAAGGGCATAGGGGCAGAAGGGTACTTTTTGGAAAATTTTCAAATAGGAACATAGGTCATGTTACACCTCATTTTTAAGGTTTTAAAGCCTTATTATTTTTACATACACTTTTTCATATTAGTCTTACCTAAGCCCTAGGAGCAGGATGACCCAAAATACAAAAAGTATTGTTTTTTAAACTTGATGTAACTCTTCTGTACATCACAAGTATGTATTTACATTTATATTCAATACTACCAATGAAATGTTCTTTCCATTAACAATAAAATTGGGTTCTTATCTCCCGTCTTCAAAATTGCAAAAATCGTTAACATTTTTATGAAGAAAAATTCCTCTAAGTAAAAATGTTGAAATAGGACCCTATGCCATGTAGCACTTCAAATTAAAAGACTTTAAATGAACAATTTGTTATCTAGAGTATTTATCACATCTCTGGTGGTTTGGAGATTGTGGCTGAAAAACCTTTTTTACAATAAAATTGGGGTTAGGTATAACATTTTTTCTTCAAACTAAGTTACGTCATGCTGCATATAAAATTAAAGTTTTCTAAAAAGAAAACTTTTTTATTTAAAGTTTAACAATTAATTGTTCATTACTATTTTTAAATGGCATATTGGAAAATATATTTTTTACTTTTCCTTAGGTTTATCTGTATTTTAGTTGTTGCTTGTTTATAGTTTTTCTTTAATTTATGAGTAAGCTGACTTGTGTTGTATTTATTGATTTTTACTTCTTTTTTAACTTTGACTATTATATACTGTATAATTGGGCTTTAAGGTATAAAAATATTACATTCAATATATAAGTTTAGTTAATCCTGATATTTGAGTCTCAATCCTTATTCCTAAATCCTTGAGTATTTGTATTTATTTTACTTGTATTTGCAAGTATTTATATCTAGAGAGAATGTCTCCTACATCTTAGGTTTTTTTATTGGAAGGGGGTTATCTTACACTAAAAAAAATGTATTCAACTGGCCCTGATGCCTGAACAGCTTGGTTGGCTCTCTGCAGCCGAACAAATAGGAAGAAGCTTCATACTGTTTTGAATAAATCCCTTAGGTACACGTCTCGACAACCAAGGGCGCCCATAGTATATATTCTAGGGTGGGGGGGAGTCTACAGGGGATTTGGGGGTATGGTTTACTCTCTAGGAAAATAGGGGATCCGGGGTCCTGCCCTGGAAATTTTTCAAAAGTTCACCCCTAAAACGCGTTTTTTAAGCGTTCTGGTACTGTGGATTACCATATTTTGCTGACTAAAGTTTATTCATACATTTACAATAATATTGTGAAATTAGCGCAAAAAATAAGTTATTTGTTTAACACAAGTTGAAAAAGAAATTACAATGTAGAGTAGGTTTTAATTAATTGTTTTAATGTTATTCTACCTTCTCCCATTTATCATAATATTTATTTTGCCCTGAATTCATCCAGAACACAACGGTTCTCAGTTGCCTTCGAGTATCGACGCTGGTTGACTGTGCGGTTGCAGCGTTTCGGAAGCTCTTCAAGATCGCTTCTGTAACCGACAAACCAGCCACTGCGGAATAAGTAAGGAGGGATGTGCCTTAGGACTTCCGCCCAAAGACTGCAGCCATCCTGGATGACGAACCTCCATAGATCATAGATCGCGCACGTGCCGCAGACCAAGCAAGGCCTATGCGATTCAATAATTAATGCTTTTATACTGTTGTAGGAGGAGAGCCAGGTCCCTTACTTCAAACTACCGAATATGAACTATCGCTATGTTTCAGGTATTACTCCCCAGACAGTGGGCTAGCCGCGGAAGCTGGATAGGCCATGCGGGAGCCGTATATTTATAAAATTATTCGGCGGGTGCTCTTTTTGTCAACAAATTACCGAACGCAATTAAAAGTGCCCTGACGCTGAAAGCGTTCAAAACTCGTCTGAAAGCTGCCTTGATATCGGAAGCGTTTTACAGCACAGATGAGTTTTTGGCACACCAATGTGAGACCTAGTGATTGGCTGATTGACGTAAGTGCTGGAGTGGATTAGTTCAAACGAATGAATGATTTGACTATTTTAAGTATGAATGTGACTATGTATTGAGTGAATTTTTTTTTTTTTTTTTTTTTTTTTTTTTTTTTTTTTTTTTTTTTTTTTTTTTTTATTTATTATTATTATATATAACTTTAATAAATTTGTTTACAAACTTGACGATTTCTATGCAATATTTATATATTGTTTCATGAAATAAAACATTTCATTATATAATACCATAGACCTTCTATTATAATAGAATGTCTATGATAATACGACAATGCTTGGATAATCAATCCTAGAAATATCGTATCTGTTGAGTTTTCATGCAATGCATGAGCGTATCGCATGAAAACTTCCCCGGTTTGAAGGCGCCGAGGTTTACAAGTTATTTTTCAGTAATATTATGATTTGCTGCATTTTGATATGACACAAAGTTCTTATATTTTACAAGAAGATTAACTGATTATTTAGGATGCTGTTGGTACAGAGAATAATTTGAAAAGGAAAATATTTTATTATTAAACTTTGTTTTTAGAGTATGACCATTGATTAAATACGACAATCCTGGAATATCATACAGGAATACCCTCTCACACACACTCTTTCTCCCTCCCCCCCTTCACCCTCTCTCTCTCTATATATATGTATATAAATATTTTCTTTTTTTTTATTTTGATAATTGTCGATAATTTAGTTTATGCAGAAATCTGTAATAAATGTTGTAATGGTTTTACCTGTGGTGTTTTTTCCCAATGAAAAAAACAATTATTGATACCTATTTGAGGTGTCGTCGTATTTGGACGAATTACTTGGTATGATACAGATATTAAATTATATAAAGATATTATGAACAATATATGAGGATAAGATAAATCCGAAACTACTAAGGAAGTAGAAAACTCTACAACGTGATGCCATTGATTACAGCGTGATGCCATTCATTACAACGTGATGCCATTCATTACAACGTGATGCCATTCATTACAACGTGATGCCATTCATTACAGAGTGATGACATTCATTACAACGTGGTGCCATTCATTACAGAGTGATGCCATTCATTACAACGTGATGCCATTCGTTACAACGTGATGCCATTCATTACAGCGTGATGCCATTCATTACAACGTGATGCCATTCATTACAACGTGATGCCATTCATTACAACGTGATGCCATTCATTACAACGTGATCACATTCATTGCAACGTGTGTAATCAATGGTAATGAGCTGTGTTGGCTCTTGAGAGCCTTCAAAGTTTGTTTTAGGATATTTACCAGAGGAATTTTACTCTGACAGAAATTTCCTGAGGAATGGAAAATTCAAAAAGCTTGTGATTAATCGACCAAAAATAGACTTTGTTTTGACAAATAATCATCTCGATATAGTAGACTACAGATAATTCAAGTGCAATTGTTAAAATAAACAACTCAGGCTTGCTTTCTTTAAACAAATGTGTTTGTTGACAAATAAACATGGTAGCTGTTAACATGGGGTCGTTAACCCATAGACAGCAGAATCAAAATGTGGCGTCATGGATGTTCGATTCTTTGTTTATAGTCATGAACCATCTCGCCTATCATATACATGTGATGGTAATGACCTTCCCTCTCCCATACACATTCTGTGGTAACGACCTCTATGTCAACTAACAAAATAATATTTTCAATACTCAATTAAAATTAAAAAATCTTATTTATGCAAAAATAACACCACTAAAAAATTTTTGAATCTAAATTCAATTCAATTTACCCACCTTCAAATAAATCAATCTCTTGTCATTTGAAAATACATTTAAACTCGATAATTCGACACTCGATACTTCGGCAATCCTACACCGGCCATGGCGAGGTGATACACTCACCCACCCATCCAATTCTACCCGTAACGTAAACTTATTGTCCATGACAATCTAAGTTGGTCCAGCGTAGATCAACAATAATACTGTCAAAGTGAAAAACGCTTCAACATTTCCAATGTCACGGACATTGAATTACTGTACTAAAAGCTACTGCACTCTCCATACTTTTATAACTACGTATTGTAACTCCATACAAATTTAGTATAGCTATAGTAATACATAACTTGTGTGTTGGTTGTGTTTCATACAGTTACAATTTCTTTATAAAAATCATGTTTTCCCATATCTAACATAAATTTCTTACAGTTCGTAATAATAATTCTTCTCTGTAGGTCTACACCATAAAGTGTCTCACTATCAAGGTTCTACTGCATTTTTAATATTTTTTTTTTAATGATTACTACAGATTTTTGATTATGTACAATAGTTGTAATCTGCGTTCAAATATAACTTTTATGTATGTTTCCATACAATATTACTCCCCTCCACCTAAGTTGATTATATTTCGGTTCTGTGTATTACGGAGACATATTACATTGTTTTCTTCGAAAATGTCGTTTGGTAAAATACTGCTTATAGCTTCCTCTGACACAAAAGATTACAGTGTCCACTGCCCCCCCCCCCCCCCCCGCTGTGTCTGCCTATATAAGTCCAACGTGCAAGTCCTCACTAGCCAGTCCACCATGACCCGCCTACTGTCTCTACTGGTGTGCCTGTCTTTGGCCGGCGCCCAGGCCGCCAAGATCGTCTGTTACTGGGACGGCAAGTCGTTCTGGAGAGAAGGTAAGAACAGTCCATAAAACCGCTAAAAATAATAAAATATATTGAACACTAATGCCATATTTTATAGAGCGTCTTGAGGCGTGCTAAAAATATATTGTAACATTGTAAAAAAAATATTGTAGACTAAGCTAATGCTTTTGTAAACGCGTTTCTTAAGCTTTTCCATATTGTATTTAATATGAAAATAAACGTTCATTCATATAGTTTGTAAAAGGACTCAGTTACAACTATTATGCCTTTTATAACGTTTATTATTATATTTAAATAATGTTATTTATTAATAAATAGACTTTAATGTTGAAACTTGACCACGAGTTTGAGTCAGTCGGAGTCAGCTCTAATATTGCACATTTCTGCAGTTCCAGACCATTTTTTATCTCGATATATATATCATATGAAAAGTTTTTTTGTAAATACTACATAATTGTATTTAAATTTAAATTTACAATACAAATACAAATTTAATCTAAATAGATTTATACTGTAAATAAATTAACAAATTTCAAACAATCCGTTAATTGTTATTTTATCCATTGTTCATCTGTCACTTCTTCGTTCAGGAGAAACTCAGGAATGCAATATTGCAATAATTCAGTTATTTTTTATTCAACATAAAGACTTGATGTACCATTACATTTTTTAAATCGTCTTAAAATGTCATATTACAAATACTTTTTCATAAAATTAATATTTTTTTTAGTTATTCTAATTTAAATATTTTAAATGGCGCAATTTCGAAACGTATTAAGCAAACTGGACTAAATGTTTTTCGTTAATAAATGTAATTGTAATAAAAAGTTTACTTAAATTTGATTAAATTTGGTACATTATTGCGAATAATGCGATCTTTAAAATATATTTTTTAAAACACGTACAGACAGGCAGTAAACGAAAAGAGATACAACTTTACTTTTATTTAGTTTTTGGCTCCTTTTGGTCTATATACCAAAGTTTGTAGCGAGATTTTTGAAATGGCATGCATGAATATATCAGTATGAAACCTTTTCTATACAGTTTGTTCAGCTTCGACAGTCACATATTTTAGTCAGAGGATTTTTTTTTTCAGGTAAAGTAATTCCGCATAACATCTGTCCTTTGGCGATTCGTTTTCTGTCTGTGTGTCTGTATGTATTTTTTTACAAAATTTTTAATTTCTTAAAAATCGTTTGACACACAATACTGAATTTTCGAATGTAAGTTGATCTTAAAAAGACACATTTCATGTAAAAAGGCTGTATGTATAAGATTATTAGTTTCAAAATAAAATAAAAAACTACACATTTTACAAAAAAAAAAAACGTTAACGTACAATATTTATAAACTACATTATGGCAAATTCGTCGATATGCCAATTTAAAAGATCGGGTCATAAATAACAGAAAAATTTATTTTTTTGTGACTGAAAGCATCGTTATCTGGATACTCTTTACCCAGATGAAAACGTTTTCAGTTACAAAAAATAATTTATCTTTGTTATTTATCATCCTATCTTTTAAATTGAAGTACTGTTGAATTTTTACCATAATGTAGTTTATAAATATTGCATTTTAACATTTTTTGAAAAAATTTGTAGTTTTTTTTATTTTACGTTGAAATTCTTAGACAGCCGGTATTTTGAAACTGATACAGACTTTTTACACAAGATGTCATAATATAAACTTTCACACCAAAATTCAGCGTTGTTTGTCAATGGTTTTTAAGAAACGACACAGACAGAAAACGAATCGAGAAAGGACACGCTATGTAGCATTAGTTGCGTGTATTGACCTGACAAACAATCCTCTAAAATATGCGGCAACCGTATGAACGACGCATTTCCTTTAAAATTATATGAGCGTTTTAAAATAAAATAGTTTTTGTTCCATTGCGTAACAATATACTTGCAAACACAAAAATCGTTGATAAATTACAATTTTATTTAATTTTGTTTTGGGTACACTCATTTGAAAAATAACTAAAACTGTCCAACAGTACTCGACAAACTGTGCACACTGCGTTGAGTGCAGAATTTGCACAGCAGTACTGCTTTTTCTTTGCTTGTTGTGCAGAAAGCAGTACTCATTGTGCACAGTGCGCTTTTTCCAAGGTAAGAACTGTATACCATGCACTAAAACAGTTATTTTTTTGTGCCATGGTAATCATTATTTACAAATCGCATGCTGTAGTCTCGATCGAGCTATTCCATTTAAAATGACTGACGTTTCAAATGCACCGTAGCCTATATGACCATCTCCTTGTAGGCTTAACCACGCAAAGATCAGCGTGTTTACAACTTGCTCGTGGAGCGGTACACAACGTAGTGTTTTCTATTTGTTAAACCCCGCATTGTTGTGTTAGTTAAATAAATTAAATCGTATTTTAACATTTCTGGTGTTAAACTAAATAAATATAGCGATGGAGTATCTCGTCAATAGTTCACATAACGAATTTGATTCGGTGCAGTCGATGAATAATATCATCCAAATGTTGGAGAGTGTTTGTGTTAAAAAATGAATATAATGGATCGGTGAGTTTGACCTTGAAATATGGACGTATATTTGCTATTTCCAGGAATTTCTTGTTTTGAAGCAGTGGAATGTTTACAGGAAAAACATCTTAAATGGATCAGTGAATCTGACCTTGAATTTAGGATGTATATTGGTTATTTCCAGGAATTTCATGTTGTGAAGCAGTAATGGATCCAAATACATTTTGCTTTTTTTATTGAAATTAGGATTCGTTGTCATGAAATTCTGAAGCCGTAGATTCACTCTTGGCTATTGAAGCTATCCACATACCATTGTGACAACGTGGGTTTAAGTGGTAAATTTTTCTTTCGCCTGGAAAGTTTATAGCACTGCAGTGTTAAAATATTTCATAAAATCCACCAATATCAGTGGATTTTATATTTCAAATATCAGGAACTATATTTTCACTTCAGAAGACACGAAATGAATCTTTGTTTACGAACATTTTGACGTAAAGATTCGGCTAAGTTGTTTGCTATAACCTAGAATATGCAATGAGTTGCTTCGATGTTTTGGGTTGGTCTTCGATAATTGTTGAATGTAGGTTACGTAAAAAATATTGCGTGCAGTTAATAAAAAAAAAAAAAACTGTCACTTACAAGTAGTTACAGTGTGCCCCCTGCGTTCTTTTACAGAGCCTCAGTGAGGGAGGTCTTGGACTCGATGGATGGACTTTGTGACAGGAGATCACTTTATTATTTCTACTGATGCATGTATATTGTTCCAAATTAATTTTTAATTTTTTCCAAATTATTAGACGGTAGTTGATACCGAACATCGCTATATACGCTAAATATACTGGACCTCAAAACAGCTGATAATTAGAGACACAATATTTAGCATTGGATGATAAATCTGCGTGTATACAAAATCAACGATAAAACTCTGTAATGAATATATATAATACATTAAACTTATATATATATTTGATATGTTATGTAACGGTGTAATAACAAGTAAAATTAAACTTCAGTTAATACAAATTAGGACAAGGAGCTGGTTTGTTCGTTTTGTTAATCAAATTTCTTCAAGTTAAGTTTTAACAAACACTGCATTCACTTCATCAATCTTTATATTCCACTGCGGATATGATGATAATGTGGAAAAATGGAGATAAATACATTAATGTGATGCTTAATTTTATATTAAAATTAGTACAATATAGAAAAACAAGTATTTAATCCCAAAGTAAAAAATCACATGTACATTATATTAAATAAAACGTATTCTAGATTCTAATTTTAAAAGTAAAGCCAGTCTTGTTACTTATTGTAAATAAATGTACATGTCTTTGGCAAAATGGTTTATTTATAATGTTCTCATCTAGGCAGTTACAAGTATACGTTTAAGCTCTGACCAGCTGACTCTGTTTTAAGAATAGCAAACTTTTCTCATAACATGTAAGGAGTTTATTTTTTGTGTAAACCTACTTAATCTTGCTCACAAAGAACTAATGAACTCAAAAATGTATGATTACTCTTTATATTTTTTATTTATTTTAACTAGACATTTCGAAACTGATTGTGAACAGGGGTGGAAGTGTAGTGGAAGTCTACAAAATAGGTAAAAGATCATAAAATTAATGTTTGTTGAGAATAACATATACTCGATAGTTATACACATAGTGAAAAATATGGAAACGCTTTTACAACGTTATTTTTTTCCATGGATAATTTGAATTTTTTTTAATAATTGTGTTCCATAAAGTATACATTTTTATCAGAATAATTTACTTGAAACCGTTAAATAGCGGAGAAATAATATTGTTTAAATTAGTTGCTTTGAAATTCAAATGATCGCAACTCTGGAAAGGACAAACGTTTCGAATTCTGGCTTGCGGAAATTAATTTCTCTTAAATAGACCTATCATTTGATAACAAACTCGACCAAGACTTACATTGAAGATTTTCGTACAACTCTTCTGGAGCCGTCGGCCTGAAAAGATGAAAAGTCGCTAATGGCGTAATAAAATATATTATTTGTAACCAAGATGATGTATAAGATTTCACTTTTACAAGTGAAGTCATACAAAAGTTGTGAACGCGTTTCCATATTTTCCCCACCTTGTATGAGGTATTTAAAAAAAATTAACCGTTAGTACATGCATTATAAACGATATTTTATAAAGTTCGATAGCAACCAATATTGACCAGCGGCTAAACCGTTGTTTGTAGATACATGGCATACTATGCGTGTTAATTGTTGAAACAATCTAATACCAGGAAAATTCCATTTCAATAGTCCGATAATTCTGGCGAAATTGTTTTATAATTTTTACGTTTTTTTAAATTGATTTTGTTGATTTCTACTTCAGAAGTGTTTCGGAAGGGTATTTGATTTTAAAGGTTAACAAACGTATTGAACAATCAAATATTCATATTGTTCAACATTTTTAGCCATATATTGCTTGATATATTTTATATTATTGATAATTAATGGTATGTTAATAACTCTCCATCTTATGATATAAATCACATTTGTTGGTGTTTAAATGTCTGTGAAACTACTAATAATGTTCTAACGTCATGACCGTTATGTCCTTTGCACTGTGTATAGATAAGGATTTTTAATGTTTTGTAAATCAAATTGGCTGTTTATTTATAATCTATTCATAGAATTGAACGTTGAATAAATTAGATATCACTACTGCAACAACCCAGCGATTGTCCTAACTGTTCTCAGCTTCACGTTCTTCAGAACAAGTAAAAACAATAAAAACAACAATAATAATTTAATAATAATAACATGATTTAAAAACAATAGTAATTTAAAATCAGGTTTT
The DNA here is from genome assembly GCA_035578905.1 of Stictocephala bisonia. NCBI lineage: Eukaryota > Metazoa > Arthropoda > Insecta > Hemiptera > Membracidae > Stictocephala > Stictocephala bisonia. The sequence goes on along the minus strand of JAQJVL010000087.1, from coordinate 991,277 downwards.
TGGATCACAAAACCACATATATCAACGAGAAAATAATCTTGTCTGAACCTACTACAAATGCAATTTATTAAGTAACAACATTAAAAAACGTTAATAGAAATACATTTTAAAATACTTATCTTCAAATATGTTGGCCTACTAAAGCTAAAAGCACAATGTATGTAATGAATGCATAAATAAACATGGTTTTTCTCAGTTGAATGCGTGCGTGTTAACTAGATGTGTAACGTAAGAATGTACACTTTCTTAGACCACAGAGTAAGTACTGTACAGCAATACAAACTGCATTACTCTGTGGTTGAGACCTAACCATTGCTTAGTCAATGATTTCCGTTTCCCATGTTTTTCTCCTTTGTGAATGAGAAAAGACCTGTCAGAGTTATGCCTCAGCATAATAACATACACTCATACAGTAGCGAAGCTCAGCCGTTTTACTTGCAACCAAGCGATGCTAGCGAACCTAGCGGTGAGGTAGTAAGCAGCTGACGCGGTAAGCAAAAAGTAATACCTCTAGAAGCCAAGAAAACAATGTTTCAAGTAAATAATAAGAACATTTTACTTGGAAACATAACATTCTAAAATTTATAAAACTTATATGAAATACAGTCAAACCTCGATATAACGAATCTCAACGGATCGGACAGAAAATTTGTTATATCGAGTATTTTGTTATAATGAGGTTCGTTATATTGAGGTTAGATTGGTACAATTTCGCTACATCGAGGTTCACAGACCATCGGCTCGGTTGTGTTAAAACGTTGTGAAATTGTATGCTGTACTGTACTGTATCTAAATTGTGTGGAAAACGAAATAAAAATGCATTTTATTTAAAATAATGAAACTTTATTTTTATTTTTTGTTTCACACACATTGTTTAATACACACAAAAAATGAAAAGCAAACTTGATCTGAACAAAACTTTAAAATCTTACGCTACAGATAATAATGAAACTTTATTTTTTGTCTCATACACATTGCTTAATACATAAAAAAAATTAAAAGTAAACTTGATCTGAACAAAACTTAAAAATCTTACGCTACAGATAGTATACAAATACAGTAAAATTAAATACAGTACTAGTAGGCTACTGTACAGTATTAGTAAACTAAATTTTTAAAAAATTTATAGGTAAATGGGCTAATTTACATTTTGTGTTTCAATGGCATCATTATTGATGCTGTTTTCGCCCTGTTTGATTGAGAAAAAGTCAGTAATAGTAGTCTGCTTACGTGATGTGACATTGATGATATCCAATGAGCAATCCAATTCAGTTATAGATTTTACCACACTTTCAATCAAACCACCCTTTTTAAGAAAAAAACACTTTAGAACACCAATGGCTTCACGAGCCTCTTTTAAATTCGGGTCGGGCATTACACAATCTGGTTCATTGTCATCGTCATCTTCGACAGCCACGTTTTCGTCCGGAACAGAGGTCACAGAAGAAATGATGTCAGCGTCCGTCAACTCCCCACACACAGCCACGTCGTCATCAAAAGTAACAAAGTCTTCGAACTCTGCATCCTTCTCTAGCTCTAATGCTTCTTTGACTTTTTCCCAACCCTCCGTAGTGTCGATTTCTTGTGTAGGAGGTTGGTCTGAATTGTCTTCCTGAGTTGTGACAGTGAATCCCTCGAAACAATTACAAATTGTAGTTTCTGTAACTTTACTCCACGCTTTTGTGATCATCCACATGGCGTCCAAGACACTGATATTAGTAGGTAAACGGCTTTCCATGTCTCTGAGGAACTGTTGTACGACCTCTTTTCTATAATTTACTTTAAAACTCCGGATAATGCCCTGGTCAAGCGGTTGCAGTTTGGAGGTTGTGTTTGGAGGAAGATACTTGACCTTAATGTTACTCAGCCTAGGAATATCTCCATGAGCCGTGCAGTTATCAATAAAAATGAGAATTTTCTTCTTTTTCTTTTTCATATCTTTGTTAACACTTTGAAGCCATGCACTGAAAGTGTCACAATTCATCCAAGCCTTTGTATTCGCCATGTAGTCTGTAGGAAGTTCATTCCCATTTTTAAAACAACGTGGTTGTTTCGCTTTTCCAATAAGGCTTTAATTTATGAGTCCCTGTGCAGTTTACTCCCAGTATAACTGTTAAACGATGTTTACTATTTTTTCCACCATAGCATTTATCACCCTTAAATGACAATGTTTTGTCAGGTAAACATTTGAAAAACAATCCAGTTTCATCTGCGTTATATATGTTTTCTGGTTCATATCCCTCGGTTAGCTCGGGAAGTTTATCTTTCCACTCAGTACAAACACCATCATCGACTTTTGCACTTTCAACGCACACTTTTAAAAAAATAAGTTCATTTCGTTTTTTAAAGTTTTGCAACCATCCATTGCTAGCTCGGAAGTTCTCGTGTCCCAGTTCAAAAGCAAACTGTTGGGCTTTTTCTTGAAGAATAGGTCCACCTATTGCAATATTTTTGTCTCGGCTCTGCTTCAACCATTTAAGCACACACTCCTCTACGTCCTTCAGCTCACACGACTTTATCTTTCTGATTTTAGAACACAGTACACTTCCGTCATCGAACTTCTCTTTCATTTTTAAAATCGTAGCTAAAGTGCTGGGCGGAATGCCAAATTCTTCCGCGATGTCCAATTTTTTTTTCGTCGGATTGTCTTCAACGCATTTGATAATTTTTCGTTTACTCTCTACGCTTATAGCGCGCCGTTTCTTTTTGTTATTGCCGTCCATCGTCACTAACTAAACTAAATCGTCACTAACTAAATCATCACTATGTAACTGTACATCGTCACTAATTACAGTAAATCATCACTAAACTACTACTACTACTACTACTAAACTACGTGTACTGTAACCGAACACTTTCCACAACTGAATAAACTTGACACAGGCCGGAGTGGCTGTGGCGAAGCTTTCATGTCGAGACACGATTGTTTGTGGTCCTTTGTTACCGTTGTGACGTTTGTTTACGTTCGTTATAACAAGGTGCAGTTGTGGAAAATTCGCTATATAGAGGTGAATTTCGCTACATAGAGGTTCTAACAACAAAGAATTCACTATATCGAGGGTGATTTATTTTTTCCAGGACTACTAAAAATTCGTTATATCGAGGCTGTGAGTATGCTTTATTCGTTATGTAGAGGTGAAATTTACATTGATTCTTATGGAGACTTCTAGGGGATTTAAAAAAATTCGTTATATCAAGGAATTCGTTATATTGAGGTTCGTTATATTGAGGTTTGACTGTACTCCTTTCAAACACGTAAATTTCTCGAGTGCACGTAATTTCTGCACCGACAGTAGTTATTACCATTATAAATTTTATCAAAAAGAAATCATATCGGAACCAACATGAATTGTAAATATTTTGTGATGTAAGCGAAAACCCCCTCCCCTACTTTCATAACAACTTACATAAATACTAATGTATGATTCCAGGCCAGTTAAAAGCCGGTTTCTACAAGAGCCGAACGAGTAAGAAACGAATTGGTCACACATTCGGCACGCAATTACGTTTTTCTGCGATCGAAGTCAATCTCCGACTAGATTTTTTCCATAATTACCATTTTGATCTGATGATAAATTTTTGGTTAGGGAGTTTTATTGTTTAGGCCGTTTAGGGAGTTATTCAATTTTAGTCTGAAGTGATCACAGATCGAGTGTGAATTGAGTAGAAAAGGATGTAATCAAAAACTGTATAACTGTGTGAGTTAGGTAAAGAATAGTATTGGGATGTGTTTTGTAGGTTATTGGGATTGTGGAATGGCAAAGAAATTGTGTATGTAGGATGGGTGGTGGGGACTTCTCTGTGTATTCTCAATAGTAAATATAATGCTAACTCTTGGCACAAACATTCCTTCCAAATGAGATATTTATTTGTTAATACTGTAATAATATAATAATCAAGGACAGCACTCGTCGGTTTTAAACGAATATGTTTAAAACTGTAAATATTTGACTATTGTTATTTATTAAAATTGCCCCGGCAATTGGACAGTCGAACTCAGTTAGTAACTAGACTTCACAGGTCGTCCAAACTCGTCCTATACTCATTTCAATTCGCCTTAAAAGACGCAAAAATTTGTGTCGACGTCTCATTTAAAAGAATGTGTTAAACAGTCGAATTCGATAGGAAATACAAGAAAAAACATTTTTAGTTCGGGGCGAACGAGCAATTTGCATCAGTTTGAGGAAGGCCCTAAGCCGTGTCGAGGCCATGTTGTCGTGTTAGGTCAGGATGGATGATCGACCGGTTCATACCGGTTGGCCTTCGTCTTGCCTCTACCTGCCAACAGCGGATCCTCTGGCACAATACTTAACAATAAAACAAACAACCGGTAGAAGTAAGTTACGCCAGTCGTGATTGTGTCTCTCAACCAGAGAGAGAGACGTGACGGCTTGTAACCATAGTATGTTTTTCGCCATGCTTTTAATTAACAGAAGACGCATTTACAGCATCAAATAATGAAATTAAAAATAGTATTTTATTAAAATAAATGTAATGATATTTTACCTTATAAAAATAAATATTTTTAGGATGTAATAAAATTAAAAACTGAGCACTCTTTAACATTTTTATTAAAATTGATTAAACACTTGAAGGTTAGGAATTTGTATTTATGAATAATTTTATATTTATTTTTAATAGTAAAAACAATTTTGATAATAAATAAAAAAATGTGAAGTGATAAAATTTGTTACTAGAAATGAAATGAAAAGTGTCTTTTATTTAAACGTGAAGTTACTTTAAAAGGAGGACTATCTATTTAAAGTAGAAGTCCTCTCTACCACTTAACCTCAAAACTAGATACAGTACGGTCGCGGTAATCCGAATATTTAAGCAAAGACCTGTTCGGACTATCAATGTTTGTGAAAACTACGCTAATTATTCCACGAAATTACCATTTAATGAAATAATAAACAAAACTATAGTATTTTATAAACATAATAATAAGTTAGACACGTCCACGTACCTGCACAGTAATGAAACAATTCAACCATTTACATACGTAATTGTCAAAACTGAAGAAAATGTTTGTATATATTTTTTGATTGATTTTTCGGATTATTGACAAATAAATGATCCCAATAATTTTTTTAAATCACTTTGTTACTGAACTGGTTACTGGTTGTTAAATCAAAGGTTACTGAACTGTTCATTTACCCTGCTGAACTTTACATCTTTTTACTAGGTTAAAAGAACCGTTTAAACAGATAAATGACCTGCTCTCTTTAGAAATGTGTCCAGAAAGAGCGACCTAGACCTAATTGGCCTAACTTTGTCTGACACGAAGGCGGGCAGGAAGGGACAATTGAAGTGTGACGTCATGAGGTAGTCAGCTGTTTAAGTGATTCAGCACTCACTACGTGCTAAAAGATTTGGTCACACGCTTAGCACAACAAACAACTTAACAGTGGTTGGTACTTCCGGCTCTTTAGTCACCCTTTAACCAATTCTATGGTCGCCATTCTTGGTTTGTAGTGGTCTTTGAAATAACATATTATCTACTCATTTGATGTAAACGTACGCTTTGTATTGTGTGTTTAAATTATTTGCACTTTTTATCCAGGCAAAAAAGCCATTATAAGAGGAAAACTGAAATCCAAAAACACATCCATGGACATACAAAACCACTCACCAGTTCCTTTGTGTCATCAGTACTACTTTCCATATTTCTTTATTATTGAAAATTTCCATTTTGGTTCCACAGAATAATCTAAAATGTCTTATTTCATTTGACAAATTGCTTTTAGTTGGTATTGTTATAATAAAAGTACATTCGTCAAGTTTTGTTATCCATCAGCTGATGCAAACTTGCGGTCAACAGTCAAAAGTTCACTAGTAATCCAGCGATTAAAGTGATTAATCTATTTGTACTTGTTTAGCTTCACTCAACTAAACAATTAGTGTTTTACTGCATTGGTTGAGTTATTATATTATCTATACAGTTACTCTATTATAGAATTTGGAGAGTACAGTAGTTAGCTTTTGTGTCATAGACACCTTCTTAGAAAGGATTTATAGAAATGTCACTCTTAAGAGGTAAAAACAGCTCCTCAACACTTTTTTTTTCCATAAGAGGCTTTTTCCATTGACATTAATGACATTAATATCCAATTTTTTCCATTGACATTAATATAATTAAACAATTTGTTTCAAACAGCTGATACAAAAAACACAGCCATGGCACAATATCTTGGCTAATTTGGTTTTCATTGTGAAATGTTTAAGGTAATTTATACTAACTCTGACATGATTGCACTATTTTGCATCCCTCTAAAGTAGACTCATATGGTTTTATAGACTATAGAACTTTGTTGTTATGTAGGAGGCAGCAAACTAAGCTTTTATACTGATGCGATAAAAAGAACCAAGGAGGAAAGGTAACCAAGTGTAAATAACCCCCCCTAGTGAAGCAAGGGCTGTCAGCTAGTACTATATATTGTATATGCTAACCACAATTTCTAACTATTTGATTGTTAAAAGTGTCAATTTTTTAAATTAATAAAAAGCAAAATTTCAGGAACAAGTTATCTGTGATCACATAGATAAATTCAGCCCAATCAACTTTGACCATCTTTACTGTCCAGCTAATCTCTTCAAGAACAATCATAGATGGAAATCTGTGACTATGAGATCCATTGTTTGGATATCTTCTCCACACTCACATGACAGAACTTGTGTCAATCCCCATTTCAATCCAATAGTGACATCTTTCCGCGCTTTTTTGGGGACGATTTAGTAAAATCCATTTTTATGGGGAAGGTTCATTCCACCTTAAAAATTTGTGGCCATATAAGTCACTAATATCATCCCTGAAAAATGTTCCAGGAGTTCTTCTTTTCAAGTCGATATTGGAAAATAAATTAATTGAGAAGCAAAACCTGAAGAAGTTTCGAGATCTTAATCGAAATTACTTGATGGTAAATCCTGTATAATAGGGTGTTGTAGAGCATTCAAAGTCTTGTTGCACTCTTCCCGCAGAGCCTGCTGTATTAATCAGCACTGGGATCCAAGCCAAGGGAGTTACCAAGAGAGTACCACTTATAGCACTCATGACTATACAGTTGGAGTTGAACATCAATCTCTTTTGCATGAGCACTATTTAGCCACACAGGAACACAATACTCGGCAGTTTAGTGAACCAAGGACACGGCTATAGTACAAAAACAGGAAAATCACAGTCCGGCTGACAATAGATTGATTCCTTTCATTTACATTTATCAGAAAGAAGAGGGACACATAAAAGATTTTCTTAAATGTGTTCTTAATAATTGAGTAGAAATAGAGCCTCCTCTCCAAATTACATCACCGACACGTAACAAGGCTACATTCTCTTATCAAATATTTCTTATGTTTCTTTAACAACATAAATTTCATGATTTTTGAAAAAAACAGAAAAATATCATCAAAAAGTTAGATTCAAATGACAAAAACACATTCTTTAATATTAAAAAAAATGCAATAATAGTTTCTTGTTCCTATTTATTCAACATAATATTATTTCATTCATTTAAATTCTGTGGTATTTAATCAATATAAAAAATTTAAATACTGTTATTTGAGGATCCAAATGAAAATAAAAGAGTAAATACACATTTTACACTCAAACATTTGTAAGAAATTGCACACTTTCACAGTTTACAAGTCAGTTTCACTCTCCTTGCTGGTTTCACTCTGTCTTTAAAAAGTAATCATGATATTTCTTTTTCTTAAAAACACATGAGTTGTGGCCATCAAAGCATCAACGTAATCTTGTATAATTTGACGTAATCTTTAGTACTGTACAATTCAACTGTACATATTGACAAGAACACTTATACAAATCGAGCAAATATTAAGTCATTTGTAATTCAATTTGAGTGTGCAAAGTCATTTTCCGTTACTCAACCAACACACAATGACTTAGCAGGGGGGGGGGTGTTGCGGCATACCCACATATGATGTAAGGAGACATCTCACAAGTGTGATGACCAACTGTCATGCCCTTTGTGTCCTCCTTGAGAGTTGCTATAAGGAATTGATCGTTCTGAAATTAGTTAAAGAACACTTTAAATAATGATATCACATGTTAAGATTTAAAAGACAAAACGAACACATTACAAAATATTCAATTATACTTTTGAGATCATTTACTAATTTAAAAAAATATTTTATTCTTGGTAGGTTAAGGATGGACTTTCAGGTAGTGTCTTTCCCAAATTGGAATTCAGCCCATTTTCCATAGAGAATTTAAAGGCAACTTAAACATGACCTTCAGAATTAGTTTCTTTTTAGGCTTTCTATATAATACTATTTTTTATTGACATGTTTGCTGTGCCATATACAATTATTATATATCATTTAAACAAATGTGTAGTTTAAAGTAAATAACTACAGTTTAACGTTGCTTCAATAGTTAGCATTTCTCAGAATACAGTTTGCTGTTTATAGGAATGGACCATTTATAAGAATATGTTAAAAACTGAAAAAGACTATAATGACATCGCTGAAAATAGTAAATACCGTTTATATATTAAAAAACTGATAAAATTATATTTATTTTTTATTTGAAATTATTTAATATGTTTACACATCTGTAAAAAACTCTCATCACCCATCATCACCCAGCCTAACTTTGTCTCTTATATCTAGTGTTATAGTTGTGAGTTATAACATTGATTTTACTATACATAGATACTATACATTATATAGTAAAATCAATGGTTATAACCAGCTCTTTATTTTGACTGTCTCTTTTGCTACTGTTTCAAAATGTGTACTGCCTAAAAACTGTTAAGACTTTACTGATTTCCAAATCTGTATACAAGTCAAGTATTGTTGAGGTCTCTCTCAGATGTATCCAATTCTCGCTGGCCTTGAACCGTATTAGACCTGTAAGCCTCCAAGGTTGGGTCCTAAAACACCTATGAGATTCAAGCGAGAGACTTCAGCCAGCCGTTCGTATTTATTTGCCTCTAATTAAACTAAGAATTACACATGTCATATAAAACTAAAATATGGATTTGAAGAAATTTGTTTACTTTCTACCTTTCTTGAAATGTTGTTGAGTCTATTTTGGCTGTTGATTTTTAAGGACCTTTATAATCAATGACACTTTCTTCAGAAAATGTGTGGTTTCTGTTCAACCAGACTACAAATGCTGTTGGTGCTACAGTATGACCTAGTTGTGTGTGATTGATACAACAATACATATTGTAACGGGTCCACCAAATTGGTAGGGAAATTTAATTAATTTAGATAAATAATAAATAAATTATTATATAGAAGGAAAGAAATATATTTAATCAAAATAAAAAGAAGTTTTAAATCATATTAGAGAATTGTCGTAAGAAAGACGCAGGTGGGTAGACATGGAGACATAAATATGTCGACTCAAACAAGGCCCTTTGTTCGAAACAGGATGGGTGGTTCAGTTCCGAGAATCATCAAAACATCTGGAATGCGTGAGACCAAAACAGTCAACAAATTCACAACGCAGTGGCGGGGACAGGAATCAACATGCAAGTCGGTTGAAAGTTTCCATTACCCCCACCCGTTATTCAAAAGAAAGAACGTACAAGCAACGTTGGAGCAGACGACCTAGTGACAAACAACAAAAAAAAGTAGGGACGCTATTGGTTCAAAAAATTAGAGGAGGGGAATACCACGCGGTTGACCAAAATCAAGGGCTCTCGCCCTCGCTCTCGGTGGCATCACTCTGTACTTTGCTCTCGCCCAGGGAGTCAATGGGATGACTTCGTCTTTTCTCTCGCCATCAGAAACAGTAACATGACTCCGATCCTCTGCCGACATTGAAAACTCTCACTATAGTACAACCTAGACAGTCCTAGAATCATATTTGTGCAGTATTGTTTGAAACAGTGCGTTAATAAATCTTGTTCAGTGAATTGAATATTAAATTTGAACCGGTCTGACTAATACTCCACGAGAACCTCTTAGTGCCTCAGATAAGTGTATTTCTAATTAAGTTGTAAAATAGAATATTAATGATGATTTCTTAATAAATTCAGTCAAGTTTAATTTTTATATTGAAATAACTTTGTTAGAAAAATAATCTAAAGTAAATGTCTAATTGAAACATGTGATTAAAATAATATTTTGAAAGCTTAACTATCTTGTTTGATTGCATCATATAAGCTTCACCGAATTACCCGTAAGACCCTGAGATCAATTTTAAGAGAAATCATGCAATAATTTAATGACTTTCATTAAATTAAATAAATAATTTTAATAAAAGCAACAACCTCCTTAAAGGTAAAAGGTTACAAATTGTCACCCAATAATTTGGGACAAAAAAGAAATTAATTAAAGAACCCTGATTTATTGAATATCATTATTTTAATTTAATCAATAAATTAAATAAAATAAATAAAGTAACAAAAGGCGTAACGTTACAGATTGACGCGACAACGTGAGGCTTTGTTGTTGCAGATTGTTGAAAATTTGCTTAATTATTACAGATTTAATAAATAATGTAACATAACGTTACAGAAAGGCGCTAGAACGTGAGGCGTCAAAAAGATATAACGTTACAGAATGGCGCCAACAACGTGAAGCTGTATGATGCAATTAAAATAAAAAAAAAAAAAAAAAAAAAAGACATGAAAATAATTGGTTAACAATTTATTAGAAAATCATAGCTTATGTGAAATTTCATGTCAAGTTGATTATATAAAAATTGTGATAGGCTGTATATCATAGTAGTGAATTAAATGTAGTTGAAAATATTTAAAATATGAGATAATAGAAGCCTAGGAAAATATATTTTAATTTTAGTAAACTTTAATTAAAAAGAATAAAAGAGTCATAGGACATATTTTTCAATTATTAAATTCTAAAAAATAAAATAATCATGTCAAACATAGACATGGTGGAAAGTACGGAAATTGATTCCGACAATTCGGACACCTCTCTGAGCGTTATCAGGGAGATTAACATAAATAAAAACAAAACCGAAAGCGATGAAGCTAGGTCAGAATCAAGTAAAGAATATACATTGTCCAGTATAATGGACATGCTAATAAAAATAAACACCAAACAAGATAAATTTGAAACCAAATTGACTAATATAAGTGAGGAGAATAATAATAAATATGATAATCTAGAAGCTCAACTAAACAGCATGAATGAAAGTATGAATACTAAATTTGACAGATTTGAAAGCAAGCTTGAGGAAAATAATAAGAGACTAGATGCAGTAGAGGCTAAGTTAGATGCTAAATTTGATGAGTTTAGGAAAGATGTTAATGATAGGATAAATCAACTTGAAGATAAACTAGACAGACAGGTAGAACAAATAAAAGTAGACTTTAATGAGGAAATCAAAGCAAAAGAAAGCAATATTAGGGAAGAAGTAAATAATAAAAATAAAGAACAGACCATAAAAATAAACGAAGTTGAAAATAAACTGAGTGAGATAAACAAAACTTTGTTAGACAAATATATTGAGCTAAATATCAAACTAACTAATGTGATTGTTGAAGTAGACAATCAAATGATCAAAGTAAATGACAAAATAGAAGAACAGATAGGTTATTTAAATACTATCATAGACAATAAAATTGAGAGAGCTATCACCCTAAATAACACCAATCTAGAGGGTAAAATAAATGAACTAAAAGATCATGTAGATAAAGAAATAAAAATAATCAGTGACCAAACTAATAGAACTCAAATAAATAGAGACAGATCGGTTGTAAGAAACAGTAGTAATAACACACACATAAGTGATGTAGACATATCACTAAATAAAATTACTATTGATGATAATAAAAATAAGACTACACAAAACACTACAAATAATAAAACAATCTCTAGCACTAGTGCGGAATTGTATTTAGTAGATTTTTATCCAGACTCAAACAAATGTCACCCAATGACATTTATTAAATTTGCTAGGAAGTTTGTAGATCTGTCAGAGGATCAATGGGATTGTCAAATTCTATTTCTTATGAAACACTTGAAAGGGGAGGCTAGTATATGGATTAGAAATAGACTTGACAAGTGGAACAACTTTCTTGAATTCGAAGGCGAATTTAGAAATAAATATTGGGGAATAGACAAACAGAAAGAGTTTGAAAACAAATTAATGGGGGGTGGTACTTATGATGCTAACAGGGATGACATGGTAAATTACATTATGGAATACTACAACATATCATGTTTTCTAGATTATAAGCTGAACATGACCACTTTTCTTAGTTTCATATCAAGACACCTACCAATAGGGATTAGTGCATCAGTAGCGACAGCTAGTAACATACAAAACGGAGATGACCTAGAGACCTATTTGAAACAACTAAATCATGTAGGTAAAAGTCAGTTTGATTCCAATAAAAGACCACAAAATAGATCATATGAAAACAATAATAAACAAATAGTAGTCAATAATAACCATAGTGAGGTTAGAGAAAACCAAGAGGTTCCTAGACGTAGAGATAATGACAGTAATAGAAGAGGGGGTTACAGAGGTAATTTTAGAGGGAATTACAGAGGCTCAAATAGAGGACAAAGCAGTAATTATCATCATAGCAGAGAAGATGTTAGAACTGAATGACAACTACAGCAAGGCGCAAACACAGGTAGGTCCAGAGAGAGTAAACAGTATCAATGTAACCTAGAACAAATAATGGAGAAACCAATATATTTAGATTATGAGCTAGCAGGTGATAGTCAATTAAGTAGGTTCGCTCAAAATATATTAAATAAGACTCCAGTATTTGTATTAAACAAAAGAAGAATAGGACTGTGTGTAAGTGGCCAAAATATTCCTGAATTAAAAAATGAGTTTAATTTAAATAAGGATAACTTAAATGAAAAACTTCTCATTATGATAGGGACTAATGACTTTTTACAAGAAATCCCAACCAAGTATATCATTAATGAATATAAAAGCATGATAGAAGAGTTAGTTAGTTGGAAAAAAGAATTAATTCTATTAACTTTACCACCAATACCAAGACTTGTTAAAAGTGATGCTTTCCATTTTCATAAACTAAATGTGTTTAATGATTTTATAACCTCTTTGAATAATGATAAAAATATTAGGGTAATAAACATATCTAATGTTTTCATGGACACAGAATTTAAAAATAGATGCAACCTAGACTTGTTTGAAAAAGAGATTTTCTCAAGGGGCAGTAAAAAACCTGACCTTGTTCATTTAAATAAAAAGGGATTTTGCATTATGAAGGAAATAATAAATGACTTTGTGAAACAAATAAAATCAGAGCAAGAAAATAAAATCCAAGTAAATACTAATGAAATATTTTTACATGGGGATTTAAATAGTGAACTAACCAATGAAAATAATTTTCATGAAATGCCTATTAAAGGGTTAACTCACTTTCTTCCTGAAATAAATGTAAGAATAGGCCATAAAGAATACAGATGCATAGTAGACTCAGGATCAGAAGGGACAATAATTAGTCAGGACATTTATGAAGATATAAAAAATAATGTAGACTATCAGATACCTCAATTACCAGTTAGCAATTTACAAATAATAGGAGTAACTGGAGTTAGGTCAAAGAAAATAAATTATCAAGTGCAAATAGACTTTGAGATAAATAGTCAAATAGTCCCAATAACATGCCTAGTAGTAAAAGAAATTCAAGTAGGAATTATTTTAGGGTGTGACTGTTTCATTGAAAAATTGGGTAAAATAGATTTTGAAAGAAAGTGCTTAGAACTTAAAATAGATGACAAGAGACTAGTAATACCATTTGTACCAAGAAACAAATTAAACATGGTAAATGGACTAAGAATAATACAAGTAGGACATATTACTTGTTGTGAAAGTGAAAAAGAATTGAATAACATAACCAATGAATTAATAAGTATTATAAATAATGACCAGCTTGATAAAATATTTAAGTCAACAAATAATGAACAAATATACAATAACATGACAGCAAATAGGAATATAATAATAAATAAAATAAACATAAATAATCAAAGTGAAGTAAAAGAAATAGTAACGTCAGATATAATAAATAATGAAAACAACTTTGAAAAACAAATAAATAAAAAAATACAAGAAATAAGTAGTGAAACTAAATTTCAAAATAAAGAACAGGTTGAAATGTTAAAAAATGTTTTAATAAAAAATAAAGCAGTATTCTCAGATAATCCTGGTTGTATTAAAAACTATGTAGCTAAACTTAATGTTAAATGTGAAGTACCGTTTATAGGAAAACCATATCCGGTACCTTTTAGTAAAAGAAAAGCAGTTGAAGCAGAACTAGAAAAGATGTTAAATTTAGATGTAATAGAGCCATCAAGCAGTCCTTATTCAAATCCCTTGGTATGTGTCATCAAAAAAGACCTAACAATACGAGCTTGTTTAGATAGCCGAAAACTAAATCAATACTTAATAGCAGACAGACAAAGTACCGAACTGACTGAAGAGATATTTCAAAAATTTATAGGAGCAAAGTATTTTACAGTATTAGATTTATCACAAGGATTCTGGCAAGTGAAACTTGACCAAGAATCAAGAAAATATGTTGCTTTCACTTTTGGAGGAAAGAATTATCAGTTTAAAAGAGTTCCATTTGGACTTAAGGTAAGTACTGCACTTTTTACTAAAGCACTACAAAAAGTTTTAGGTAATGAATTTTCTGAATTCTTAACACAATATGTAGATGACTTATTAATCACAAGTAATGACTCATATGAACAACACATTGAACACATAGACAGGGTATTAGCAAAGTTAGGGGAAGGAGGTGTTACTATCAAACTTAAGAAATCAGAATTCCTAAAGAAGGAAGTCAAATTTTTAGGATTCATTCTAAGTGAAGAGGGAATAAGAATGGATGAAGAAAAAATGGAGAAAATAAGAAATTTTAGAACTCCAAGGGGATTGAAAGAATTACAAAGTTTTTTGGGGTTATGTAACTACTATAGACAATTTCAAAAGGGTTATGCTAATCTAACTAGTAAATTTAGTCATATCCTTAGTTCTAAGAAAGCATGGAGATGGGGCCCTAAAGAAAATGAGACTTTCAATGAAATAAAAAATGCATTTTTAAAATCAGTACTTTTACACCATCCTAATTGGGAGAAACCTTTTTACATAAACACAGACGCATCTGACATTTGTGTAGCAGCTGTCTTGTATCAATTAAATGACAATGGTGACGAAGAGGTAATTTATTTTGGAAGTAGGTCCTTGCTTGAGATAGAGAAATCTTACAGTGTAACAGAAAAAGAATTGTTAGCAATAGTGTTTGCATGTAAAAAGTTTAGGAGTTACTTGATAGGCCACTTTGAAATAATAATTAGATCTGATCATAGAGCTTTGTCATTTCTAAAGAGCTGTAAATTAACTCATGGTCGCTTACTAAGATGGAGTCTAGTGTTACAAGAATATAATTTGACTATTCAATATGTTAAAGGAAAGGAAAATATACCAGCAGACATACTTTCTAGAACAGACAACAATGATTATCAAGAGAATAAAGAAAAATATAATATAAAAGTTTTGATAAATAAATTAAGTGTAGATGTGCCAGATAGAGTATTTAAAAATATATTTAAAGATCTAGATAAACACCAACAAGAAGATACATTTTATGGTAAAATACTTAACAAACTTGAAGACAGCCAGGAAATAAAAATAAAAAATAATTATTTAATTCATAATAACATACTTTTTCAGAAATGTTCATTAGCGGGGGGTGAATATAGAGTATGTATCCCAAACAAGCTGTTAAAAGATTTAATAGAAAAAACTCATCTTAAATATGGACATTTAGGAGGGCATAAAATCTATACTATACTAAAGGAACATTGCATTTTTCCAAAGATGAAGAAAACAATAAAGAAACAACTACAAAGCTGTGACATATGTCAGAAAGCAAAGCCATCTAATAAAAAACAGATAGGAAGTTTAAAGCCAATTATTCCTAATAAGGTCAAAGAATTAATTTCAGTAGATTTAGTAGGAGAATTACCAACCAGTAGAGGGGGGGGTAAAATATATTTTTGTCATAGTAGATGTATTCTCAAAATTTGTTAAACTATATCCAATAAAGAAGGCCAACACGAGGACACTATTAAATAAAATCATCAATGAATACATACCATTAGTAGGTAATATAGAATCAATTCTCAGTGACCACGGTACACAATTTACAAGCACACTCTGGTACAATACTCTACACAACAAAAACATTAAAACTATTCACAGCTCTGTATATCATCCACAGTCTAATCCAACTGAACGTGTAAATAGGGAAATAGGAAAAATACTACGTATTTACTGTAATGAAAAACATACAGCCTGGGCAAACTTAATGGACTTCATAGAACATTGTTTAAATCATTCTGTTCATGATATAACAGAAGAAATACCATTTGAAATAATGTTTGGAAAAAAGTATGATAATATAATAAATAAGATAATCCAGTTTCCAGGAAATCACAAATTTGATCATGCACATAAAACTGTTCTAGTAAGAAACAAAATAAAAAATAAGGCACTAAAAAGGAAACAAAGACATGATAATAAGATAAAACCAATAACATATAAAGTAGATGATCTTGTTTTAGTAAAAACACATTTTCACTCAGATTTGTTAGAGAAAAAGATTAAAAAGTTCTTTCTGTTATACAAGGGACCCTATAAAGTGACAGCCATTAAAATGGAAAATGCTTATGTAGTCAATGAAATAGACACAGGAGACATAATAGGAACATATAATGTAACACAACTTAAAAAATATACACAAAAAGAATAATTAAACAGCTCTTAATAAATATTCAACTCTAAAACAATTTAGAATATAAATTACTATTTAAATGAAAGAAAATTGAGAACAACAAAATAAAAAAATAATGAATGACTAAAATAATATGATATTAATGACAACATATGAAATGTAGAGATATTGGATGTATAGAAATGTTTGTATAAAATTGTGTTCTTAAAGTAAAAAAATTTGACTATGTCCATATTTTAAATATATCACTGATAGAATTTGCCAGATATGTTAGGTGAAAATGTATGAAAATGTTCTAAAATATATTATTGTCATAAACCCTGTATGTTCATATGAAAAATAATTTAAAGAATGATGATGATTAAGTTCACTTAAAATAAATAGGTGAAACATCTTGTAATATGTTGTGTAGTGACTTGTTAATGTTGAAACAATGTCTGTATAACCTGTCAATGTTTATTTAAATAATAAGATGATATGACTCAAGGATATGTAACATCATGATGAAGTGAATAATGTCTAATGCAATACTTTGTTTTTGCAACTCTTGTATGTAAATATTGAACATGATTTTTAAAGACACACAAGGCATGTAGTCTTATGGAACCAAGATGAAATAAAATCATATGAACAAAGATAAGGAGATGTGATTGATTATAAGGTTATATTACCATAATGTATCTATAATAATGTAATATGACTCAATGATATACTTTGAACATACTATTGTATGTAATCTGACAAACTTAAATGATTTATAATCATTTAAAGAATGCATAGAAGTTAAGCAGCCAGTGGTTAATAGTGATACGATTCGATTCTAATTAAACCTTGCCACCTCCAAATTCTAAATTCTTTAACGCCAAGTACTCTGTTAACCACACAATGGCACAATATATCAGCTTCGGGTGTTGGTCAGCCCTGACAACAGAGTCTTAAGACAACAGCTTAAAGTGTGCTGTAGCATGGCAAGTCCCCATTTACAAAGTCATGCTGCAGACACCATTAGATTAGTAATTTAGAATATAACATTAATGAAGATGGTAGAGGAAACATTATAGAAATGCAATTGTAACTGTTTCCAGTAAACTTGTATATATATAATTGTGATTTTTCTTAGTAAACTTTCATAATGTCATTGATGCAAAATAACAGAAATTACCAATTGAAATAATTAAACTATAATTGAAGTAATGATTAATTATACTAATATCAATAATAAATAACAATAAATACTTATTGTAAAACTTTTTGAATATAATGATTGTAATTAACTAAAAATATATTAATTTAAAACATGCAATAATAACTCCATTAATAAAACAACAAAAATAAATTAAAGTTAACTCATAATAATATACAACTTGAACATTAAAATAATCATAAATGCCAATCAACGTTGATGGACAAGGAGGAGCCAGGTTTTCCATTCATAAATGGACAAAAGTGGTGCACAAAGATCAGTAGCCTCAAGATGGTTCAACGGGCTGCTCGGACCTTCCCACCAACAACATTAACTTCTTATGTATTCCTAGACACTCAAAACTAAGTACAAAACAAGATGACAGAAAATAGCTCCAAGAAGGTTCAACGGGTCATCCGGACTTTTTTGCCAGGGAAGACACATCAATTTCCCTGGCCACAACTCCCATGATCCTCCAATACCCCTAGTCCATACTTATGATCCAGGACACTATGGACTAACTATGATTGGAATCTATCAAACCATAAATGATTCTAGTTTAACAGCTACTTTTCTTTCGGAAGTACGTGCAGTGACATCGGACCCCACTGACGTGACTACAACTCCATCATCAATCCAGAGGCACGTGCAGTGACATCGGACCCCACTGGCGTAGCAACTACAACTCCTTTGATGCAACAGGATGTCATGGAACAACCATGCTCGCAACAAATCGTACTATAATCAAACTACTGACGCAGCAACAATTATGGTAGACGCTATCGAACCATAAATGACTCTAGTTTAACAACTAATTCTTTTTCCGGAGGTACGTGCAGTGACATCAGGCCCCACTGGCGTAGCCACAACTCCATCACTATTCCAAGGTACGTGCAGTGACATGAGACCCCACTGACGTAGCAGCAGTTTCTTCAATCTTCAAGAACCCTAATCCATATTTATGATCCAGGACACTATGGACTAACCATGATTGGAATCTATCAAACCATAAGTGATTGTAGTTTAATAACTAATTCTTTCCAAAGTACGTGCAGTGACATCAGGCCCCACTGGCGTAACATTGACGTCCTCAATATTCTAAAACGGTACATACTTGAACACCAAGGCGCTGTGAATCAACAACTCCAGAAGTGCGTGCAGTGACATCAGGCCCCACTGGCGCAGCTACAACCCGTCACCAGACCAAAGTACGTGCAGTGACATCGGACCCCACTGGCGTAGCAACAATCTGGCAATATTTCAAACTAACAAATAAAAATAAAATATTATGCAAATATGTATGGAATAAATAATAGCAATAAATAAATAACATATAGTAAATAAATAACAAAACCAAAGTATAAATAATTTATAAATGATGAATTTTTAATAATGAAAAAATGACAATGGTGTTTATTGATAGATTTTTGATATTATTCAATAATATGTGAGATATAAATATCAATTCAAATAATAATTTTATTACTAAAAAGAATTACAATAATTTTTATAATAAATTATAAAGTAACGAATAATAATAACTTGCATCAATGACAAAAAACTATGTAATGCATCTGTTGATTGGTAAACAATGTATAATACAAACTATTTTTGTATTAAAATAGGAGTTGATAACTTATTGTTGTTAATCAATACTTGTATATAATTTGATGATATGTGTACCATGCATTTCAGATAAAGGTATCGTTTTGTTTGATAACTTTGATTAAGGACTGATGAATTTCATTCCAAATAAATAATAAGTATAATCTGATGACTTATTATGTGAATGAGTTGGTAATTAATGATGTACAACTTTAAGAATTAATCATTTGTTGAATAACAAATAATATGTAAAAAGTTTTAAGGGATCTTTGATATATTGATCAAAGATAAATGTTAAGAATTGACTAGGGATCGATGATATGTGTAATAATATGATGACATGTTGATGATTGAAAATGTTGGGAAAATTGTTTGTGATTGATAGCTGACTTGATAATGTAAAGATTTGGTTAATGTATAATGAATTATTTGAGAATAGTGTGGATTGTGTAGTGTGTAAGAATTTATTTAAAAAATTAAAAGAAGGATAAAAGATTGAAAAAAGATATAGGAACTCAAAGAAGGATTTAAGGTTTGATAACGGATACTTGTATTTAAAGAAGGTTTTAAGGGTTGAAAATGGATAATTGTACTTAAAGACGGATAAAAGGATTGAAAACAGGTTACAGTATTAAAAGAAGGATTAAGGGGTGAAATAGGATTTTAGTATTTAAAGAAGGTTAAATGGATTGATAACAGGTTATGGAATTTAAAGATGGTTTAAAGGGATGAAAATTTATATGAGGGATTTAGTAGAGTGTTGATAAAACAAATGATTGATGAATTGTTGAGTCAATGAATGATGATCACTACAACAAATGGTGAATTAGATGAAAAGCAGGTATAAAGAGTAGTCAAATGATTCGGATTATGATGCTTGAAAATAATAACTACAAACAAATATATGGATTAATCTAACTTTTGAATAATGAATTAATAATTGCTGAAGTGTATTATATTGATATTGATACATAACCTATGTATTGTGATTGATAGTTTCATGCTACAAATCATTGTTGGTAATTGGAAACTTGTATAATTTTAAATGATGTATAATAGTTAATTAATGATATGGAATTTGTGAAGTACTACTTTGGACTTGTGAAATTTTGATTTGTAAATCATTGTTTTGATTCATGAATATATGTAGATGAATGAATATTTCATTGTTAATTTATAATTGTTGAATCTTAATAACGATTTAAATAATTTGTTAATAAATACTGATCATTTAGTATTTAAAAAGGAATTATAATTTGGTGAATTATTAAACTTAACAAACATGTGTATTTGATTTAAGAATGTATTGATATTTAAGGTATGAATTTCAAAGTGTAATGTATGATTTTTGTTTGACAAATTTTAATTTATGATTGATGAATTTTTAGTTGACAACTTGTAATGATTAAATATATACTAAATTTTGTTAACAATTATATATAATGAAATACTGTTAGAATTCTAATTCATAAATTGTTGAATTTTTAATTAACAATTTTAATTTATTGAAATGTTGTCAAATGACTGTAAATTTTAAATAATTGACTTTTAATTGATAACTTGGTAACTTGTTAAATGGTAATTCATTGATTTGCATAGATAAGGTAAATAATTTTGTTGAATGAGAATGTTCATTTTAGACTCAATTTCTTACATGAAATCTAATATGTAATTTGATATTGAGTTGTATGATAGCTGATAGTTTCAATTTCTTTTTAAATATAAGCAAATAATGTAAAACTAAAACTTATCTGAGGAACAATCGACAATTTGGTGAATCGTGTTTAAGATCAAGATTTTTTGACTCGCGTTACTCACACATCGCAAAAAATCGGGGGGTACTGTAACGGGTCCACCAAATTGGTAGGGAAATTTAATTAATTTAGATAAATAATAAATAAATTATTATATAGAAGGAAAGAAATATATTTAATCAAAATAAAAAGAAGTTTTAAATCATATTAGAGAATTGTCGTAAGAAAGACGCAGGTGGGTAGACATGGAGACATAAATATGTCGACTCAAACAAGGCCCTTTGTTCGAAACAGGATGGGTGGTTCAGTTCCGAGAATCATCAAAACATCTGGAATGCGTGAGACCAAAACAGTCAACAAATTCACAACGCAGTGGCGGGGACAGGAATCAACATGCAAGTCGGTTGAAAGTTTCCATTACCCCCACCCGTTATTCAAAAGAAAGAACGTACAAGCAACGTTGGAGCAGACGACCTAGTGACAAACAACAAAAAAAAGTAGGGACGCTATTGGTTCAAAAAATTAGAGGAGGGGAATACCACGCGGTTGACCAAAATCAAGGGCTCTCGCCCTCGCTCTCGGTGGCATCACTCTGTACTTTGCTCTCGCCCAGGGAGTCAATGGGATGACTTCGTCTTTTCTCTCGCCATCAGAAACAGTAACATGACTCCGATCCTCTGCCGACATTGAAAACTCTCACTATAGTACAACCTAGACAGTCCTAGAATCATATTTGTGCAGTATTGTTTGAAACAGTGCGTTAATAAATCTTGTTCAGTGAATTGAATATTAAATTTGAACCGGTCTGACTAATACTCCACGAGAACCTCTTAGTGCCTCAGATAAGTGTATTTCTAATTAAGTTGTAAAATAGAATATTAATGATGATTTCTTAATAAATTCAGTCAAGTTTAATTTTTATATTGAAATAACTTTGTTAGAAAAATAATCTAAAGTAAATGTCTAATTGAAACATGTGATTAAAATAATATTTTGAAAGCTTAACTATCTTGTTTGATTGCATCATATAAGCTTCACCGAATTACCCGTAAGACCCTGAGATCAATTTTAAGAGAAATCATGCAATAATTTAATGACTTTCATTAAATTAAATAAATAATTTTAATAAAAGCAACAACCTCCTTAAAGGTAAAAGGTTACAAATTGTCACCCAATAATTTGGGACAAAAAAGAAATTAATTAAAGAACCCTGATTTATTGAATATCATTATTTTAATTTAATCAATAAATTAAATAAAATAAATAAAGTAACAAAAGGCGTAACGTTACAGATTGACGCGACAACGTGAGGCTTTGTTGTTGCAGATTTAATTAATTGATATAAGTGGTTGAAAATTTGCTTAATTATTACAGATTTAATAAATAATGTAACATAACGTTACAGAAAGGCGCTAGAACGTGAGGCGTCAAAAAGATATAACGTTACAATATGAGTAAGGAGTAAGATAATAAATACATAAATTTATTTACTTACATGCTTATTGAACAATTTTATTATTTATTTACTTCTCATAATTCTTATATACATGAATTGGGGTTGTGTACTATTTTAAAATCCCTGTATTTGCAATTAATATAAATTGAGTAAATTTTAATTTAGATTTGTTAGTTTTAGGAGGTAAATATAAGAATAGTGTTTTGTAGTCCCAATTTTCCTTGGTAAAGAAAACGTTCTATTTTATAATACATTAACACATTCTCAAGCCATAATCAACTATATTTCAAAGATCAGAATTCTAATAATAAATGAATATACTTACGCTAATAGACTTCCATTTTGAGTACCATAAATATTTCCAGATCGTAGTTTGCATATAAACAAGACAACTCATAATTATGTACGAAATGACGAGTGTGGCATGAACGAAGTTTAAAACCTATTTTATGTACAGGATGTGTGGTTTTTGAAATATAAAAGATGTGTAACACCTGTGCAGGTGCAGCCAAGGTCACTGCAGAAGACATCAAGCCGGCACTACAGTACTGCACCCACCTGATCTACGGCTACGCAGGCATTGACGATGATGACTACGTCCTCCAACACTTGGACGACAAACTCGTGTTGGATTCTAATTCTGGGAAAGGCCAGTACAAAGCAGCAACAGACCTTAAGAGCTTCAATGCAGGTCTCAAAGTTCTGCTCTCCATTGGAGGTTTTGGTGACACTGATGACTTGGAGAAGTACTTGGAAGTCGTAAGTAATGTGTGAGATAATAATCAGATACCTTATTATCCCAAATTGGGGGGAGGCATGAATCAACAGTCGAAATTTGTTTAGTCTAGCAGTATAACAAATGAAAACGCAAATAATGTCTTATTATTATTTTGTAAGGAGAGGCTGATCTCTTTTTCAACCTTACTCTACCCATTCTCCATAGACTATTGATTTGTGCGGGGGGTTTATCAGACAGTAAGGGGAAGAGCCAGTACAGTACAAGGTGAACATTATTATAAAACAAACAGTAAAGGCCACGATTCGAATCTGCGCTACCTCTAACTCAAGTACAAAGTCCTGACGACTTGGCCGCTGGCCACTGGATCACCCTATTAAGGGTGTTTAATCGAAAATTATTTTTGAACATTTTTTGAATAAAATTGTTAGTACGGTATCCATGTAAGTAATAACATGGATACTAACATGGAAACTTGTGTTACGGGAAAAAATTCTAAAAATGTCTTTATGGAAATATGGCTGCCCAAAGTTACTAATTTGGCCATTTTGGTGCATAACTCATGAACAAATCGTGTGACATAATTTATTTTGAGAATATAGTGAACAAAAATTGCTAATATATTTAGTATATAGTAAATGAAAATAAATGTTTTTTAAGAGTTACCAATTATTTTTTTATAAATATTTGTTCAAATTTTAAGTTGAAATTTGTACAGTCATCTTTAACTAAAAAATTAGATTAATAGTATATATAAAATGTATTGCTAGAGTTTACTATAAATATGAGAGTTACGTCCTCTGTGGAATTTGCCGGGTGGGGCAGGCGGGAGTTATGAGCAGTAGGGAAGGAAGGGAATACATTGCTTGTTCGTTAGTGAGTCAGGATCTTTACTACTCATAGCGGCAGTTGCCATAAAATCTAGAACAAAACTCCTTTGAGCGCTAAATTGGGTGCCCGCACGAACACCCTTAAATCATTAATGTAGGTATTATTTTTTTACTTGCAGTATAAAATGACTTATACCAGTCATTACCACTGTATATGTATGGTATGGTTGATGGGTCACTGCTGTACATGTACGGGTGGGTCATTACCATTGTAAATGTATGAGTGGGTGGATGGGTTACCACTGTAAATGTATGAATGGGTCATTCATTACCACTACTGTACGTGTATGGGTAAGCGGGTGGGTCATTACCACTGTAAATGTATGAATGGGTCATTCATTACCACTACTGTATGTGTATGGGTAGGCGGGTGGGTCATTACCATTGTAAATGTATGAATAGGTGGGTGGGTAATAACCCATTCATACATGTAATGAAAATTGTCTTTTGTATATATGTACAAATGGCAAGGTTAGGATTACATAGTCCTCTCTTACACCTAACCATTTAACTGTATTCATACTGCTGTACATGTATGGGTAATTACCACCGTACGTTTATAGGTGGGTGGATGGGTCATTACAACTGTATGGGTGGGTGGATGGGTCATTACAACTGTATGGGTGGGTGGATGGGTCATTACAACTGTATGGGTGGGTGGATGGGTCATTACAACTGTATGGGTGGGTGGATGGGTCATTAAAACTGTATGGGTGTGTGGATGGGTCATTACAACTGTATGGGTGTGTGGATGGGTCATTATCACCATACATGTATGCTACACAAAGTCAAGTCTCCAGCTAGGGTAGTTTTGGTGATACAACTAGGTTCTAGGTTGGTGGTGCAATACCCTAACTTCTCCCCCCCCCCCACATTTAGAATAGAGGACAGAGAGATCTTCTCTAGAAAAATCTTATCTTCATTGTTAATCTTATGTTCTTGGTTAATTTCAGACTAGTATTTCTTTTACATAATTAAAGCTGAAGATTATTATTGAAATAGGCTTAAACGTTGAAATAGCCTACAGGAAATAAAAGCTGATTGGGTGACTCGTTTAGTAGTAAATTATATTTAACTTAATCGGTAGAATCAGTTAGTTGGTCAAAACTAAACTCAGTTGCAAATATCAAATCAAAATCTTTATTTACTCACTAAAATACATGAAGAATAAGGTTACATAAATTACATAGTTAGATGAAAGAAAGAAATACATTGATATATCAATTCATATATAGGGTTAGACAAAAGGTAAATAAATAAAATAGTTACTGTTATATATGTGAGTGCCTTCCATAAAAGCCCAAGGCTTGTGTGTAGAAGGGAGTTCTTATATTCCAAAAATAAAAAAGATAAAAAAGCTCAATAAACAGAACAAACTAATGGAATACTCTTAGTCAGGATTAAATAAAAAAATGCAAACTAAATAAAATACACAATTAGATAAATCATAGCAATGAAATAAAATAAAATAAATATTAAACAATTTTAGACAATATTTAAAACAAGAAAATGTTGAATAACTTTTGATTAGAGTTACTATGAAAAAACCACACAATGAAAAAAAAAGAACTATGCAGTAAAATGAAATCAAAGTGCAAGAGGCAGAAAGTCAGAAGGATGAAGAGAGTGCAATGTAATGAAGTGGTCATCTATATTCAGAACTGATTCCTCCTCCAGGTCCATATGCCAATTGGTTATCATTATTTTATAAACATATAAGCTGACTTGTAGAAATTTAAGAGGGTTTGGTACATTTCTAAGAACAGGTGAGTAATGTAATGTGAACAAGTATAATTAACTTTTTTGGAAATATTTGGAACTAAGAGGTTTAAGCCTACTGCATGCTGCGTTTTATAATGATGTAAGTTGACAGCCAAATTTAATAATTTCCGTATAAAAATAAATAGCCTAAGAGTAAGAATAAGCAGCTGTCTGATTGTTAGAACTTTTGTGGTTTTAAATAATTCAATTGATAGAAACGATTTGCCTTTGCCATGGATGTTTTTAAGTGCAGATTTCTGGTTTATATTGAGTTGTTCTATATGAGTTCTGTAAGCCCCTCCCCAGCATATGATCCCATACTATAATACTGATTGGACATGTGCATAATAAACAGATTTAATTGAGCTAAAATCTAAAATTCCATGAAGTTGCTTGAAGGCAAAGATTAACTTTCTAATTTTTTTATTTATAACGTAATATGAACTTTCCATTTTAACTTGTTGTCATAGATAACTCCAAGATATTTATATTGGCTGACTCTATCTACTTTGTAACAGTCACAATTATAATTCATATAATTGCCACGCGTGTGAACAATTAAGGGTAGCCCCATTGGTGGCTCGCTCCCTTCCCTCGGTGCAATTGGTAAATATTTTGTTTTGGAGGTATTCATTGTTAACTTATTTTGGTCAAACCAAGTTTTTATTAGACTCAAATCTTGAGTTGAACAGCTAAAGATCTCCAAACATGATTTTCTTTACTAGAAAAGCAGTACATCTGTAAAGAAAAATAATTTGGATGTGATATTAATTTTAGATAAATTATTACTATAAATAAGAAACATAAGAGGTCCTAGGGTACTTCTCTGGACAACTCCGAAATCTATTGGTCTCTCTTCACTCAAAATACTGTCAAGTGCCATAACTAGAAGCCGATCACTTAAATAGCTCTTAAACCATTTGAGAGTGACACCTCTAAATTCGATAAATTCTAACTTTAAAAAAAGAATATTTCTATCTAATGAATCAATTGCTTTGGCAAGATCAATAAAGCATATAAGTAGTTTATTGATGCGGTTAACTGAATTCATAATATGTTCATTAATTAAATAAATTGTATCAGAAGAGTTTATTCCTTTCCTAAAGCCAAATTGACTGTCACACAATAGCTTATTGTCTTTGAAATAATTTTGGGTTTGGATTTTAACAACCTTTTCAAGAATATTAGATAGAACACTCAACAAAGATATAGGTTGATAATTATTAAAATCTGCCTTATCATTATTTTTGTATAAGGGAATTACTTTTGCTATTTTAATAACTTAGGAAAAAGTCCCAAGGTTTTACTTTGATTTATAATACACGTTACAGGATTAATTAAAATTTCTATATTATCTTTTAATGCTCTTGTCGGAATATTATCGTAACCAGGAGCAGAGCCACCTAACTAGACAAATGTGTATTAGTGGCTTGATGTTTACGACACATCCCACATACCGCCTTAACTATGGTTTTGACGGTACTCCTGTACCCACCCTGCATATTCAAGTTTAAAACAGTTGGTTTGTTATGATTCTCAATATAAATATACTAGGGGACACCCCTGCACGCTTTGTGTGCCAACCCTGTCACTCGCTGCACTCATGACACCTCGGCCTTCGGCCATACCAGTTGATAGGAAGTTTCACATGCTATGTTCATGACACCTCGGCCTGTAACTTTTGACTAAAAACATTAGTAGGTACAAAGTATCGCATAAAATCACAATATTCATTTTATTTCTCACACACATTACTTGCGTTGTTTCCTATTTATCAGTATAAACACTCAAGGACCCCATGATATTACTTAGTTCTTGTTAACAGATGACGATAAAATAAAATAAATACAATAACTGCATCAGAATATCATTGAAACATATCCAGTACAGTGGAGCCCTACAATCAAATGTTAATAAAACCATAAAACCTTCCCTGGTTTAACTATTAAACCCTGATTCCCTCGTTACACTATGATAGATGTAACCTCCTCAATATTACAAACACTATTGTTTACATTCCAACAGCTGTTAAATTTTTTGAAATCATTATTTACATATAAACTAAACATCTGTTTAGTTTTTGATTAATTTAAATCTCACTCCAAGTTATTCTTATGGCAGAAAACATACTTTGAGGGTTTCCCATACCCTTTAGGGTGAAAATATTGAAGAATTAAGATCTTATTTCACAACTACGAACAGAAGCACATTTTTTGACAACTTAACCGTTTAAATTGGTCAAGAAATAAGGGAGGAGTTGCATTGACAAAAAAGGGCTCCACATATTATATATAAGGTTAATTCAATAAATCAAACCACTTCTAATTTATCTTATGCAGGTTATTTTATTTATTTATTTTTATACTAAAGTATTAATTGTTGTCTCTTTAAAATGAAATTTCCTGAGAGTCTTCAATAGTTTAACATTCTAACACTATTTTGGTCTTCCATTATGATAGACCTTGTCGTGCTATGAACATTTCCAAGCAAACCTGACGTCTTGATGTAATCAAGAGCATGGCGTTTGTTTAGGGAACTGGTTGGCATGATGCAACATGTTTGATATGTTTGCAAGTAGTTTACCGGACCACATAGTCTATTCCAAAGTATAAAAACCAACATAGGTTAAATTGAAAATGTTAATTAATTTTGATTAAACTAATCGAAACTAGTTTTAAAATAAATATATTACAATCATCTTATTCTATATTTGTATCCTATAAAGTAAAATAATCTATAATTTAAGAAGCAAAACTCATAAAAGGTGGAAAATGGAGTTTAAGAAGCAAAACTCCCTTCCACATTTATTTTACATATTAGGACCATTATGATTTTCACTTTCTTTGTTTGATTTTTTTCACAATTTCAGTCCCTCTGATTACTAACCACAAATCCAATAGTTACAATATTTATCATGCACAAAGTATCATGCACCATTACCACCTCAACACGTGTTTACACAGCTGTTAGCAAGACTTCCTCAAAGTAATTTTGTCTTTCAAAGAAATTACTGAGATCCTTTGTAGGAAGGAGGGGCTCTTGTTGGGATGTTTGCTTGTCAATTTTACTTGTTTTTAAGGACTCGGCTATATTTTTATAATGATAACAACACTACATATCCACAGTTAAATAGAATCAAGTTTGGAGCAAAAATTACCATTTTACATAGTTTCAACAAACTAAAATAAAAAGAAAGCGTTGATTAAACTAAGTAATAATAAATTTAATATTAATGTCAGTAAAGGAAAAAATAACAAAAACAATAATATAAACAGTTTTAACCCTCTAATGGTTCACTATAACACTCTTTGCGGTTACGCCTGTTTCACTAGTGTTGCAGTGTTTATTTTAAAAAAAATCATAAAACTATAATTTACAATAAAAAAGAATATCTAGTAGCATATTTCATTGTTCAGTATGAAACAGCGAATTAGGAAAAAATATCGAAACTAATTTACTATGAAATTCGTAAGTAAAAAGTTTCATATACAAAAAAATTAAAAACCTTACCAAATGTTTGCATCCCCTCTACAAACTACAAGAACACTATCTAAAGTTCCAAAATATCCAAATTATAGAGAATTTCATATTCTTTTAGAATATATAAAAACATAGCACCATATGTACATTTATGTATATTACATATACAAAAAACCTAATAATTGCACCGGTAAAAAATGCCTTTGCAATGTAGTATCTAATAATAATAACACTTTATCTAATAATAATTTAAAAATTGTTCAACACTGAGCAACTTTTCAAGCATTTGTCAGGACTAAAATACTTTTTCAAAACCATGATTAATCAAATCATTTAGTCACTGGATGGATTCCCAAAAGGCAGTTCAAGGTTTTGTGATTTACAAGTTACAGTTTTTTTCTGTGATTACTTTGTAGATATAAAACTAGATCATTTACTGATCATTACTTTGATATTAGTTGTGGTGGTTAGAAAGTTTTGAAGCACCTTGGATTCAAATATATTTGAAGGACCCAAAATATTTTTAAGAATAATAAATGACTATTATTTATTTTCACAAGTCAAGTTTTGTAAATTTAAAAGTAAACTCGTAATTTAGATTCGGTATGGGTTTTTGTATAAAAAAAAAAAAAAACAGGATTTTATATGATAGATTTGTTCTAACAAATACGTTTAACATATTCTTAACATTATTTAAAATTAGTTTATAAAATGATAAAATAATACATGGTTTCAACCTAAGTAAACTGGGCCTTCTCTTATTATAAGTTACCATTAGTTTTATAAAATCTGATTTCGTTGAGTCTTTTTTTTTTATAGAAAAAAAAGGTTGAATCTCTAATAACTGGTTTATCTTGTTTAGTGTTAAATTATGTTTAAAACACGCAAACAATTAAATGCTTCGAAGTATGTAAATAAGTATTTTAGAACTGTATTAAAATATTCCAAGAAACAATTAACGATTTTTAATATTTTTCATAAATTGTTAAATTATATTTAAACTCATTAACAGTTAATAGAATACTTCCCCAAACTAATTAGAAGTGCATTTCTAGCTAACTTATAATCGTGATGAATTATTGAAGTTTATAAATTATTGTAACAACTTTTGGAACAGTTTTTAAGATGCATTACAAACTTTAACTGAAAGAAGGGCAAAGGTGACAGGGTATCAATCAAAGCGATTAGAATGTTTTCAAATCAGCAATAGGTTATTTCCATCAAGCTCAATTAAAGCGTTGTTCTCATTTGATAAGTTTTCTAGAACAGTAGGCAAGTGATATCAAGTTCTGTAAATCCAAAATGACTTCAGTTTAATAATTTAATTAATAAAGAAAGATATTTGAGAAAACAGTTCCAAGAAGTGTTTATATTTGGTTGCCCAAAGAGAGCCATTATTGATTATTTTGAAAAAATTGTCTACAAAAAAAACTTTCTTCATTTATTCACAATTGATTATTCACAATCGAATCTAAATCATTTATTCTGATTTCAAACTACAAACTACATATGAGTCTTTTTACAACATCTTCTGATAGACAGATTTAGATCTCGTATGTGTATCAATGGCCTGTATAATTTTAATGATATTGTACCCAATTACTTTTGCTATTTATAAATAGCTCTATCAGAGAAACAGTTGACTTTAGTTATTTATTTACTCTTTTTTATTTATTCATAAGACGCCGATCGTCAAGATATGGGCGAATATGGATTTCGAATGAGTGTAGATGAGCGAATGTAGTCATTGTTACAAATTAAGGCAGACTATTCCTTAGAAAGTGTCATTAATTAATAGCCCAATGACAAATGAACAGCCGGTGATCAGCTGATCCTTCTCAAAATGTATTGACTCTGATTGGGATCGAACTGAGAACCTTTAGCACATGAAGCTGGGATTGAACAAACTATGCTACCGACCAATTGTAACAATAAAGTTAGTAACAATGACTGCACTCGTTCACCCTTCATATTCGCCCATCTTGACAATCGGTGTCTTACTATTAAATAATGAACGAATGAAATAACTATGTGAGTATTTATAGTTGAATAGCTTCTTATTTATCACATTATGTATTTAAATCATGTGTCGTCAGTAGTGGCGCGGTGCTGTGGAGATTGTAGGAGACAGGTTCTATACTCGTTACTTTTGGTACTGATGCGGCATCCATTCAATTGTTGAAATTGACGTAGACACTACTAAAGAAATCTGGTATGTACATGTTGGGTGTTAGAGTGGGGATGTTGTGTACGGAAGAGAACTGAGTATCTGGCTTGTAACATGGCTGAAAATCAACTAATATTATGTGGTTCAGATTCCAAGTAAAGCTGTAATACTTATATATCCAGGTCCCTTAGTTGCCCTGGCTATTAATAAATGGATCTTTCTTAGGAAAAGTCAACCTTGTTTAGTAACAACGACTACACTCATTCATCCCTCGTATTCGCCAATATCTCTATGATCGGCAACTTACTAATGAATAATAGAAATGACAAATTTAATCTGATTCTTCTTTTAAGTTTTGTGTCTGACTCATTATTTGAACAGGAATTGATGATCCTTGTACAGAGGATGCATGATGAAAGGTGATGAGATAATTAATGATCCTTGTACAGAGGATGCATGATGAAAGGTGATGAGATAATTAATGATCCTTGTACAGAGGATGCATGATGAAATGTGATGAGATAATTAATGATCCTTGTACAGAGGATGCATGATGAAATGTGATGAGATAATTAATTTAGAACAATAAAAAATTTTGGAGCTCAAGTACACGTATAATTGCTTACATACTATAAATCTAATATTAATTTTTTTAAACAAAAAATTCTTTTTTCTATGATGTTCAAATGAATAATAAATACTCAATGTCCTCAGTTGGAAACCATCGAGCTGAGAACCAAGTTCATCAATTCTGTCCATGCTGTTCTGAAGCAGTTCAACTTTGATGGTGTTGACTTGGCCTGGAGATTCCCGGAAGTTAAGGAGAAAAAGGACCGTAACATTTTTAGTAAGTTAAATATATGCAAAATGTGAGACAAAAATTAGTCCATACTTTCAGCTTCTAAAATCTTATCTTTTAACAAAAAACATAAGCCATTCCAAAACATTGCCATAATATAATCAGGTACAACATTTATTTTCAGGTAACTCCTGATGATTCATGTATGCATATGAGATAGGTATCATTGGTATGAATATTCTAAATCTGTAACTCTTGAATCAAACTTGAAGAGTGGTTCAATTCCAGGTCACCAAATGACAAGAATTGACTTTTATGTAACCTAATAATCTCAGATATGAACCTGAAGTTTGTATGAAAGTTGCTCATCAATACCATTATGAGAACTATTTGCTGGTCCTAAATATTGACTATCTAGAATGCTCCTATTAAAAAAATGCATGATTTTTATGTTTTATTCAAAACATGATGTTTGTGGTTAAAATAACCTTGAAAATGTCCAACATGCTAAAAAAAGCTTATCTTTGAAATGAAATTATATTTAATTTATCTAGTAATATTAAGTTTTGTATGTATATGAAGTTTATTATATTCTTGATATAAGAGACGTAAGAAATATATCAATTTTGTGAAGTTCAATATTCAGTGATTGTCTGTAAGTATGGCACAGTACCAGTACCTACTATTTGTGATGGTATCGTTATTTGATCTTATTATCGTTATTTGATCTTATTAAAAAAAGCCAGGTTGGTTATTTGTTAGAAATGTTTGGTGCCATGACAGAGTTTGTAAGATGCCTCTGTACTTCAGTGTATTCCGCTAACCTTGTGAACAGGGATCTGGCCACTAGTCTAGTTAGGGTTGAAGAATCTAGGGAGGGCTGACATATAGAATCTGGTGGCGCAGTGCTGTAACCCAGCTACATGGGGACAAAGTGTTTGGGAGATTGTAGGCGATAGGTTGGATGCTCGGTCCTCTTAATACCGACATGGCATCCGCTCAGTGGTTGCTATCGGCGTGGACACTACTAGAGAAGTCTGGGGTGTCCATGTTGGGTGGTAATCATTGTGCGGATGTTGTGTGGGGGAGATAACTGAGTATCAGGCTTGTCAATTAGCTGAAAATCAGATCAGCACTACGTGGTTCGGATTCCACGTAAAGCTGTAGGTCCCTTAATTGCCCTGGCTGTTAGGCTATTAATAAATTGCCCTTTCTGACGAACAGTTGAACTCAGTTAGTAACCAGACTACACTCATATAATCATTCATATTCGCCTTAAAATACCAACAACGTTGTGTCGGTGTCTCATATGTAAGAATTAATTAAATGAGAGAGTGTCATCGACACTTTTGAGATTAAGTACAAGTTGACATGTGATGTGAGAGGGTAGGTGTAGTTATCTGTCACCGTGTTAATCTACTACCACAGCAGGTTCAAAATATCAACTTCATCTTAGAAATCACATTTGCTAGGTTCTGTAAATACAGATGGCCTAACATGCCACATATTCTTTAAGTAACAACACTTCACAGGGTAACCGCACTCATGTAATCATTCCCATTCACCTTAAAATATGCACAAACTGTGTCCCCCTCTCATATTTGAATAATCTGAATTTCATTATGGTTATCCTCCAGAGGTTATTTATGTTATTTTTAATACTGGCATATAATTTTCTTCTCTTATATAATTACGTCTGATGATTAATTGTACAAATGCTGTATTTTATATCCATTGATTGTGGGGGTCGTAAAAGTCATTTATTATTTTTATGTCATTATTTACCCTTCTTTTTGCTTCATATCGAAAGGCTTTCTAACTGGAAAAACAATATAGGACTTTCTTGAATTTTGTTATATTTTCCTTGTTAATATTGATTTATTATTTTGGCCAGTTTATACTGGTCTAACTCAACCCAAAGAACCTCCATAGTTTGCTGATGGAGGCTGTTTGAACCTAGGGACTATTTTAATAGGCAACCCTCTGTTAAATAATTTGTTCTCCCACCTCAACTGAGTTTCCAAAGTAAGGGTATTAGAATTATCAAGATTTAAAGTTCATATAATCTTTTCTGATATAATAAATAATTGTTTTAGTTGAAACAACAATATGGTTTGTCTTCAGGTTCTGCATGGTCAGGGCTCAAGAAGGTAGTCGGTGTAGGTGTTGACGAGAAATGGGCAGAGCACCGGGACCAGTTTGTCAATTTGGTTCGAGAGTTGAAAGGAGCACTGCGGACTGACGGCAAACTGCTTTCTCTTGGCGTCCTGCCTCATGTCAACGCAACAGGTAACGTACAATACATCATTAGATTCCATTTTTGTTGAATTCTCTTATTGTAAACTCAGAGGAAGAAAATATGTATTTATAAATATTACTATTAAAAGTGATAATGCTGAACAAATTGTATAAATATCTCAGAGTTGTAACATTTTGTCATGCAACGCGTATTTATCCATAAAGTTTTTAAACACAAGTTGTAAAAATAATGGTAGTACAATATAAGATAATTTTATTACAATATAAGCACAAATATATTACAATACAAGTACATAATGCACAAATATTATGGTGATTGATTTTGGTGAACCACGCTCACCTTCCTTAGACCAGAGGGATTCACAAAAGAATCCCTCTGGTCTGAGGAAGGTGAGCGTGGTTCACCGAAATCAATCACCATATTTATGCATTTTGTACTTGTATTGTAATATATTTGTGCTTATATTGTAATAAATTTGTGTTGTGTGTCGTTTACTTGTACCATCACTAAAAAACTAAGATAATTTTAGTTATGGAGCAGAGGTAATATTTCTACAATTACTTAGATCAGTTATATCAAAAACATTATCTTCCAGATGGGAGAAGAATATTGGCAGTGTTTTGTAAAGACATAATAGCAATAAATCTAAACCTTGTGTTATAACCTTCACGGCCATTTTGTAATCAGTTCAAGTTTGGTAGATTTATCTTTGATCTACATTATTTCAATAAAAATTGGCAACCGGAACAAAATGCTGATTTAATAATACTAGTATATCATATAAATATATTTAAATCTTTGAGAGTAATACTACAATCAAAATTAGTAATCAAACTTACTATTGATCAACAAATTTTTGTCTCCTTTAGATAAATCTCTAGTATTCTAAAAAAAATTTAAGAAAGTTTCTAAGGATTGAATATTAGGTTAGGTTAAAGGGCACTATTGAATATATTTACTCCGTCAATAATGTTTATTTATTTTATAATTTACATATTTTAGCATTTATTTATAGTCTGGTAACTAACATAAACGTTATTTATAAAAACACAAGGACAAGGGAGTTTTGTAAAAAGTGAAAGAAAAGGAAAGCAGCATACTTTTTGGTACGCTGAAGACAAAAACAGATGGTAAATAAATGTGAAATATTTCGAGACCTTTGGACGGACATTTATTCAGTCTGAAGAGAGTGAAGAAGATGCAGCTTTATTTATTTTAACTGTTTACAAAAACTAATCTACGTACATTATTTATTCTTTATGTAATTAAAAAAAAGAATAAAACGCTATGTTGATTTTTGTGTCTACAGCTTACTATGATGTGCGCAACCTGGCTCCTCAAGTGGACATGGTCAACTTGTGGACTTTCGACTTCCGTACACCAAAGAGGTTTAAACCACAGGCTGATTACTCAGCACCTCTCTACTACATGTACGACAGGAATCCCCAGCAGAATGCCGATGCTCATGTCAAGTGGTGGTTGGAGAACGGCTGTGAACGTATGTAATAAAGGAGTTGATTAAGTAACATAGAATCAGTCTAAATTTAGTTCAGCATTCAGCAACATATCAAAGTCTCGCTAGCACATAATAGTTACAGATGGAATTGCGTTAAGAACTAGAGTACAGTTGCATTCAATGGCATGCATAGCATTTTAAAAGTATATATGTTGGGTGATGGTTAGGGTCGGAATGTTGTGTAGGTGAGAGAACTGAGATCAGGCTTGTCGATTAGCTAAACATCAGACCAATACTATGTGGTTCAGATTCCACATAAAGATCCTTTAGTTGCTTGGTTAAATGGGCTATTAATAAATGGTTATTTCAGAGTCAGTTGAACTCAGGTCATTCACTCTCGTCCTACACTTAAGTAATCATTCACACTGGCCTGAAAATACACACAAAGTTGTGTCCTCAAACCTAAGATTCTGAGTTAATTCCCTCGTATAAAATAACCCAGGCTATTAACCTGGGTTTGGTTTTTACTGTTGTAAAGTGTATCAAATCTATATATTAATTATGTTGATTAATGACTAAAATAACATCGAGTATAAATAGCAGTTAACACTCAAATCAATATGACACATAGTGCTCTGTAATACGGGTGATTTTTTTTAATCAGATTGAATTGGTTATATATATTACAGCGATTGTATTTTTATTTTACAAGCGTTGTATTATTTGACTTTTATGAAGCAGGTCCCGGTTCAAACACGTTAGAACATTGATCTGTTGTAGAATAAATACTAATAGAAAACTTTACTTTTTTATCAGTTTGAGCTGTTTATTTTATTATTTAATATCCTTGTTTCAAAAATTGCATTTCATCCTATTTTCTTTTAACATTTCTTTGTTCAATATGTACTGTGAATGTTATTTATTTATTTAAATTAACTGCTGTATTTATAATTTTTTTGTTAACTATTTAATTTATTTATTTTTAATTACTTGGCAGAGCCTTGTGTCATATTGCAACTCTCGTGACTTTAGAGTAGTTCCAGTGTTTGTGATGAAGGTTATCACCTACTTGAGATATTTGACAACACTTTTCAAATTATGGACGATCCTCAACTGCAGGTTTTGTACATTGTAAAAGTCTTGCACAGATTTTTGAGCGAGCAGTTTCTTAATTTAAGATTGTACGAACAATTAAAAGATTCAGATTACATAAATATTGCAAGTTGACTTAGATTTCAAATTTATTCATAAAAAGTTGAGCAAACTGACAAATATTATTTATTTTTTTACATTAAAGTTAAAATAATTAATCAACTTTGTATGAATTAGCATCAACCGTAATACATCTCCCACAGTGATTCAACAGCTGTTGGATAAGTTTGGTATAAAAGTGAAACATGTCATTCTGTCAGCACTTTAAGTTTCAAAGAATTTATATGACCCGAAGAACTACAAGCTGGATGAGAGATACCCTTTCTTGTCCTCCCTAGCAACACTTTCATAAATACTAACAACATTAACTCTTCATCGGTGGTGTCAATGCATATACCTGATTTGTATTTATTTTATTTTTTTTTTTTTTTTACAAAATGAGAGGCTTATCTCCTTTTTAACCTTACTCTGCACATTCCCTATGATTATTGATTTATGCCATGAACTTATTCAGACAGAGTAAGGGTTGAACCAGTACAGTACATGGTAAACATTACTCATAAATACTTCCAGTTCATGCTGGGGTTCGAACCAATTTAACCTGCATTAAAGTATTATAACCGAGGCTCAAAGTTCTGATGCTTCAGTCTGCTTGGTCACTGGCTCTCCAAAGCTTGAGCATTAAGCTTAAGAACATTGAAATAAAAAAGTAAAAACAATTTAAAATCTACGTTTTATTGGTTTGAAAATGATTTAACACCCACCTAATATGTACTTTTGTCAATATACTTCTTTGTTTTGTTTTATTTATACATTTAAAAAGCTTGATATAAAAGCTATTGTTTAATGTTTTAATTACAGCATCAAAGTTGAATTTGGGAATCCCAACTTTCGGTCGATCCTGGAAGCTGACAACAGAAAGTCCGGTATCTGGTGTTCCACCCATCTTGGCTGACGGCGCTGGAGATGAAGGAACATACAGCAAGATCAAGGGCACCCTGGCGTACTACGAGACCTGCACTCGAGTGGTGAGCCCCACCAACTCCAAGGCTCCAGCCACACTGTTGAGGAGAGTCACTGACCCCACCAAGCGTCTGGGTACCTACGCCTACCGTCTACCTCAGAAGGATAAGGTACTGCTAACTTTATATCAAAAGAAATTTAGCCATATCATTGTAGATGATTACCTATCTTATTTCATAGACCATATATATCTTTAAGAAAAAAAGTATCTTTATACTATACTTTTTTTCTTAGTATAGTATAAAGATACACACAACAAAAACAGATTTTGAACCTGACACTATCAAGGTTTTTTATATACATGGTTGGGCAAAAGTTCGGAGTATATTTATTAATTTTCAAAATATTGAAAAAAAATAATGAAACTTTGTTGTTATGTACATGTCCATATAATAAACATTTAGACATATTTTACTCCTTCTTCGCATAGCCAGGGGATGGCCCATGAAGAAAGTCTTAAATATTTTAAAAGTAAGCCTACCTTGAAATAGAACTTATTTTAAAGTTCTTTATTTGTACAATACACAAGTGTAAGTCTGAGGTCAAAAGGATAACCCGGTCAGAAAATACAGCCTCCTCTTAAAGAATTTAATGTCAGACGAGTGAAGTACCGACCGTTGACTCGGTGGGGATTCAAACCCTGGATCTTGCATTCCACAGTACGAAACTTTAGCCACTGAGCCACCACGCCTTCAACCGTGGTTTATATATTATCATACTATAAATAGTTATAGTATGATAATTATATAAAAACAATTAAGCCTATTTCAATTGTTTATTTAACGGCTGATGAGAACACACACACAGACTTGTATTCGCTCTTTTATAATTAACTTGATATTTTACCGTGCTGTTCTCTATGTTTAACCTAACAAATTATTCGGACAATTTACTCGTAACATTTGTTTATGCCACCAGCTGATCAATTAAAATTAATCTCCATAAGAATAACATTGCAACCTTGACGCCGTATAGGATAAAAACATATGGAAAATTAAAAAATCTAGTTCCGTTACGACTTAGAAATCAAAATTGTCTTTTGAATAAAAGAAATTTCATCAAAATCGGTCAAGTAGTAAGTTCAGAAAGTGAGTGAACTTAATGACCCAATTGTTTTAATATATAGGATAACAAATACTTCTTAGTTATAAGACTATTTATTTATTCCAGTTTGAGATCCCTGTTGTTCACTGTATACAATAGTAATGAAAAACTGTGTTATTAAAATAACTATGTTATTTAACAAAAATTAAAATGAGAAAAACACTCTTGACAGTAGGTATACCCTAAAAATATTTTAAGAAAATTATTATTATATTTTATTTGATATTTTTTTGTGAAAATGAATTAATTGATCATATTATGTCAATTAAATTGTAGCTGTAAGCATCAATTTACAATCTTCCCCTTGTTCTTAAGAAGTATTAGTTATATTACATTAAATTCTTTGAGAGGCTGTATTTTCAAATACTTTTGTACTATACTTTGGCCTCAAATTTGCATTTATGTATAGTACAAATAAATACCTTTAAAATGAGGCATAACGAGGTAGGCTTAACATTTAAATGCGAAAAACAAGTAAAATATGTCTGAATGTTTGGTATTGGGACATGTACATAACTACAAAGTTTCGTTGCATGTTGTTCAACAGTTTTAAAATTAATAAATATATTTCAAAATTTGCCTAACCCCGTATATTATTTCACCCATTATATCACAATAGTGTGTCACAAACTTTATAGACTATTCAATTTCCACATTATTTTGTAGATAGAAGCTAAATTTATTGAACTAAAATATGGTACAACCAAAGATTATAGAAATATAGGTACAATCTTTGGTACAACCAATATATTAATTTAGTGTCTGAAAATTTACTAACTATAGAAAATAATTAGTATTCATACAAATTTGTTTCTTACTATAACTTTTGATTATATACAATTACAATAGATAAACCCCCTAATAGGAATATTTGTGGCAGTAATTTTGTTAGTTAGTGTGGCCCTCAATCACAGCTGGAAACTGCATTACATTTACATGGGACTACATTAGCGCTCCAGAATAGGCCACAAAACAGCTGATATTTTGAGACTCAAAATTTAACATTGGATGGAAAATCTATTTGTACATAAAATCAATGCTATTACACATAATTTTGTCTTTATCAATGATCTCAGAAATAAAACATTCAAGCATTTAATGTCCTATGATGTAAACTAGTGACTCTTACAAAAGCAAATGACACCAAATTCATTGTTATTCTTTCATGTTTCTAAGTACAAAGGCTTGATACAATCGACTACAAATAAAACAAGTGTTATACAGAAATATAAACTGAATTAATAATAACATTAAGATTTCTTACATTAAATATGTACATTTACTTAAAAAAAATTAGGACCTCAAAGGCAAAATGCCTGGTTGATTAGAGGCTCCATTTCATAATAAATTAAACTAAACAACAGCTTTCAGACATGAAAATTAAAATAAAGTATCCCGTTACCTGACATTATAGTATATGGAACTAGCCGAGTACCCGTGCTTTGCTACGGGTTATTTACTTAATTACTTAGCGGTAAGTTAATTGAAAATAATAGAAAGGTAAGTATTAATAAGAAATTTAAAATAATATTTTAAACTGAATCCAACAGTAGTAGTATAGGAAAGCACGGAAGCGGTCTGTAACAGTACAGCAACTGGACTGAACAAACCACACTGTGTGCAAGAATGTCTGTTCTCTGAGGGAGGGAGGTGTGTTATCAGTATTGAACTTTAGACTAAACCCAGAAATTCATGACCGAGTCTGACATCAATTTTATGCATCACACCCTCTTTAACTGTTAGTTTTATATAAGTAAAAAACAGCTAACTAAACAACCTTCATTAAATTTAGATCAGTAGCTACTCAAGTGACTACAAAAGTCGTTATATAAAAATTTAATATAGATAGATATACGTGCAACGGTTCAATATCCTAGGTCCTATCATTGTAGACATAAAGTTATTATAGTTGGTCAGAATTAGTAAAGAAATAATATATTATTTTATCCTGGTAACGTTATCTTATTCCTAAAACTAAAACACTATAAGAAAAAAACCGGCTATAAAAATTAATTAAATTAGTCAAATACAGCACTTATGGCCGAAATATTGCTTTTCATATTTATTTTTAAATATTGTTTTTGGGCTGTTCTGACACTAAAGCTGTTGAAAGTTGTTGAAAACTACATTCTTTACCATAATACTATGTGTTAAAAAAGTTAAACCAACTAATTATTAGAGATATATTTGCCAAAAACAGCGTGATTTCTCCACTTTTTGATCAAATTTTGGAAGTCTGTGCTTTTGTAAGCCAAACGGTGAGAGATATGAAAAAAAGACAAGAGACCAAAGTTGTAGATAATCTAATTCCAGACTAACGGTTTTCTGTCAAATTTTAAATTCGATGAACGGTTAAGCCAGTAGAGCCAAAAAACTGGATCGACTACACTACACTTTTGGGGCTTTTTGGCACCCCCAAAACCCCCCATTAAGTTTGAATTTCCCAAAATCCTTTCTTATTGCACGCATTCAGTATGCAAGGAATATTGTGTAAAAATTTCAGCTTCCTAGGTATTACCATTTGAGCTGTAGAGCGATCAGTGAGTGGTATTTGGCTTATATATATATATATATATATATAGATTTACAACATAATATGAATTTCCTATCTTACATAAAACTCTAAGTAAAAGAAACATAAATATAATAAAACCAAAATAATACTAATTTATAAATAATATGAAGACAACTGACTAATTAGTTATTTAATAATTTTAAACTGAATGTGTTGGGCTTAATTGAAATTTATATTATGACTGTACTTCGGTTATAAAATCAATTTCATTCAGTGTAAACAACCAATTTCTTAATCTGTTCAAAAATAATTTAATATTGTTATAACTTTTTATACATGCTGGGAGTTTGTTAAAAATTCTTGGCTCCATGAAAATAAAACTCTTAATAAAATATGTACTATCCGGCCTTGGTACTACAATGTGATCCGCAGTTCTTAATCTTAATCTTATAGATATTGTGAGGAATGTCTAGATTTCCACTACGATGAAAGACAATTTTTAAAACTTTATATACAAATATATATTTTAAGGGATATATATTTAACCTGATAAATAATGGATATGAAGGCTCAGTTCTACTTTTTAAAGTTATTATTCTAATAAAATGTCTCTGGAATATACAGATTGAATGGATATTAGTGTCATATATACTATCATACCCTACTGTGTCATACCCACTGTATCATACGTACTATCATACCCTCTTAATGAAAAGGGGTTTCAAATAAAATAAAAGTATATACACGGAAAAATACAACTTTTATAACACAAAATCTCAAGCTTTTTAGTTTACTTTAAACCCCAGCTTGCTTGACTATTTCCAAGAAAGCTTCATTTGCATTCATTTTTTAAACAAAAATCTTTTATATGAAAAAGTTCATTCTTTACACTTAAAAAATGAAAATAACAGATGTGAATGCTTTCAAGTGATTTATTTAAATACATTTTTTTAAATTTGTTAGTTTTGGAGATTTTATGAGATAGGAAGGACTACCCTAAATTTTTCTGATAAAAGTAATCTAAAATCTGCAACTAGACAATAGCGGCTTCTCAATCATGTGCTTGATACCAAGTATATATATATATATATATTTTTTTTTTTATTTCCCTTAGATTTTATCACTAACTTTTCATTGCACATGATGACAGTTTATGAACATAAGATGGTGTTTTTGTGCAGGGAGAGGAGGAAGGATTCTGGTTGTCCTACGAGGAACCTGAGACAGCAGCTTACAAAGCAGCCTACGCCAAAGCCAAGGGTCTAGGAGGAGTCGTACTTGTGGATCTTTCATTGGATGATGCACGTGGAGCTTGCGATGGAACTAAATTCCCTATCCTCCGAAGTGCCAAGATGAATATTTAAGAAAAAATATCTTTTTTAACACCATTATATCAGCTTTTTTACTAATAAAATAAGTCATTTCACAATCACAAATGTTTAGTTTTTATTCATTCAATAAATTGAAGAATTAAGTGTAAGGTAAAATTTTAAGTCTTTTAATAAATATTTATGAAGTCATAGTACTATTTTATTAACAAATATACAAGATTAGATTAGATTAGATTCATCAGGTTGTGGTCCTGTCACCAAGCCCACTGCGCCTAGACTCTGTGGCCCTTTGGACTGATATCTTGCAACACTGTTGATAGACCCCCGAGCCTATCAACAGTGTTGCAAGATATCAGTCCTGCTTATGAAGGACAGAGTCTCCTCGAGTGTATCCCTTCTGATATCCTCTGGTTCCGGAAAAGCAGTACCCAGAGTCTTGTACCTAAGAGATGAAAGAGCTATACAATGACACAAGATGTGTATGGAGCTCTCTTCATCCTCCTAACAGAGCCTACATGTGGAGTCTTCTGTTAGGCCCATAATCTTCATATATCTACGAAGGAGATTATGTCCGGTCAGCAGCCCTGTAACAGCCCTCACCTTGACCTGGTCACAGCTCAACAAAGCTCGGCTTTAACTGCAATCCGGTCCTTGAATAAGTGCATGAGACTGCCTGAGCCCAGCCTCAGTTCTCCATCTACTAGCGTGTTCCTCAAAGTTCCACCGATCAATTCTACTCTTTACCGTTTGGAAAGGGATGCCAAGGGCTGGCTCCGGTCCCAGAAGGGGGCTCTTTGCCCCCTCCTAGCCAGAGCATCAGCCCTCTCATTACCAACATTGCCAGAATATCCAGGGACCCATATGAGTCTCACCTGTTTACGCTGACAAAGGGTCTCTAGGATCCCCTGGCACTCCCATACCAACTTAGAGCTGGTACCATGATCGCCGCCTAAGTATCTGAGCATATGGAAACAACTCCTCCGAAGCCACCTAAGCGCATTTCTTCCTGTACAGCAGTTATGATTGCCATCACCTCCGCTTGGAAGACTGTAGTATGGGCTCCGAGAGGTATAGACAGAATTTTCCGTACACCCCGGCACCCGCACCTCCTTCTGTAAGTGAGCCGTCCGTAAATCAGACGCTTCCTTTGACATGGACATGCTCAGTACTCCCTAACCACTAAT
Organism: Stictocephala bisonia; assembly: GCA_035578905.1. Taxonomy (NCBI): domain Eukaryota; kingdom Metazoa; phylum Arthropoda; class Insecta; order Hemiptera; family Membracidae; genus Stictocephala; species Stictocephala bisonia. The sequence continues at coordinate 946,697 of JAQJVL010000087.1, read as the reverse complement.
CTCTGCTTGGAAGGAAAGCCCTAACCTGTCTGTCAAATCTGTACCTAGGTATCATTGAGTCTGTCTCCATTGCAAGCAACGGGTCCAGGCCAATGTCCCTTGATAGTATTTCACCATGGAGTCCCAGTTGGCCAGACAGCCAGCCACTAGACACCCTTATTCTAAAGACTGCTTTACAAGCCTCTCCCTTTACAAACAGGTCCATTGGCCGGAGTCCAGTGAGGACCTCCATCGCCACCAATGGCGTTGTTCTGATGGCGCCTGTAATTCCCAGGCACACCATTCTCTGGCTATCTATCTATTGCATCTACACTCATTCGAAATCCATATTCGCCCATATCTTGACGATCGGCGTCTTATGAATAAATAAAAATAAAATAAATTGTCAGCCTTGCACAGTTTTGTGCCATGGCCGGCCACCAGACAACTGCAGCATAACATAAGGAGGGCCGAAGCACACTCGTTTACAGCCAATACACCAGCATTGGACCCTAAGTTGTCCCAATGGCCCTCCGACAAGCCCAGAAAGCCATTCTGAACTTCCTAGCTTTATCCTGTAGGTGCTTGAGCTAGTTCAGTTTAGCGTCCAGAGTGACCGCCAGATACTTAACCGAACCTGAAGTTCTTAGCACCGTGCTTCACATGGTGGGCATCCAGCCTCCTCCTCCTTGTGAAGAGTACAAGTTCTGTCTTGTTAGGATTAACAGAGAGCCCCTTGTCTCTAGACTACCTTTCCAGGAATCTCAGGGTAGACTAGACAATGTCCGACACTGCGCAGGCAAACTTGCCAATACTCAGTATGCACACATCGTCTGCGTATGCTTGAGCATATACCCCATCCTGCTGAGCACTAAGAAGTTTGTCCACCACTTGGGACCACAGGAGAGAGGAAAGGACAATCCCTTGGGGACAACCACTTCCTACTACAACCTGAACCGTTGCATGATTCAGAGTTGCCTTGACAGTTCTGCTGCTTAGGTAGGTCTCGCTCCAGCTGGTGATGGTACTGATGCCCGTCCCAGCGAGAGCAACAATCATGGAGTGCAGAGAGACGTTATTTAGAGTTGTATGAGATCAATACTCACCCGCCCTCCCAACATGTAACGGAGGATACAAATATTAACACACCCTTTTAAGTACGGTGTAATTGTGTTACGGTGTAATGATTGAGGTTGGCTTGTAGAAAGCTCACCATTTCCTCCAATCCAGCTCTTCTTTCTTCGATCCCCCTCCTCCTCTGGACAGCCCAATCTTCTTCCTGTCTCTACCATTGAACCGGTAGCTATTCCTGAAACTCGATGACCTGGGCTGCTCAATCTCAACTTGCAAATTTGAGTCTTTCCTTTTTGTTTCTTTATTCATTTATTATCCCGAAAAGTGTCCATGTGTGTATCAGTGTCGATGACCCATGAGCCATCCATATTCCTTTTACCGCCTCCCCACGAGCATATCCATGCCCCCAAGAGCCCTTGTGGCCTCAGAAATGCCCCCCTAGCCTGTCTACATGGTCCCATCCAGTCACCAACTGGCAATGTAGACAGTATGGGATTTCGCTAGTTGAAAGGGCAGCCACCACATACTGGTGAGGCCAGGTTGGGCCCTGTACTATCTGGCAGCCCAGTATGCTATCCCGGTTTTAACTCCTGTACCCTTAGAAGACTTGGGGATATGGTTCCCACAGTTTGACAGCTCTGTTCCTACTTCTAGCCCCTGAGGCATTGTCATGTAACTGTAAGGCCCCCCATACACGGCAGGCCCGGCTTCGATGTTTGGACTGCGCAGTCCAGGCCTCGAGATCAAACCTCACATGTATAGGTCGGTCTTCAGTCCAAATCTGTGGCATGAGAAAATTCTAGTCGGATTTCGCCTTGAGTCCAGAACTGCGCAGTTCAAACCTCACATGTATAGGCTCACCTCAAGGCCAGACAAGGGGGCAGCGGTGAAATATAACCTTAAAATAATTGTAATGTTATACTTTAAGTATTGTTAATTAATTGGCAAGACTTGCAAGCACAACAGAATTTTTATTTCAATAAGTAATTCTACTTGGTTAATTTTTTAAAAGTAATTTAGTAAATTATTAAAAATTTCAAAAAGTATGAAACATTAAATTGGATGGAATGTTTTACTTGATATAGCTTTGTTACGTCTTAACAAAACTATATCAAGCTTAATATTTTTCGATGGGTCCCCAAAATCGGTACGTATCATTAAGTGACCATTTTTATTTTCTCATCAGCGTAGGATTTTTAAGTTTTTTATTTTATATTAACACATCAATTATTTCATTTTTGTAGTTTTTCAAGAAAAAAGTACCTTTCGAATCAAGCCTTAGCCCACAAGCGTTGATTCCTACGTTTATTTATTTTATTTTAGATTACATTGATAACAGCTATAACCTTCTAAATATTTTAATGTAAACATCGTTTACTTGTTAACACTTCCAACTGAGAGATCTGACCTTCAGGTAAAATTGAACGTGTATGGGGAGTTGCAACTGCGAGCCAAAACTGTGCAGTCCTAACCTGAATAACACTGTATGTGTGTGGTGGGTGGTATTTTCTTGTTGACAGTTTTGTCGTGTAGTGTTGGTTTGTTTTGTTGTGTAGTGTTAGTTTGTTTTGTTGTGTAGTGTTAGTTTGTTTTGTTGTGTAGTGTTAGTTTGTTTTGTTCATCTCTAATTATGTATAAGATTAACTTAATGTCGTATTCTGTTCGATAAAGCTAGCTGTTGGGAACGGTCGTTGTCCTGTACATTATATGAATAACAACCTAACACCTAATGAATATGAGGCCGGGCATGCCGTGTATGGGGGGCCTAAGTGTGTTGGGTGTGGTAATGAGTTCTGAGTACTGCGGGATCACTAAACCTGTCAGCTGCACACCTCAGATGCCCCTGCAGATCTCGGTCCGGGACTGCTTATTAGGGTTGCCCTTTATTCGCAGCTGTCCACCTCATCAATGACAAGATGGAACATTCGCTATCCGCCACTTGTGACCCGCCTAGTAGCTGATGCTCGCCCTGGGACAAATATACAAACTCAAACCTTCTGTACAAATGGATTTACATTGTGTAGTTTCCATACAATAAACCTGATAAATAAATTTTGCACCATAGTCATGTGTATGGAGTTCAGTGGCAGACCCATATTTGGATTAGAGTCAGAACCCCTCTTTAAAGATTAAAGATATAAAAATATGATTATAACCCCAGCCCACTCATAAAACATTTTTCATAATTAAACCATAATGTCGTTAATTCTGTACTTCTATCAAGAATTTAAAACAGCTATGTTATTTTTTAATAAACTAAATATTTTAGATTAGAATTCTGAATTGAAATATCAGCTGTCATACCTGAACTCGTCCAGGTTCAAATGTCGCCAGCACAGCCGTGATAGACAGGCAACAGTGCAGCGTTGCAACCACCCACATGCCCTTACCTTGCTTATTCATTAATCATTTATTCATTTGTAAGACACCGATCGTAGAGATATGGGTGAATATGAGGGGTGAATGAGTGTAGATGAACGAACGTAGTCGTTACTATCTGAGTTGGAATCAGCTCAGAAAGGACTATTAATTAATAGCCTAATAGCCATGGCAACTATGGGTCCTACAGCTTTATGTGGAATCAGAACCACGTAGTATTGGTCTGATTTTCAGCTAACTAAAAGTCTGACACTCGGTTCTCTTCCCTACACAACATCTGAACCTTGACTACCATCCAACTTGGACACTCCAGACTTCTCTAGTAGTGTCCACGTCGATGGCAACCACTGAGCGGACGCCGTGTCGGTATTATTAAGTGGACCAATTAATTAATTAATATTAAGCTTATGAAGTAAATACAGTAGTATGGTACATTCCTATGATGTTTTTTGTTGTTAAAAAACTAATCTGACTCAAGTGTTGAATTTGTTGGCAGGACTTAAACGTTACACAAGACAAAATTGAATTTATTTTGTAAAAAAACATGTTAATTGGATTTATATTGTAGTTGTAGATTTAAAATGAATGCAATGCACCTCACATTGTAACAATAAGTACAAGTTAATGGAACTTTGATTCAACTTTCAATCAAACAAACAAAAGTCAGTCAAAGAAAGAATTACACTCTCAAATTTTAAAGAGAATAAACTCTATTCTCAAAAAACAAAGGGCTAAAACGAGCACAGAAAATAATACAATTATATTTTACTGTAAATGGATACTCTAAAATGGAACCAATCTCCTAAGAAAAGGACCAATCTCCTGTCGTGTAACAAAAATAAAATAAATTTATATTTCTTGATCTCTTATGGCCTGGGGTTGTCATGCAAACTGTAAGGATGGACATAAAATTAAAATACAACATATTGTCAAGACTAAGAAACACTATGGTAAAGCATAAGTCATGAGGATATGAATTCAAAATCAAGAATTGCTCATAGAACAAAAACTATATTCCAAGAGCAAATGCGTTTCTATCTAATAAGGAAAATATATAATGAGAAGAAAAATATTCTGAAAATATATTTTTTTTAATTTAAAAGGGATTTTCTGAAAAAAAAACATGGCCCACACAACCATTCAAGACTTGTGTACGAACAAACCCAAACACATACTTAGCAAGTTCATACTGTCCTGAGTGTTGTTTTCTGAAATCAATTACCGTAATATAGTATTACTTAGGTTGCATGAATTTTCACTAGTTGTTATTTCTAACAACACACAATATAGCTAGTTAAGAAATTATTCATGGTTGGCTGAGATAAACTTAAAATTAACATGTGCTAATAACAAAAGGAGAACAACATTCAATACTAGGTGTAAATATCCTCTGAGGTTGCTAGAGGTTCACCCTGGAATAGGGAAATGAATCCCTTTTAACACTTAGTACCATCGAATCTCCACTTCTAGCGCTTCCAGACGATCAAGTACACTACATGCACTCAGAATACTGAAAATAAACATTTAACCTTGAACAGTTTATTTGGATCATGCTTAACACTACATTAATATTACACTATTATTGACTAAAAACACTTATTTTTGTGTTAACCTAGTTTATAGTTGCGATTATAAAAAAAATTATTGCTGGCGTGGTAGCACAGTGTTATGGCTTTTGATTGTAAAGGACAAGGACTAAGATTGTATCTCAAACGGAGCTAACGGTCGGTACTTCAACCGTTAAATAAAGTTCACACACAGACCTGCAGGCTCATGTGAACTGGGAGCCTTTATATTATATAATATGGGAATTTTATACTATATGAAATAATATATAATTGTTATATATTACTGAAAAATATATAAAAATTATAATAGTATAAATGTATTTTATAAATAAGTAACTAATGGTTTAATAGGTAGCATATTAAGATTTCAACAACAAAATACAGTAATGACTGGTACATTAAAACGGTGGATGAAAAATTATAGTTTTTCACTATTTCAAAACATTTTATATGCGAAAAGTATTAAATGAATATGAAAAAATGGAATTTATTTGCATATATATTATATTCGTGGATCAATAATACTTGCAAATAAATTGCAGATGAAACGGAAACTTTCGAAAAATCAATCGTGGTTAAAATTCAAGAAAATCATGATAGAATTTTTTATAAAAAATAGTTGATAAGGTTTTTTTGGATTTTCATCATAATTTTAGCTACATAAAATTATAAAACTAAGTCACGAATAGAAAATTTTGGATTTCAAACATGTTTCACAACTGCTACGAAAAAAGTATTATAAAAACCATGTAAACATCAAAACATCCATAATATGCTTGTTGACAGCTATAAATTATCAAAATTGAAAATATGATATCAGATTTTAATCTACTTACTTTAAAATACAGTTGTAAATTTTAAACGAAAAATATAAAATTAAATTTAATGAAATTATTAATTTCAAAGGGTTTTCTAATCTTATAATGTAAAAAAATTGTTTTTCATCAATAACTTTTTTTATTAAAGATATTATGAAGTGTAAGGTCTTATTAGAGAGGTAAATTTATACTCAATAAATAATGTTAGTATCACTTTCCAATTAAATTAAAACTGTTTGATATACTAGATGTTAAATAAGCCTATTTTAGGAGAGAAAACCCAAATCAATAAATTCTAACACTCATATCTTTGTATAAGCACATCAAATTATAAAATAAAGGAAATTTTGGGTAAACCACCACTGCAAGGTAAGTCACTTGTAATAAACTTTCTAAAAAATCAACCAATTTTCCACTATCATCAATTAATAGTAAATTCGTTTTTGAAAAACACAAATTTTACCAACTTTTAAAAGTGCAGTTATTTTAATATGAGTTTAAAACAGCCAAGAATTTTTGAGCATGTGTATGATATGACTTTTTAATACTGATTTTTTTTCAAAAACTAAAGTCCAGTTGGAAACCATGTACTAGCTACAAAAAGTGGGAATATAGTAGATAGATAACCAATCATTATTTAGCTATAATTTTTTTTTACATTTTTTGTAATAAGACCTTTATTCGTATATTTCATAATTTTATCCTTCTCAAATTTTGTCTCAAACATTGTTTTGTATGAGTCACCGTCTTCACGATATTCATGTCGAAACAGCTTGTTATTTTTATTTATTCACAAAAGCACCTCTTTAAAATGTTATATCTAGCCTTTGGTTAGTCATGAAAAAATATAAAGAACAGAATTTGAAAGGTATATTATATTGCTTTAAATTAAGTCCTTAACATTTTTTACATAAATGAAACACTTTTTTAGGTATTTAAAAAAACTGTTAAAAAATATGAAATTTCAGGGTGAAAATTGTAATATGCTCTATAGCTAATCAGGGGTGTATTTTAATGAAAAGTTGTAAGATGATGATTTAATGATGTTGATCGTCAAGATATGAGCGAATGAGCTTTATGAGTGTAGATGAACGAGCAGTCATTGTCACTAAGTTAGACAGTTCCCCAGAAAGAGCTATTTATTAATAAACCAATAGCCAGGGTAACTCAGAAACCTACAGCTTTATGTGGAATCCGAACCACATGGTGTTGGTCTGATTTTCAGCTAACTGACAAGCCTTACACTCAGTTTTCTGCCCTACGCAACATCTGAACCTTGACTACCATTCAACATAGACACCTCAGACTTCTCTAGTAGTGTCCACGTCGATGGCAACCAAAAAGGCTTATTGTGCGACCCTCCTTTACAAGACTCCAACCTCATCCAATCCAAGGTCCCTTAGAGAACTTTGAGATTGCCTTGATGAGGATTTCCTGTGTTACACCTTGGCCACGTTCTAAAATGCCGCCCAAGGTGAGAGCCCACTTCCTAGCTAGGGCCAGGCAGTGAAAGAAGATATGTCGTCCAGACTCCTCTTCCTCCCCACATTTCTTACACAAGAGAATGGGGGTTGGGAACCCCATCTTGTTCATGTGTGCCCGAAACGTCCAGTGTCCAGTTATAAAACCAACCACTCTTCGGAGTTCTCATCTTGCAACAGAAAGAGATAACCGAGTTGGAGTGTGATGGGCCCAACAGGGCCTCCTTGGCTTGCCTGTTACCTGGCGCTGACTCTCAGGTTTCCTGGAACTTGCTGGCGACCCATGCAGAGGCAACCCCCTTGGCAAGGCTGTAAGCAACCCCACATGCCAGCTCTGGACAAATCAGACATTCCTCGATACCTTTCCTGGCACAATGGTCTGCCCTCTTGTTTCCCAGTACCCTGATGTGACCTGGCACCCATGACAGGATTACCCTATTGGAACGCTCCAGCGTTTGAAGAACCCCGTGACATTCCCAAACTAGAATCGAGGTGAAGTCGAACGACGCAAGTGACCTTAGTTCTATCTGAGTTCAGATAGTTTTCCTCTAAGGCCCAAATCTATGTTTGCCTGAGCACAGGCAGCCACTTCCGCCTGAAAAACCATAGCCAGTTTGCCAAGGCTACAACTGAGCTCAGTTTTTGACCTGGCACCATAGACCCAAGGATGGTTCGTGAGCCATCTGTGTACCACAATCGCGTTCTTCATTGTGATTGATTCACCTTGTTCCCAATCTTTTCTTTTACCAATGACGGCATAGTGAGCTTGCCAGTATCTGCTGGTATGGAACCTATATGCCACAAGCATTGCCTGTCCCGTGGTAAAAATGTCAAGGGGGACAGACTTAGCAGCATGTCCATTGCAGCAGTGGGTGTACCCTTAAATGCACCAAGGATTCCCAAACAAGCTAACCGCTGCACCTTAGTTAGTTATTTTACAGCAGTGATTTGTTGGACCTTGGGCCACCAAACAATGGCTCCATATACAAGCATTAGTCTGACGACCCTCATATAAAGCCAATGTACCAACTGAGGATTCTGTCCCCAAGTGCATCCAAAGGTATGCCTCAGCCTCATCAATGTTGTCCGAGAGCAGTATATGGCGTGAGTGAGGTGTCTATTCCTGGTAAGTTTGTCATCTAGCCATACACCCAGATACTTAACTTCCTTAGACACCTGGACGCAGTTGCCAAAAATTCTTGTACTCTCGACAACTTCCACGTTCCTTTTATTTGTGTACCATTCACAAACAGTCTTACTGTGGTGAACAGATAGCCCCTCCGCTATGCACAATGTCACTACCATGGACAATGCCCTCCTCATAAGATCGAGGCATGTATCCGTGTACCTCTTATTAGGATCACTATATTGTCAGCATAACTCTGTGCGTACACTCCATGCTTGTTGAGTGCTGTGAGGAAATCATCCACGACTAGGTCCCACAGAAAGGGTGACAAAACACCCCCCTGTGGACACTCTTTACGCTCGTACCTCTCTCACCGCCCTACACAGGGAAGCTTGGGCTCAAACGGGTGCTGAGCATGTTGCTGCCCCAGCTGTTTCTTCAGTGCTCCTGGACACCAGCTTTGTCACAATCGAGGAAATTTTCGTATTGTTAAAGGCTCCTTCTATATCCAGAAACACTGTCAAAGCGATCTCTTAAGTGAGATCGCCTGTTCGATCCTGCCGACTAATGTGTGTAAAGCAAGTCTCACAGGATCTGCCAGCTTCGTAGGCATGCTGGTTGAGGTGCATAGGTTGATTGCTTGCTACCCCAGATCTAACATGCCTGTCCAGCAACTTCTCCATAGTCTTTAGGAGAAAAGACAAAAGATTTATTGGAGCCGTCTTCTTTTCAGACTGTCCCAACAGCGTTAATGGGGTTAAGAGCCAAGATCTTGTGGATCTTACAGCATTCTGGAACACTGACAATGTCCCTACAAAAGTTCCTCCACGATCTCTTGGCTTTGCGGATTGCTCTGTTGTAGTCTCCAAGGAGCCCTCGAGTACCTGTCCCAGTTGCCTGCACGTTTGCAAACATTGTACAAACTTCGGACGGTTTTCCTCAAGGCTTCAAGCTCTCGATTCCACCAACAGGCATTCTTGTAAAACTTTTACTTTGAAGTAAGATGTCTCGATAACTGATTGTATGATGTCAGCTATACTCAAGACATACACAAGTTGTACATGAATGTATTATTGATAAATACAACTTAACCTAATGTGTACACCGTTATTATGCATGGATATGTGAGTAAAATTCATCAAAATTATAACGAGGCAAATTAATTAAATATTTTCTCAATTTATTTTTAAATTTAACAATATTCTTCTCATTCCTGATGCCACTCAGTAAGTAGCCTATAAATTCAATTCCGATATATCATCTACCTTTCCGCCACGCCCCAGATCAGGATGGTCTAACCGAGCTTTCAGCTCTTCTTGGTATATAGCCCAATCAGTTCTCCTTGGATTTCTGAACCGCGCCTTAATGGGACCCGTTCTAATTGAAAAAGATATGTGATCCAACATGGATGGATTGTCCAGTACGATCCAGCTGTCTACTTTGCAAGCTACATGGCAGCCTGCTAGGGTTATGTCAAAGACCTCTGTTTGCAAACTTAACCCCCTCCTCTCTTTGAAAGTAGGCTTGCAGCCCCGATTCAATATCACTACATTAGCTTCAGCTATATAGTCTAACTGTGACTAACCTCTAGCATTTATGTTGGTGCTCCCCTATGCAGCAGTGTGATTGGCGTTGGCATCCTACCCTGCCACCAGGTGTCATTGGTGCATCAATCTGTAGTCTACGATCCTCCTCAACATAGGGAACGGAGGAAGCTCCTCGGAGCCGTAAGACAGATATACTTATACCAACAAGATTCTGACGTCACCGTCACTTGTTGACAGGTATACCTCAGTTATAGCTGTGTCCCTGGAACAAAGACCGGTCAGTTTTGGAAATTTGATTTCTCTTCTAATGAAGATATAAGCCCTAGGGTTATTGCAGCTAACATCAAACACCAACTAACCTTTAGCAGTGTCGAGCCCCATCACTATCCCTCCAACAATCCATGGCTCCTGAATCAGGGCCACTCTTACGTCGTCGGAGAGAATCTTTTAGCAGAGAGTGACTGTGGCCGCTCTGGAGTGGTGAAGGTTGATCTTAGCACTGCCATTACTTCTGTGGGGGCTTGGGTCCCCCCTTAGGCTTGAATGTTATCCTCTCCAGCCCTAGAAAGGACCGCATCGAGAGAGCATTCAGTCTCCTAAGGGACCCCTCAGCAACCATGATCACTAGGAATAGGCCATTGGGGTTTTGAGTGCTCCCAACAAACACCCAGCAATCAGTATTCAGCTGGTTTTGCTTCATCAGGCCCAAAAGGACCTCAGCTTTAGTAACATTACAAGTTGTTACCGGAACGAACGTGGTCAGCTTCACCATCTTGACCAGGTTCTTGGCCAGTCCAAGCTTCAGTTGTACACCCTCGAAAGGGCTCATATCTGAGAACTGATTTTCAAGCCATTCCTTGGTCATAGCATTGGCGCCACCAATCACGACCGCTCCAGCCTCAACATGGCAAATTGTGACGTTAACGTTTTTGCCTTGAGAGTACGTAACGTCAGCTGTCTTTTAACAGAGGCTGCCTGCTCCTTCGTCAGAAGCTATTCCGGATGCTCTTGGCTGACAACGGCCAGCTTTTCCACCGACAACTTCTCAGCAAAGGACTCTGTGTTGCCTTGCCCCTTAGCCCTTTTTTTCCCACCTCCAAGCTCCTCCAGTGTCAGTTGCGAACGCGACCTCTTCAAACTGGGATCTTTGGAGGTGACAGAGGACAAAGCCTGCTGGCTGGTTTTGGGGGTAGCTACCCACGAGGAGGTTGACTTTTCATCTTGGCCCCCTGAGATGCCAGACGTACATGACTGCTTGTTCCTCGCACCGTGCTTCTCCTCCCAAACTTGTCATCTCTTCGCCTTCAAAAGGATTCTCTCGCCTCTGGCAAGATCTTTCTCCTTCCGAAGTCTTCGGAGTTGGCCTCGGGGGATCCTCTTCTTAGGCGGACCACCATTCTGGATAATCTTACCCTGAGAACTCTCATCCTTAGAACGAAGCAGCGCTTCCTCCTCTCCTGCAAGCAGAGCCGTCACCAGAGAGGACAAGCTGAGGTTGTCCATAAGCAGGCCTTCAGGAGTTACCCCACCTGTGAACAAATTAATTGTATTAGTGTCAGCTTCCATACAATTCCCAAGAGTTCCGGGTTGCTGCAGTCCATCTCCCCAGTGACCCGTTTAGGAAGGTAAGGGGTATTTACGACTGGTTGCCCCCTGGTTCCCAGAAGGCTCCGTTAAAGGTACTGAATATTAGGCCCCCAGTACCACAAGACTTTCGGCACAGGTCGCTTAACACCTTAGTCTAGGGCCCCCCTCACTTGGTTCTGTAGGTGGACCAACACCCAGTGGCAGAGGGTAGCTCTACGCAGCTAACAAGTGAGAGTTGATACCAGGTGTGGACCAGTCTGCCGAACCCACCCTGCATACAAGGTGTGGTCGGAACGGCTCGAAAGGTACCACCACTCCCTGGTACTCATACCCCCCTGGTGCTGGGCTTGATGATTTTCCTTGGAAGGACAAAATTCACTTAGTATCAAACTATTTTATCAGTTTTTTTTTTTAACCAACGCTATTTATTTTGAAATACTAAGTTTAAACAAATAAAAACTATTGGTTTACAACTAAAAATACAGTAAAACAGATATAACCAACTATAAAAAAAGTCATAGTTTTAATCAACGATCTCAACTTAAGAACATTTATGGTCCCACACTGAGAAAACTCTCTACTCCTGAGATGAAACCGGTTGCGTGGTGAGAAAATGTCTAACTGGCCAAACAGGGAGGGACGTTCACCACTTCTCCACTACCTTCCGTCTCAATTGTTAAGATGCATAATATTTAGCATTGTAACAAACAAACTTTTTGGCACCTCACTTATTGCAATCAGAAGATGTTTTTTATAATTTAAAGTCTTTGAATACACCACTTTGAAACAGCTATTACTTCAGTTATACAATCATCTGATCGGTTTTAAATAAATAATATGAAGAATGTTATTTGAGTAGTTTATTTTTGGAAAAGCTACTGTTAGGCCTGGCCTCCACTTGTGATTTCTCTCAGCAACAGTCGCATTGCAGTGAAAATTAGCCATGGTGCATCTTTAAAATCGCAGTCGCAAAAACATTGCATGTGGATGCGCCTGCATTTAAAATTGTAGGTTATAATTTTGCGACTAAACTATCGCAAGTAGAGGTCGGGCCTTACTAGTTACAACTAGGCTTAAAGTTGCTTTATTATATGTTGGCTTTCGAACATGGCTGGACTGATAGTAAAATGGCTGATATGCACTTTATCTATGGTAGCGCTAATGGGAACGCATTACAAGCATTACAGCATCAACTTTACGCTGAAACCTATCCACAAAGAAGACATCCTGATCGTAAGTTACTTGTAAAAATTCATCAGCGTTTGTCAGAGATTGGTATTTTCCAGTAAGTACAGTATATAAATATAGAGGACATGGCCTATACGCCGTGTGCATTAGAGGTGAGGCAATTTCCGCCAACTTGATCCACGACTTGGGCGGAAAACAGGGCTCCGACACTATACTCACGGCAGTGTTCTCCCAGCAAAAACACCAACATTTAATGCACTTATTGTGGAGCTAAAAATGTCAAACTTAACACGTTAACAGTACAACTCATCTGGAAACTTTCAAGTGACAAACCAATTAAATAGGTGTTATACATCACTTATAGTAATTAAACATTAAAAGAATTATGTAGTTTTTTATTTTGACAAGAAAAAGTTAGTTGGCAGCTAACTTTTTTTTTGTTTGGTCAGAGAAGTTTGACCAGCGGCAAAGTTGTAGGGGAGATATTAAATTTAACATAAAAAAATATTAACAAAATATAAGAGTGCATGTTAATCCACCAGGACGGGTACCTGCATTGTAGAAAAGCATCATCGTATTAGCAGTCCCTGCCGCATCGCAGGTCTCAGTGAACACATACTGCAGTGAGCACGTAATGGTGTACAAGGATGTTAGCTATAGTAATATGGCTTTTTAATATTTATGAGTCGTTCTTGTCTAATTTAAATACTAATCTTAATTGTTTAAGAGTCTTAAATGTTTTCGGAAGTATATTCAAACAATATTCTACAAGTTGATGTATAATTTGTTTGTTGTTGAGCTCATTTTTATTGTGAATTTCAACGAATATGTGACTTTAAAATTAATGTATAAATTAATAAACAATAAAACTAATTTAATGTAATTGTAGTTTAATCAATTACTGCACTATTATTAAACATTAGCTCCACAGTGTATATAATACACACTACATTTATTTTCTAACTTCTGTTATAAGTTAAAAATGTTGATTTGTATTTAAAAATGAGGAGTCAAACGTATAATTATAGGTCTATATTTCATTTTAGTTTTGTTTCCTATGAAACAATGGAAATGATCTTATTTCGCAGGCATAAAGCAGCCGGTGTCAATCCTAATAATTAAAGCTTCCAGTGACGACTATGTCAAGGTGTTATTTACAGTATTTATTCACCAAAAGTTTTGCCCAAGCTGTGATGTGGCATCCTCAGTGTTATCTCTGAGACTGAGGCTTTAGTTAGTAGTTATGGAAATGATAATATCATATGGTTACAAAGTTTTAAGTAGTTAACATTCAGTTACACATCTTCAATTGAAATTAAAAACAGAATATTCATACATTTTTGTATTACAGGGTGTCCCGTAAGTAACCAGCCAAACTTCTGGAGCTCATTCCTTGGGTTAAAACAAACAAAAAATGTCATTTGTACAAATCGTCTATCTCGCTCCATTATCCTGCTATCTGTCTGTATGTGTTTTTTACTAAAAACTTAATATCTCAAAGGTTATTTAAGATAAAACCATGAAAATTGGTATGAATGTTGATCTTTACAGTATCCATGTACTATTTAAATTTCAATTTTTTACAACAATCTTTTTCAGAATGGCGGCCATTTTAAATTTTTAAAGCCAAATATCTTAATAACCTTAAATTTTACTAAAAAATTGTTAGTTACAAAAAAGTTTAAGAATTTATTTCTATAAATAATTATGTAAAAAGTTTTAAGATTGAACAACTATTAACTGAGAAATTACAATTTAAATCAAATAAAAATATGCTTGATATTAATAAAATTGAAAACTTTAGTTTTCAATTTTGATAAAAATTGTAATTTCTCAGTTAATAATTGTTCAATCTTAAAACTTTTTATATAATTATTTATAGAAATAAATTCTTAAACTTTTTTGTAACTTACAATTTTTTAGTAAAATTTAAGGTTATTAAGATATTTGGCTTTACAAATTTAAAAACTGGTATTTTCAACCTAAGTGGTAATAAAAGTGGACGCCCTCAATCTGTGAGAACTCCTGCAGTAGAGAAAGCTGTTTTTGAAGGTTACTAATGAAAATCCAGTTTTCTTGTAGAAAAATCACCCTACAAAACAGAATTTGTTGTCACTGTACTGTTTGGCAAATATTACACGAACAGCTATTGTATCCCTACCACCTACATGGACAGGCTCTCTTGCCATTAGGCTTTCAAGAAAGGACAAACCTTTTTTAGTGGCTCAGAACACAGGAAGCTGCAAGTTCTTTTTTTTATTAGCAATATTTTATTTACAGAGATGAGGCTTCATTTACCAAGAACGGTATAAATTGATCTGGTCTATAGATATACCCAAAAGTGCTAAGCACTTTTGTGTGAAAATGTAGTTTTAGTTAAACACTCATAGATTTGTTATTTGTTTTCATGTCTTCATACTTATTTATTTGTATTGTAACAAAATAAATAGAGAACAGCCCTATAACAAGAAAATGCACACAAAAATATTTTATAATTATAAAAAAATAAATAATTTTAGTTTTATTTTAATGTTTTTATTTTTAAACTTATGAATAATATAAGTGTCTATATATTTTTTTACATTTTTCACTGTAAAGAACACCTAATAAAGAACAAATTTCATATATTTTCAGTTCATTTTTATAAAAATGTAAGGAGTACAAAGGAAATATAAAAAATATTGTCCTCACAAAAAGTCCAGAACTTGACATTTGGAACATGTTTTGAACAAACAAGCAATAACTATTCAATCGTAAATGATATTGCTCTGTTTTATTTCTATAAAACCGTTATTATAATAACAAATTATTACAGTAAATGAGGTATTTTGGTTTTGAAGCATCACCTCTTCATTAATAGCATTGGAATCGTTCGCGGCAAAGTTTTTACTAGCTATGCTAAAGACAATAAATTTATAACAAATACGGAACACAAAAGTTCAAAATAATCATTTTATAATTTGAACTACTTATACGCATTTCTGTTGAATAAAACAATACACAACTGAACAACAAAGAGCAGAAAGCACTAACAAACTTTACTAATCAAAGAGCCGAAAATAACATAAACTCGGGTCCTCGATCTTCCTTCGCGCGAAAAAATTAAAAAAACCATTGTCGGCATCCAAATGGCCATGTATCGATTCTCTAAAACCTTTCGAATAAAATGACATTGACAGCGGCCAGTAAAACAAACAAGCCTGTCATGTGTGTGTGTGTGTGTGTGTATGTATATATATATATATATATATATATATATAATATATATATATATATATATATATATATATATATATATATATATATATATACTACGTAGAAGCTCTCACTTTTAGACATAAACACAGCGTCTACAAAGTAGCCTTTATTATATAGTATACCTACAATAAATAAACCATCTAATAGGAATATTTGTGGCAGTAATTTTGTTAGTTAGTGTGGCCCACAACCATATCTGGTTTAAACTGCATTACATGGAACTAGACTAGCGCTCCACAATGGACCATAAAAACAGCGGATATTTTGAGACTATCAATTTAAAATTGGATGGGAAATCTATTTGTGTATAAAATCAATTATAGTAGTCACCTGTAGCACTAAAGGAGTTAAATAAATATTTATAATAAATGTTAGGTTGTTAGGAGGTACTTTGATGGATAGGACGAGGTGAATCAGTTTGTCAGCCTCCTCGATCTCCAGACTTGGATCCGTTGGATTTCTATCTGTGGGGCCATTTCAAAAGTGTCGTATATTCTACATCTGTAAACACATAGAAGTAGTTAAGAAATTGGATTTTAGGTGGTTTTCAACAAATGAGACGACTAAGAGCTTCAATGTCAAAAAGAATTGTGTGTTGTTTAGAGCAAAATGAAAGAGCATAGTCTGTATTTTTTTACTATTGTCATCTATTTAGTACAAAAGTTTAGTTGTTGATAAGTGCATTCTAAAAAAGAATTCTTACTATTACAGAAGCATAACTATTTTTTTATAAGATTTTATCACTTTAAAGTGAACTAATTTAGTTTTCTGATAGTAACATTTTGAAAAAATACTTAGTGACTGAAAAAGCATTACAACTTTCGTATACTTGTGTCTATTGAATTGGAACATAACCACCGGTCGAATTTTGCACACAATCAGAAAAATAACATTTTCTCTGTCATTTCCTAATCTTGAGAAAACTGTGCACCAAGTTAAAAAAATTAATTTTTCGGGAAATTGCAATCAAAGTTAGAATTATATTTATAAGTGAAAATTTTTACCTTTAAAACATTCCAGGGCCATAACTTGGGTTGTCTACATCTTCCTCCTTGTCTTCTAATTTCCTTTTCACTTGTCTTTTCTTCTGCCTGGCTATTTTTTTTATTTCTGCACTCTTACGCTCTGAGTCCCGTAGTCGTGATTTGTCCAACTCCACCATCGCATTTAATGTATTTTTCCCAACAGCAATACCAAGTTTATCAAACACTCTGCACCTGCTGATCTGACCAATAGTGAATGTTGATACTGCATCATACACACCCAAATGGAGTGTTTTCATTCCAACAAAGCCACTTTTTGGAAGGCGAGGCCATATTACATGATTTACACTTTCATTTGGGTTCTGTGTTTTTCCATGTAAACACTTTCTCAGTAACTCTGGAACAGCTAGACTCTTGAAAATAGGTTTTATAAACTCCATTACAGCAACAGGAATACTATTTCTGTGGCTGTAAGAAATATTTTTTGCCTTAGCTGAGTTGAATTTGCACCAGCTGTCTTCTCCTTTTGGGCACAAGCCATGGTGTGGGTCACTGTCCGTAGAAATCTTATGGTAATACAAAGCCCAAATAGCATGTTTCATGTCTTTGAGACTGTTAGAATGGCGTCTTATGGCTTGACCGTAGTCAATAACCGCAGATGTAAGACGGTTGGGAGCACTCAAACCTTTGCCATCAGATAATTTTAGGCTTTTATTTTCAGACTTGAGCCTACGCAGTCTTGACCCCATCCGTTTTTGGACGTGTGCAATGCATTCTAGCTTAGCCACTGGACAGTCTTGGCCATAGAGATTCATAGTCTGAATAGCAGAAAAACTTTTGGAGTCCCCATCTCCTAAATATTTCGTATAACGAACATTATAAGCGCTTACCGAGTGATTAAAAATTTCTTTAGCACCTTGAACTTCCATCCCTCCACTTGATCCCTGGTAGTTGGCTTTACATGTTGGCAAGTGTCTTCCTTCAGTTTTATTTGGACAAATGCAATGCTTGATCATAATCGACACATCGATGACTCTGCCAGTGTCAAAACTGATGGCCGTGACTACACCATTTAGGGATTTGAAGCCCCTGGTTTGCCATGTCCCATCTAACGCTATTGTCAAATCCCGAACATTGTCATTTATGCTAACTGCTTCTTCAACAGCATCTTTCATTGTCCCAAAACAAACATCCTCAACTGCATCTCCTAATATATCTACATAAGGCATAAATCTTGCTGGTGGTGGTGGCAAGTTCATAATACCACAAAAAGTTTGTGCAGGTGTCCTACCTTTTCCTATGGCACGCATCGCATAGGCTAGTCAAGTGTTTACTTCATAAAAATTCTTAGATTTAATTTTTCTTGAGGACATAAATGGGGTAGAATATGTACAGTTTGTGCAAAATATCTCCAGCTTACTTGCTAAACCAATATTTGAAATATTTCTTACCGTAATGCTGGACATGTCGCATTTAACGCACTTTACAGAACTCAACAATGCCTCAGATAATAAACCTAATTCTAAAACTATATTTACACTTGTTTGTTCACTATATACAGAGTAATTTTCATCCACATCTCCTATTTTAATTTTGGAAGCACTGTCAACATCATCTAATGTAGGCCTATCAACCTTAGAAATACCTGAACAACTAGGCCTATCTTGTTTATTTATTTATTTATTTATTCACGGTTACACCATTTTTATAATTGTAATAACTATTCAAGTAAGTACCAAGTGGCCATACAATAGACAAAACAATAACAATATAGAGGTATCCATAACAATAGACATTAATTTACTTAAAGTCAATAGATCAACAATTCTTGAAAGTATAAGCAACACAATAACAACTTAGTAACAGTAACAACAATAGCATCTCAATATAATAACAACAATAGATATTTAATTATGTAATATTAACAACAATAGATATTTAATTATATAATACTGACAAAAATAGATATTCAATTATATAACATTAATAACAACGATGATGAGTTTTTGATGCAAATATTTTCCTTAGTGCTGCTTCAGAGTGGAAGAAAAAGTCATAGCCCGATTCAGTCGACACCGCATTACCAATCCTATGGAGCCTTGACAGACAGCTAAAGTATGCATAGGCAGTAGCATGATGCTGACGGGAGAACAGTTCTTGCAACCGGGTAGTACCAGGGACTCGGAATATAATTCTTGAGAGGAGATCACCGCAATCCATTTGTCCAGCGAGAATCTTGCGGAGAAAAACTGCGTCAGCCTGCTGTCTCCTAGTTTGAAGAGACCTCAATCCAGTGTAAGATGCAATTTCATCAACAGGAGATGAAAAGTAGTCATAGCCAAGTTTGGTTCCAATGATCCTCAAGAAACGCCTTTGGATCATCTCAAGGTGCTCAATGTTCCCTACTTGGAAAGGGGACCATACCACACAACAATATTCCAATATAGAGCGGACGAGGGTAACATAAAGGAATACCATGGCTTGAATACTAAGGCCATTTCTTGCGGTTCGAATAATAAATCCAAGTGTTTTTGATGCTCGGTTGCAAATGTGGTTGATGTGGTTTTCAGGCTTCAAATCCGAAGAGAAGACAACGCCGAGGTCCTTAATTTCTGATTTTCTGGATAAAACAGTGTTACACAGAGAATAATCAAACAGAATGGGGTTATTAGACCTATGAAAGGTGATCACAGCGCACTTGCTAGCATTTAACTTCATGCTGTTCAAATTACACCATTGTTCAATTCTGTTAAGAGCAAACTGGAGATATTGACAGTCGTCGAGGTTGCTGATTCCGCGGAAAATCTTTATGTCGTCGGCGAATAGTAGACAATCAGCTCCAATGGCATCAACTATATCATTGATGAATATGTTGAACATAAAAGGTCCCAAATGGGAGCCCTGAGGTACACCTGATTTTGCAAGGAAAGGTTCAGATACAGACCCAGCAAACTTCACCACCATTTTCCTATCAGTCAGATAAGAGCCGAACCATTCCAACAGGCTTCCTCCGATACCATAGGCCTTAAGCTTTGAGATCAAGTGAGTGTGACAGACGCTGTCAAAAGCCTTGGCAAAATCAACATATATGCTGTCCACTTGCATTCCTTTTCTAAAGGATGATATAATGTAGTCCTCATACAGAATTAGATTAGTTGAAGTAGACCGTCCAGCAAGGAAGCCATGTTGTGCCTGTGAAAATATGTTCCTGAATGAAAAGGATATCTGGTCAAGCACTAGACATTCAAAAACCCCTCCAATTGCTGGCTGGATAGCAATAGGACGGTAATGCTTAACATCTTTAAGATCAGAAGACTTGTGTATTGGAACGATGAAACTGGTCTTCAGCCTATCGGGAAATATCCCTTGTTTGAGTAAATTATTGAACAAGATAGTCAATTGAGGTGCCAACAAAGAGTGACAGTATTTGAGTACGCATGGCGGAATCTCATCAGGCCCAGCCCCCTTATTCGGATCTAACGATTCTAATTTAGAGTCAACGTCTTCTTGTTTCAGGACACAAGATGTTATGTGAAGGGATGTTTCAAAGTTCAGGGGTTGAGGTGGTGTGTCTGATGACGAAAACACGGAGGCAAAAAAAGCAGCAAACAAGTTGCAAATCGATTGAGGAGATGTTTCCTTTTGGCCATTGTATTGGTATTCATCAACACGTTGTCTGTTTGTTCGCATGTTGTTTGCAAATGCCCAAAAACATTTGATGTTTGTGGGGATGGCTAAATTGATGTTGTTAATATAATCTGTATAGCAATTATTGCTAAGAACTTTACATTGATTCCTGACTCGGCAAAACTCATCATAATCGCTTTGTCTGTGATAACACTTGAAAGTCTTGTGAAGAATTTTCTTTCTGGTCACTAAGTGTCTGAGGTCAGGTGTGAACCAACAGGGAAACCTCCTACCCCCAATAGTTTTGGATGGAGTGCAATCAAGCACAGCTTCATGTATGAGTTCCACATAACTGTTGAAGGATTTCACCGGGTCGCCAACATCAAAATGAGTTGTACCAATAGTCCCACTAAGCCTCCTGTAGATGTCAGGCATATTTCATTTCCGAAAATCGAGGCTTGAAGGGCGTTCAACATGGTTGTCACAAGCTTGAAAGTCTACTGTGGTACTTAGAGCAGGGTGATTATTCTCCAATGGCAACAGGATGTCAAGTGCCGGCACAACGGTGAGTGGACGGGAACTGAAGATTAGGTCTAGCAGAACTCCACGAACATTCAATATACTGTTGGATTGAGTAAGATGGTGGGCAGCAGCCATATCAATGATAGATAGTGATGCTCTTGAAGCTCCTATGGGCTCGGTGTCCGCCCAATTTGTTTCCGGGGAGTTAAAATCCCCCAGTTGTATAATATCATTATGTTCGATGTCAGAGTTTACCATTTCATCAACCATATCAGCATATTGAGCATAAATGTCAGCTGATTGCTGTGGAGGTATATAGACCCCGCTGATTAAAAGACTAGAAGGGAGGGTTGCTCTGATTGATACAAATACAGTTTCAAAGCCAGGAACTGAGGGGATAAGTTCATTTGCTTTGAGAGAAGATTGGATTGCTATAAGGACACCACCTCCCTCGGACTTATGACTAGTGATGGGGGAACGGTCTTTGCGAAATATATTATAATTTGATAGTCCCAACTCTCCATTAGAAATGTCTTCATTGAGGTTGGTTTCGGTAAAAATAAGAATGTCATAAACACAAGTAGCTATCGCCTCACGCAATTCACGCAGCTTTGAGCACAACCCATTTACATTTTGATAATAAATGGTGAGGCAGTTGCGCCGGCCATGATCTAGTTTTTTGGAGTGATTTTGGGAATGCCATTGCGGTACCTAATTGTAAGATTAGATTCCCCGCCATCTGTTCTTCTCTTAAGCTCATCTCTGAGGTCATTCAGGTACTGTCTTTCAGAAGGTGTTCTGTCACGAGAAATATTAATGTTGAATAACTCACCATCCAAGACATCTTTATTGAAGTTTTTCATTAGTTCTGTGACATCACTTGAATTGTCAAGAATTATTTTGAGTGGTCTAGGCTTTTTTAAAGCAGTGCCTCCTAGTCGTTGAGTCTTAAAGGGACGAGAAGCAGCGGAGGGATAAAATTTCTCAATCAGATTGGAGGCCAAGTCATTGTCGTGCTTGATTCTTGTTGCCACTGTCTTGCTATTACTTTCTGGTACTCCATGAACTAGCACATTGCGGGCACGACGATTTCGGTCCGCTGACTCCTCTAAAATTGCCTCAACTGTCATGGAGTCGGGTCTGCTTGAGCGTAGGGAACTGACCTCCTTTTCAATTGATTCCATCCGTTTCTCAATATCAGAAATTCGTGGTTCAAAGGTGGAGATAGCGGCATTGATTGCAGCCATATCATCCTTGATGATAGAGATGTCTGTTGGTATACCAGAGAGCTCATTCATTCTTTTCAAAATTTCTCCCATTTGCGAGAGCATCAAGGAGATGGGGTGTTGGTCTGGCAAGATGCAATCAGCACGCCCGCAACGCCATTTACGGTGGCTATTAATAGCAAATTTATTATATTCAGAATCAGTAACACCGGCGCAGTCTGCATGAAACCATCGATCACAGTTATGGTCACACTGTATGCCTTTTTCTGTGTCAAGCACTTTTCTTACGCAAATGGCACATAAATATTTATCTGTGAGAAAGGACATATTGCACAACGATCGCACAGTAGTTGGTCAAAAGCTACTCGATCCACCTCCAATTTCTTGGAATACTATGTTATTGAAATCACAAATAGATAAATATAGGCTAATGTGTTTAGGTTATGTTTTAGGTGAGCTATGTTTGATTAATGAAAAGACAATTTTTTGACAATAACGAGATAAACTCAATAGTAAATTATAAAATAAATATTAAATAACACTTTAAAAACAGATAATTATAAATAGTACAACTATAACAAAGTAAAAACTTTTAAAAATTGAAGACAAAAATGGAAAACTATTAAACTTATAATACAACAGCTTAAACCTATCTCAATATATAATATAATACCTATCTCAAACCTTGTAAGTTTGAGATAGGTCTAGCAGACTGGTCATCAGAAGTTGGCTGTACTTTCTTGACACATACATTACGGCGCTTTTTAAAAACAGTTCGTGGTTTCCTTGGTCTTCTAGGCATATTTTATCACTATAAAAAACTATTTACAAAATGAAAACTAATATTCAGCAAAAATCACACACTATTGTTTGTAAACAAACTAATATTCACAAAACAAAACGTAACGTAACATCTGGATTCTGGACTGTGAACTGTGGAATAGCATGAAGGTATAGCCAACAACACAAAACAAAATTACTGCTCCATATGAATAGAAAGTCTTACTATATAAAGTTACATATACTGTTGTTGCCTAGAGATCACTCTCAACCATTGTTGAGTTTTACTAAAAGATTTTTTTGAATATTTTCGGAAGGGCAAAATGTAACATGTTATGTATGAAAATGTTCAGAAAGAAACACTACAATAATCAGAAAAAAAGTGATTTTTTCAGTATTTAAGTGTCTGGGTCCCCTTAACAACTGTCGTATAACTTCACTTGTAAAGGTGAAATATTGTATATGATCATGGTTACAAAGAACATACTTTTTGACGTCATTAGCGACATATCATCTTTCCAGGGGAGCGGCCCACGAAGAGTTAAACGAAATTCTTCAACGTAACTAGGTCGAGTTTAGTATCAAATGAAAAGGCTGCAAACCAAACTTCAAAAAGTTTAAGTTTTCCGGAGTAGTGGAGTTGTTCAAAAACAACTAATTTGAACAATAATAAACCGTTGTTTCAGGAGATTGATAAAAACTTTGTTTTCTTTAAAAGTTAAAATTTGGATATTCAGAATATTTAAAGAAAAATATTCATATTAACAACTTATTAAAATATACATGCGATACATTAACGTGTTTTTGACCAGTAAAGTTAACAATGACATGTCATGTATTATTTTAAAAATTAATATCTTCAGAAACATTTGACTTGTTTCAGCCTTCAGCCAGTATACGAGTACTAATACCATATACCTTCTATTAGAAGGTCTATGCTAGTACAACTAGCAGAAGATATGCCTGAACAAGTATGACAACTTATTTAATTCTACCGAGTTAACTTAAAGGTTAAACTTTTTAAAAGTAAAAAATAACTGTCTATTAATATTGTATTATTCCGTAATCTTATATTAAAATATATTTGTAATATTAATATATACAAAGTCGCTAATTATTTTCCCCAATTAACAACCTGAATCACATATAATAAAATTCATAAGACATTTTTAAAAATAACACCCCCTCCTCCCACCAGATCTCTGAGTATATCCGATGTCCGTATTTTACTGTGAAAATGTATGACAACCCTACTTAGAAAACACTTAAAACTCGGTTACACACAGTTTCAGCACCGACAGTAGTGAAAGAAAGAGCTCATTGTGAACGAATAAAACAGTTTTGACACAAGGAAATGCCAACAGGATTGACTATATCACTGAAACTAGAAAAAAGAATGTTCTAATTACCATGGACTATAGCTCACGAGATCCGATCGGGCTAATATCATAGACTTTCTATTATTCTTTATATTATAAGTATAATAGAAGGTCTATGCTAATATGTGAATAAAAATACAGTAATAAAGCTACACAGAAAACTAATTATTTGGGTAATTCATAGAACATTTAGTAACTAATGAGATAAACACCAAATTAAAATTAGATTTGAAAATAATCTTTATTTTAACATAATAGAACATCTATGCTGGTGGTATGGTGCTAATTTTTATCGGTGCTGGTGGTAATTTAATTTAATTTCTAAAAAGTTAACTGGCAACACTTCAAAACTATAAACATGTGGATTGCGGAAAGCCGGAGTGTGAGGGCACTGAGACTGACTGATGTTTGTTTATTTATTCATTCCTGTCAATCATTGTGTTGTTTGTTTTGAATTTTCAAAAAAGTTTATTTGTGTGTGTTAGGAGTAAGAGTAATCAAAGATTTATTGCGTATTTTTGTCAGATAATTACATATATATATATATCATTATTGACGTGTATATTTTTATATTTTTACGGATTAGTTATTATTTTCAGGAGTTTTGTCACCGTCAAAGAATAATGGATGAGGCGTTGTACTTTGAAATTTTGAGGTTTATCAACAATTTTAAAGGATTGTCCCGGGATTGCCTCTTTGCCATGCAAACAAAGTATCCAAGGTATAGATTTCTCTCTAGATTAAATTAAATATTTACTAAGTTATTTACCTATGCAATTATTTTTTGTTGTTGTATTTATGCACTTTCTAGAATCCTGCTGCAAATCTTGACATTTCTATTGCCAGTGGGAAGAATCAGGTCTCCCTATATTTTTTGGGGTGATAGTTATTATGGTAATGGCAGCACTTTCTCCTCACCTCAAGAGACTAAAAATTAGTCGGTTTAAAGTGGTTAAGCATGAATTAGATCATCAGTGGAGATGAATATGATAAAATTTATTTTTACAGGAAAATCAAATAAATAATTTTTTTAACCCTAGACATGCAGTCAGCTCTAGCAAAGGTGAAAATTGTACTCTATTGAAATAAAATTGAAATCTATTGTCAGCACTCTTGACATTTGGTGTTGACAGTTTTTCAACTAGGTGATTGCTTTTAGAAATTGTAATGACTTTGTAACCAATTAGTTCAAGATGTTTTACTAAGCTATGTTAGGATGGTTTAAATCTCATACAGAATTGGCATTACAATGTTGAGTTATCAATGTAGTTTATTTGTTGTATATATTTGTTGTAGTCAGATCAGTTGAGATGCAAACAGTAGTACAGTAGTCTGGGCCTATATCAGTTAAGTATACAATTCCCTTTCCACTGGAATAGCTAAATCTCAGTAGTACCTATACTTTTTTGCTATAAATAATTTAATGAAAAATATAGGGACCTTTTCCGTTAATTCACTACCACTACTCATTCTGTTACTTCACTATCACTACTTTTTTTATCACAATTATGGTTACGTTAGATGGCTACTAAAGTTGATCACAAACTGGTAAATCCAATGATAGGCTTACTGCCGAATGCACTCTTCGTGTGCAAGTCCTTGGAAAGCGATAAGATAAGGCCAGCGATATCGGATTCCTAGCGGATAAGGAATACCACAGTGGATGTAAAACTGATTGGGGAACAGTTTTTAGATCAATTGAATATTTATCAAATGGTAGGCCTAGTGAATTAACGGAAACAACAAAAATTAGTTGTAAGATAGTGAATTAACAGAAAATATCTAATATATATTTGTAGCAGAAGAAATGTTGGTAAAAGTCATATCTAATTATGTGCATTTCAGTCTGTGTGTTGACAGAAAAACTTGTTTGAAAATTGTGTACTCTGCTGATCAATAATTGCAAACTAGACATCTTGTTTTGAATTCTCTGCTTGCTTTTTGTGAGCAGTGTGTATTATTGCTCTTATTTCTAAGTTGACGTTTATTAGTATTATGTGGTAGTAGTGTATTTGTAGCATTATATATTTTGTTTCCAATTTTATTTTATAGTAAAGTGTAAACTTAAGGCCTACAATAGAAATAAATTTTAGTGATCTCTTAGTCATGGGCGTATTTAGGTTGTGATCTTTAGGGGTCAAACATACAAGATAGTCTGAGGTACATTAAAACCCCTTTCAACTGAAATACAGTAGAATTAGGGCCTAGTGTTACGGCAAATATTACAGCTGTATACATTAAAATCCATTGTGCCATACACGTCAGATTGTTGGTGCATCTGACCAACAATCTGAACAATTGAAAAATATGGTAAGTTATGATAGAAGCAAAATAGCATGATAGTTAACATATTGGATATTAACACAAAAGATGATAGTTAACATTTTGAAATATATCGATTAAAAATACAAAAATTTGTCTCAAATCTTTGAGGGTGAAGTACGCCCCCATAAATTCGCCCATGCTCTTAGTATATGATTGCAGTATGACATCATTCTATATATCAAAATACTTTTATTTTGTAAAAATATGTGATAGGCCTTGATACACTTAATGTAATTAATAACTACTATACTACCATGTCATAACCTTTTAGGCCCAACAACACAAAATTATGAATTCTTTTACTCTTGACTCCTAAGCGTCTTGAACAGCATAAGGACATATTTTTATTATTTTCTTGTTTAGCCCATAGCCTACATGTAACATGGTAAAATATGTTTGTTAGAATAGAAAAGATTTAGAGAAAACCATAGTCTGCTTTTTAAATATACAATGTCTAGGGATACCTCTCACACGGTGACCTTTGACACTGGCTTCAAGACACATTAAGATCTATAGGGTTTTATTGTAGAAAATTTCAGTCTACCCGTGGTAATGACTGCATTGATAATGTAATAACAGACATAGGGCGTGATGAAATCATAGTTAATGTAAGTAATCTTCCTCTGTCAGATCACAAAATTATCATATCTAATACTATCCTAACCAGCACTGAAACAAAAACAAGTAGCAACATAACTTATGTTCCCCACATCCAGAAAAACTTATCAGCTATAAAATATATAAATTAAAAAAAACTGTGTTGAAACCCTTGATTGGTGACCAGTTTATAATGAATTTGAAGCCATAAATAAGCTCAGTACATTCTTCAAGTTGTTTGGTTACTGGTTTGATGTATATTTCCCAAAGAAAGAGCATAAAAACCATTCATGTATACATAAACACAAGAGAAAATTGGCTGGTATACAATTGAATGGAGTGAGATGAAGAAACATGTTTTGTCTCCATATGACCGTGCAAAATTAGCAACTGCTAATGAATCAACCAAGTGTGAATATCAGGTACTAAGAAGAAAATATAAAGATGCACTTAAAAATGCTAAGAAAAACTCTTTTGCTCAGCAGATATCAAATTCTAAAAATGTCAACAAAATGGCATGGCAGATTGCTAGAATGAAATGGGGTCATCAATCAATCACAAATCTTTATTCTTTATTTTGTACAAAGATTTATACAAGATAAAGAATGGTGTCAGTATAATTTATAAGTAAATTTCATAAAGTAAATGTATAGTGTCAAATAAAATTAAACACTACCAAAGAGAAATATATTTAAAATTTATAAAATTAAAGTTCTTCAAAACAGTATAGGGCCAATTCAACTCAGTACTATCTGAGTTCGACTTAGCTTAGAAAGGATTATTAATTAATAGCCCAATAGCCAGGGCAACTATGGGACCTACAGCTTTACGTGGAATCCGAATCATGTAGTGTTGGTCTGATTTTCACAGCTGACTGACAGTTTTTCAGATTATCTTGAACACTGCAGTTCTTTATTCAAAAGAGAGAAAATTTTGACAATTGTCAACCAATATGTTTTTGAATGCCTTGTTAAAAAAAAAGAGGATCTGTCTAATCTATCTCTAAATGCACTTTATGTACATCATCATGATACAAGCAAGAAATAGACTTAGGATCCATAAAGAATTTAACAGATTAAGTAATAAAGCAAAATCTTATAAAGAAGTGGGCATCAGTCTTTTCAATGAACTTTCACTAAATGCTAGTAATGTTTCAATCTGTAGCTTTAAGAAATCAGTTGTCATGATTGTTAGAAAATCCCTCTTATGATATTACTGAATTATTAGCATATTATTTGGGAAATATTAGATTTAATTAGTTTAATTATCTTGACTGTGAATTGAAACATATTTGTGATATTAGCTTTAGTGACAAGATCTATTGCTGTAAGCTTAATGATCAAGAAATCTGTATTGTCTACCATTATTTGTAAGGGATTTGTTTTTATAAATAAAAAATTCATACTTAAAACATTTTCACCAGTGCCTCTTGTATGTTAAAGTGCATAGGATTGGTATTGTATATAGAGAAGTGTCGACCTACTCAAATAAGACTGAAAATACTGATTGTAATAACGAGCAACATTAAATAACCATACAAATGTTTGTTTTTGTAATTCAGTATACCAGCTCATACCTTGGCCAGTATACTATGTACAAGATATCAAAAGAAAATGATGACAAATCATGGCAGAGTGAAAGCTAACAAGAAGGAGGCAGTAAAAAGGTGAGAAGCTTTTGAAGTTCAATTGAATTAATGTTATAGGCCACATCTTAGAATGTATGTACAGGGATTATTTTTATTAACCTATATCATAATTAAAGCTTTATATTTATCATTGTAGGTATCCTTAAATATAGATACATCTATTTTGTTATATTGTCGTCTCATAAAGGTACAAACTGATCTTATGTATCAGGGTTTATAATTGGACATAAACCCTGTTTGGCTGTAGTTTCGACATCTTCAGGATGTGAACAAAAGTGGAATGAGTCAGACTCACCATCATAATCATAATCCTCAGAAAAGTTCACATTATCTGTACAGTAGAACTTCTCGTTCATCACTTGTCGAAATCATATACCCCACCCGCCCGCCCATACACGTACTGTGGTTATGACCCACCAGCCCACCCATACACGTACTGTGCTAATGACCCACCCGCCCACCCGTACACGTACAGTGATAATGACCCACCCGCCCACCCATACACATACTGTGGTAATAACCCACCCACCCATACACGTACTGTGGTAATGACCCACCCGCCCACCCATACACGTACAGTGCTAATGACCCACCCGCCCACCCATACACGTACAGTGGTAATGACCCACCCGTACACGTACAGTGCTGATGACCCACCCGCCCACCCATACACGTACTGTGGTAATGACCCACCCGTACACGTATAGTGCTAATGACCCACCCGCCCACCCATACACATACTGTGGTAATGACCCACCCGCCCACCCATACACGCACAGTGCTAATGACCCACCCGCCCACCCATACATGTACAGTGCTAATGACCCACCCGCCCACCCATACACGTACTGTGGTAATGACCCACCCGCCCACCCATACACATACTGTGGTAATGACCCACCCGCCCACCCATACACGTACTGTGGTAATAACCCACCCACCCACCCATACATGTACTGTGGTAATGACACACCCGCCCACACATACACGTACAGTGCTAATGACCCACCCGCACACCCATACACGTATAATGCTAATGACCATATGCTAATAACCCTCGGAGTGCCCAATTGCAACCCTCCCTAGTGCCAGGCTGTTTCGGGGATGAAAACATTTTTTTTAAATCAGTTATTACAGATATGATTATACACATGTATATATTTATAAAATAGAATAGCTTGGGGGCCGTCCCTAAATTACGTAACGCTAAAATCAAGCCTTTCAGACCCCCTCCCCTCCATGTAAAACGGACTTGTAAAGGTTAATACCTAACTCCCCTAAATATTATGTAACTTTGTCACCAATCCCCCTCCAATTTTTGTCATTCATTTTAAAGCATATTATTATTTATGATATTCATTGTTTTTATTTTAGTCCTTTTTTTCTAATGGGGGAGAATATGTTACTATCTTTAAAATCTTGTACTTTTGGAAAAACGATCAAATTTTGTGAATGAATAAAAAAAAATAGTTGCGGTTTAATAGTTACGTAAGGCTGCGTGGAAACCTCCCACCCTCCACCATAATGGCTTATAACTCTGCCGAAAACCCCCATCCCCCCCTAAGGGACAGGCCCCTTGACTATAATAAAATGTAAGATTTTAAATAACGAGATTAAACACTTTCCATGTCAGTAGAGTCTCAGTGAAAATTGTAATTTTCAAAATTTGATTTTTAAATATTTTCTTTCTGTTAACTGAAAAAAAATCAAGATAGCCAGTTTGTAGAAAATTTATCACCAGCAAAAAAATAGGTACTTTTATACACTTATTTTACTATTTTTTAATTTTCTAACTAAAAAACTTTACTTCCCAGTTCACACGGACCTGGATTTCCAGCATATACAAGACTTTTGAACTATGATGTGTTTTCAGCAACACACGCATTAAAAAAAGTAGGAGAGTGAACCATCTATAATATAAACATTTCCTTGCACCATTATTAACTTTTAGTTATGGTACATAATTGTTGATTAGAAACATCACAAGAGAAAGTGACAAGAAGGCTATAAAACTCTCCTTCAAGCCTTAGGCTAATGTACACATGGCAGTGTAGCATCGCACGTTTTTGAAACACTACCAAACAAATGACTGCATACTCATGGAACGTGAGTTTTATCGATTAATTAAAGCACGTTTTTTGTTGTTGTTTTTTCCATTAAGAAACTCTCCCTGAGAATACTCCATCCAAATCAACCACTTTGCCGTCTGATGGCTAGCGTTTCCAAAATAAATTTCTGGTGATTTTAAAAGATGCCTGTTGCCATTTTATTGACAATTTTTTTTACAACCTTATCAATAATGTTTCGTCCAGACAGTTGAAAAGCTGGCATAGACAAACCAATGATACGTGTTATACTTTTATTCATATTACTGGATTTCAGGGGATTCTTTCAAGAAAGTGTCTAACATGCTTGAATGTAATATTTTTAAATTAGCATATGAATTAAGTTTTTACAAATCTTTTTGGGCTACAGAGCCACATTTTTATATTATAGTTAATTTTTAGTATAAATCCCTAAAAATTTTATACCAAGATTAGGAAGAGTAGTCTACAAGTTGTCTAAACAATTCAGAAATGACAATAAACGTAGCCTTACTCCTTAAAACTTATAAAAAGTATTTTTAGTTTGTCAAATGTTATACTCAAAATTTGAATTTGTAAAACATTAAATCTGTTAGCAATTGTTAGTCATATTCAAGGCAATTATAACTATCGCGGTAGACTAAGTTAGGAACGAAATACAAATGTTATGCTGTAGTGATATATGGGTATTGTTTTGATATCAGCAAATTTAGTATTTAATAATGGTCACTATTGTTTTGATATCAGCAAACAATAGTGACCATTACTAAATATGGCTAAATTTAAATTCAACAAGTACACTGAGAAAATTATTTGTATATTTTCTATTGTATACTCTTCAACAATATCAATATTTTGTTGAATTCAGAAGATAATAAACATTACCAGTCAAAGAAATTTACTATTGTTAAAAAGATATAAAGATATATTTGTTTATGAACATGCATCGTTACACGTGTTAAGGTATGAGGAGAGAATAGCGGCAGGAGAAGAACCAGGACTAATCATTCGCCAGGCCAAATTGTACGACGTTGCACCTGCTCTACTAGCAAAAGTCATCGTTGAAGAAACAATGGAAAAGAAAAGTAAAAGAGGTAAAATTGTTTTATAATAACATCTAAACACAGCAACATATCTAGCTATTTAATCACAACATGACCTGTGCTTGAGTTTGGTAATAATAATAAATAGGTCCTTGGTGCATATGTTACTCACAATAGCCAAATTCGACCAATGCCCAAACTTTTTACCCACGATGCGTTGTGAGCAAGGCTAAATACCCACAACACGTTGTAGACAATTTATTTTAAGTAATGACCGAAGCATGCTACCCACAACAACTTGCCCAGTGGGCAAAGATGAAATACCCACAATGTGTTGTGGGTATTTCGGTTTTGCATAATAGCTGAAATAAAGTGTATAGTTTTGGTTCTTTTTGTTTTTTATGTTGTTTTTGTTTTTTACATGGGCTGAGATTTCATTGACGTTTTCTTCATTTTTACAGTATTATATTCACCAAAATTACAATATTATAAAAACAGTAAGTAGGCCACTAAAATCTGAAGTAGGTAGTATTATTGGGAAAAACAAATTCTTAATGTAATACTTATTAATATCCTTTCAATTTAGCACAGGGGGAACTGTTATGGCATTTTGAGTTACATCATTTTTCTTGCAAGAACAAGATTTGGTATTACATACTTTATATCCACAATGTACAAATCCTTGTTTAGAACCAGAGGACATCATGGCTTCCTTTCTGACCGTTACTGGATCGTCAGAAACATGTTGGATCTTTCGAAAGTCATTAGGTGCTAGTTGAAACTGGTTTCTTGTGTAAAGCTGGGTAAGTTTTCCATGTTTTGTTCCTAGAGCATACATGTCAGGTTATACTTTTTCCATGACAATTCTCAACACGTTACATGGTGCGAGCTGTCCTCCGTCAACTCTTTCTTCAAGTTCAATATCATTCTTTCAGCTTGGGTTTCAAGCTCGTTCTTGGAACATTTTCTTTGAGTTTCAAGAGTGTTTTCTTAGAAAAAAGTGGACTCAATGGTAATTCAGAAGGAAGGAAAGTAGAGCATTCATGGTGGAAATATTCTGAGCACTCAAAGCAATGTTTTCCAGTGCTTAACTCTACATCACAGACGTTGCATATCTTTCTTTCGGAACTATTTTCTGCGTCTGTGTTATTTTTGTGGTTATTTTCTACTGGATAGATAGCTTCTTCTACTTCATCTTCCTGCTGATCTGTTGTGCACTGATCAGCCAAACTTTTCTCAGCTAACGAAAGTTGCTCTTCCTCGCTGATCAAGTTTCTGGAAATATTTTCAGGTATTGCTGAGTCAAAAAGGCCATTTTTTGCCTGTATACGAAACAAAGCTTTGTATGGTGTTCTTTTAATCCCAGTGTGGAAACTGATTTCTTGGGAGTGCTGAACAAATCTAAGGCCTCAAGCCCAGTTCTGTGTTTTGTCTGCCATCAACGCGACTAATCTGTCTCGCACATCTTGGTTCGCCCTCTCTACCGATCCTTGGCTCTGGGAGTGACGAGGCTTCCTATGTAAAAATTGTATTGCACTCCACCTCTCCACCAATGTTTGAATTACCTAGTAAAATATACAAAATTAATATTGATTTGATTGAAGACTTAATTTAGCAATTATTTAACAGCTATTAGCTCATAAATAAATTACCTTGTTGCAGAACTCACTTCTGTTATCACTATGAAGAATTGATGGGGCTCCAAGCATGCAAAATATGTCAATTATAGTATCTGTAACTTCTTCTGCTGATTTTGTTTTAAGAGGGCACAGCACAATGGATTTTGTGAGATGGTCTTGGCAGTTTAGGATAAATTTGAATTTTCCATCTGGTTTAGATTGCATGTCAATCAAATCGACCTGAAATAAAATGGAAATTGTTAGTATCCATTGTCCATCCATTGTTGTTAAACAAACAAATTAAATCAAATCAAATATCTTTATTGTTGTTGACAATATAATTGCATAACAAACGTCATTACATTATATTGAAATAAATGAGCTTATAAATCCATTTAATAATTAAAAACTAGTGATCCATTATACTGGTAGCCAAACTACATGTTGTCATTAATGTATTCCGCTAGAGTCTAATATTCTTTTTCAATGAGAAGTGCCTTGAGATTTTTAAATTTAGGTAAATTAGGTTCTCCCTTTAATCCTGTTGGCAGTTTGTTAAATAATTTGATGCATGAATAGTAAACCTGTTTTTCAAAATGAGAAGATGAATGGCCTGGAACAGCTATGAACTATGTAACAGTGCATCATTAAATACAAGTTATGGTGTTTTCTTCAGGGCCGCCCAGAGACTTTTGGTGGCCCCGGGGCAAAGTTTACCATATGGCCCCTTCCTTCACTTCAAAATAAATTTAATTACTCTGATTGTCAAATATACCATAATTGATATTTTACTTTTAGCACATTTTACAATATTCTTACCATCTCTTTCGTTAGATTACTATTGTAATTAAGATTCTTGTTCATGGATGTTTTCTCAGGGCTAGCAGCGAAGCTCCGATAAGTTTTTCTCTAATTATCATATACTTTTTAAACATTTCCTTAAGTATTACCGCTACAATAACATCAATCTCTTATAACAAAACTGCTATTCTTTAATATTAAATAAATAATAACGAACCAAGCAATGTCACAGTCAGTTGCATAGTTGGGCGCAGCAGCTCTTCTGCAATCTTCGATTGCCAGTTGAGGAGCCATCCACGCCAATGATATTAGCTGTGGGTGAGGGAGGGAGGGGCCAATAAATTTGTATAGGCCACTTGGCTTCGCTAGCTAAAGAGCAAGTTTAGACTGAGAGTGGCCGAATGTTTAGGAAGTAAAATAATTTGGCGAGCGCGAACGTCTAGTGCTTTAAAAACAGTCAACTGAGAGTTGAGGTTATGTTATTGTTTTCAAAACAGGTTGTAGACCACTGGGTACGTAGCTTATTGATGTTGGACATTAAAACATCTAGTTTATACTCGTGATTTTAGTTTGTCTTTGTGCTAAACTTTAAAACTATTCAATTTTTATTTCACAGGTATAAAAGGCATTTTGTACCAACTCAATTTTCTCAGCATAAAACATAGTAAAATTTATGTCTGTCAAATTGGACACTATATCATTGATATAAAATGATCACAGTGAACACGTCCGTACAGTGACATTGGTATTGACACCTACATACTCATTCACGAACAGTGGTATTGACCCTCCCGATCAACAATACACGTACAGTGGTTCAATCTTAGTTAATTACACTTATCACGCAACAAACAATAAATAAATACTGTATTAATGATTGTCAAAAATATAAATGGCTTACTCGTTCGTCAGTGACAGTAAAAAATCATGAAAACTATTTTGATTGGTCATAGATTTTGTTATGTTAATGAATGACAACATTAATCAATTATGCTATTTGTTTGGGAACAACCCGTACGTGGGCATAAATGGTTTTAATCAAGAGCTACTCAACTGAATATGTTGAGAATACACCCCTGTTCCTGTTACAGTTTCAGGGTAAATTAAACCAGACAATAAAAGAGTTACAACAAGTTAAATGTCACAAAATAAATATTATTCAAAAGGAGTTGTACAAATCTTAACAATGATGAAGATGTTTTATCTATTAACGGTGTACTTAAGAGCTCCTCTTTTCATTAAGACCTATGCCATAATATTTTGGTAAAATGTCTTGTATATGTTATCCATGTCATAATAACTAGTAAATTTAAAATGTCGAAGGAAACTACAGTAGAGAGAAAGTAAACAAAATTGCATGTGCAGTAAACTCTGGTTAACCGGATAAATATGATGGAAGGTGAATCCGGATGGTACATAACGTAACAAAATTATAATTTTTAGACAAGATTATGCCACTTAATTCCTCCCGCGATAGCGTAGGGCAAGTTGAATGTAAATGCATCATACACACATATTGTTGCACATCCGGTAAGCGAGCGGTGATGTTGTTGTATGCATATTTGCCAGATTTAAGTACCTAGAAATCTACTGTAATTTATTGGTTTCATCGTTAATTTATTCTTTTTATACTGTAAAAATATATAATTTACTTTGCAGTATATTACAATACTATATTGAAACATTTATAGTCTATTTTATTGATTTCAATAAAAGTTACCATAAATTACTGGGCCTAAACTTTAGCTTTTTGCTCTCTCAAAATCTGGAAATGGAATATGAATCATAGCAAATTAAATTAATTGATAATTATAGTAGTTTACCAGGAAATCCAAAAGAATGCATTAAATTACAAAAATATCACTCTATAAAATACAACAATAACAAAATATTTCTTTACTGGACGACAATAAACAGACTAATGATTGACGATGTCCCCGATCTACCCTTCATGACAATTAATTGAACTCTTCCAGCCACGTTGTTACAACATTGTATATTTTGCCCGCGTGTTTTTTGGGTGCAAAACACAGTTACTACTGAAATACGACTACTATTTCTTAAATTTAGTGCATATATTTAAAAATTGCACTAAATTACTGCAAAGAGGAAAGAGTGCAACGTTACCACGTTCGAATGGAGTGCTGCCGCCTACTACCAGCTTTGAAACCAAGTTTGTAAGAACCTTTCTCATAAAGACTTTTCGACCTTTTTAAAATGTTTTTACTTTAATTTTGTTTGCTTATTTAATTGTGTTGTTCTTAGGCTTCTACTTTTTTTATTACAATTTATTAATTTGCATACTTTAGGCCGCAGGTTACTGATCACTCGTTTTCACATTATATAGATCTATTATTTTGCTACGATGAGTCAAGGGATTTTCGAAACACTAAATCAAGATTATTTATCTACATAAACAGAATTTGTGAAAAAATACAAAATAAGGATAAAAGCTTAATCAACAAACCACTACAAATACAAATCAATTCGCAATTGCTGTATTATCTTAAGTTTATAATAGTAATATATCATAACTAATGGTTTTGTAAGGATAATAACGTGACCAAGCGATTGATTTTCCTACCACTAAAAGCCAAGATAGAGTTGAATTTAGGACAAGTATAACAATTTTGTTTGAAGTAGTATATACTTTTGAAATTGAAGTTAAAAAATAAAACATACAGAAACGTTCCTGTACACCTTGTACTAAACACGTCCAAAAAAGGAGTTTTGAGTAATACAAATGTAAAGTTAGCGGGTCTTTTGACATGTTTTATATAAATATTGTACGAAAACAGGACATCTCATAGAGGTGGCCCACTGTCCACACCACTCAAGTATATTTATATGTTCGCAAACTGGAATTTATATTTTGGTGTGTTCACAAGCTGCATGACTACACTTGTTCGCAAACATGACAACTGTTCACACACCGCTGTCACACCACTATGTCGACCGCTGACAAAC
This sequence comes from Stictocephala bisonia, assembly GCA_035578905.1. Classification (NCBI taxonomy): domain Eukaryota; kingdom Metazoa; phylum Arthropoda; class Insecta; order Hemiptera; family Membracidae; genus Stictocephala; species Stictocephala bisonia. The sequence goes on along the minus strand of JAQJVL010000087.1, from coordinate 909,091 downwards.
TTCAAAGCCCAGTGTATAACTTGCTCCAAAAGGCTCCCTGGTTGCTATAAAACAAATTGTTTAGTTTAAACGTTTTAAAACTAAAACTGGAAGACTTATCTGGCCTTATATCACTTTTGATATTTTGATACAGGACTGAATCGTTTCTTATCTAGTAGATTATTAAGTATTTTCTTTTTTGTTGCATGAAATGTGGCCCCCCCTGTGAACTAAGTCTGTGTGGCCCCGGGGCAGTTTGCCCCTTTTGCTCCCCCCCCCCTCTGGGCGGCCCTGGTTTTCTTACATTCTTACTTATGAGACGCCAACACAACGTTGTGCATATTTTAATGCGAATATTAATGATGATATGAGTGTAGTATGGTTTCTAACCGAGTTTAACTGTTCCTCAGAAAGGGCAATTCATTAATAGTCCAACAGCCAGGGCAAGTAAGGGACCTACAGCTTTTCATGGAATCCGAACCATGTAGTGTTGTTCTGATTTTCAGCTAACTGATAAATCTGACACTCAGTTCTCTTCCCTACACAACATCTAAACCTTGACTACCATCCAACATGTACACCCCAGACTTCACTAACAGTGTCCACGCTACGCAGTATTAATATATAAAATTAGCCAGCATAAAAATGTAAGTTAATTAAAATCATACTGAAGAGGATTTACTTTAGAACCTCCCCTCCATCTTGAGCAGATTTATTTTTCATCTGTAGTTTTTTTTGTTTGTAATGTTCATGTTACAGTTGAACTGTTGGCCCTCCTGTTTTAACTCCTTTTCTCTCACTCACTCTGCGGTGTTTGTGTTTTTTCTATGACAACTTTGTGTTTAGTGATTAAATTAAGTAAAATGCTTTTATTGTACTGACTTAAAAATATCACCTTGGGTTTTCTTAACTCTTCCATTTCAATGAACTAGGGCTGTTTTTGCTGAATAAATTACCTTCTAACTCGGAAAACCACACATTCACAGATGAATTATTTATTTTAGTAAACACAAGTTTCGTTCAGTTGTCTTCCAAAACTTTTGTAACCAAATTGCCAGGATTTAATTAAAATGGAATTTTAAATCAGAGGTTTTTTTTAAAGTTGACTAAGTAATTTAAAACTGTTGTCAACAATTTTTAAAACAACAGTTTCTTTGTGAAACCCTCTGGTTTGAGGTAAATGTGATTTACTTAAATCTATCACCATAATTTTTGTATTTACATTGTAATAAATTTTTAATTTGTGACTTTCACTTGTATTATTGTAACAATGGTAAAACAGGATTTTCCTGATTGAAGCATCAAAAGTTGACAAACTGGTACTTAAATAATTTTCAAAATCTATTTCACAAGGCATAAAAGTGTCATTATTGAGTAAGACTAATGAAAACTATTTATACAGCTAGACTAATAATTTTTATTGATCAAAATTAAATACAGTAAAATCTTGATTATCTGACATAAGCGGGCGCCGTGATGTCGGGTATTCGAATGTGTCAGATAATAGGGGAAATTTAATCAAAATCTGGGTAAGAGCAAAATAAAGTTATAATTGTGTAGAGTATACATTTAAAAATATTGTTTAAAGAGAAAAACTGTCAGTTACATCATTGGCTTTTATTGAATACAAAAATGTTAGTTAGAATATTATTTGAAATGTCAATATATAGTAACTTTATGGTGTACTGTATTAATACAGAGCTGGCTAGTAATAATAAAAACTAAAACTTGTTACTAAAATAAAACACGCAATAAACTACAAGACACAACAATAAACAACAAGACAGAACAAACTTGTATTTACACACTAAAATAACAGAAACACAACACAAACATTCTATAAACTAAATGTAGGCTACTGTATTTCTCAAATAAACTATTGTTCTGAATAATAAAACAAAGAAAATGACAGACGAAGACTCACACACGTGCTGAACGTAGACAGCGATATTGGGCACGGGGCATGGCAGTGTTGGGGCGAATGTAAACTTACTGTGTACATTGAGGTATTGCTTGCCGCACGTTGTCTGCTATTGTTTTTTTTTTTTTTTTATCGGGTTGATGTCGGATAATACGGAATGTCGAATAAGAGAAGGTTGAATAATCGAGACTGTACTGTAGTACTAAGTTTTTTCTAATGCTGTTTTTTTTATTTTTCTGCCTCAACAGAAAGCAACAACAGCAAAAACAACCAGGCAAACCAAATAACTAAGAACATGATCAAAGACATGTTTAAGGATACAAACAAGATTCCAGACGCTGATTTGGCTTATGAAGTGTTCTTGGTTAGTATGTAATGCACAGAGTAACATAGACTACTATTTAAAGTCGTTAACCTCTATATCTGACTTGATTTCCACAGCTTTCCGTAATCATCTGTAACTTCTTGTCTATTCTTCTTTCTTACACTTGACTAATCTACTATGCAATATGTCCTTTTATTTTTAATGTTGTTATGTTTTTGTTTTATATATATATATATCTGATTTAACAAATGTATTATACAAAGCATGTGCAATTGGTATTTAATCCAACAATATGAATTCATGTTTCAAATATGTCTAAATAAGATTTGATCAATTTCCTGGACCCCGAGTTAAATGTCAGAAGATTCATTTTTAACCACCACCATAAGCATTATTAATAACTCTAAAACAAAGATTGGTAAAAAATGAACACGTCATTTCTAGCTTGTGATAGACATAAACCTTAATGGATCTAAAAATATTATAGTTTTAATTTTATTGTTGGATTGAAAATATGATTTAATAAACGTTCTCTAATATTTTATAGTACAATACAACCTCGATTATCCAGCCTCGCTTTATCCAGCAGTCCGTGTTATCCGGTCCGGCAAGTAGATAATAATAACAATTATTTACAAGATAAAATTACAATTAATCGTATGCGCTTTTTAGTTTTGAAACGCAAATGTCGTACACGAGTGTTTCGATTTTGCATTTCGCTAATTGCAGGCACTGTATAGACTAGTCACGCTCTCTTGACAAGCGGTCGCTTGTTTCCATTGATTATATATAAAAATACTTGTTACTGCGTAATAATTTAATAATGCACCTGAAGTTCCAAGCTGGCATTGTTGTTTACTTTTGTTCAGTGTGGCTGGCTGGAAGAGTCCATTTCGAGTGGGGGAAGTGGAACAGTTAATTTTACGTACACACCAACAAGAAGCGTCAAAGGTGGGTGACGATCGTGATAAACATTGTACGTTTCATTACAATTGCTGCAGAACGCGTTGCGTCTCATGTAGGCGCTCCGCTTATGTGTGCTGTCTGTTATCAGTTACTAAACGTGTTTCTCCAATAATACCTAGTTATTTATGACTTTAGTTTTATCCAGCTTTTATCTTATCCGGCTTGATCTTCGCCACATTAGACCGGATAACCAAGGTTGTACTCTATGTCTAATATTTTCGTTTTTCTTTCAGAAGTATTTATAAATTTACTTAAATCTGCTTCTGCAAAAGATTTATTCATGTCGTTTTTTAAATATTTTTAACAACTTTACATTTATCTTATGCTTATCTTTGTAAATTTTTGTTTTAGAAATTGTGATTAATCAATGTATTTATGTTGTTATTAAGTAATTTTGTGTTGTTTTTGACCTTTGTCAATGCTATTTATAGTCGGATGACAATAAATTAATTTCATTTGTTCTTTTCTATTAGTGGTATCTCCTCCACTACTTAGTTTCCACACCTTGATTCAATGAACGTTTTCAACTGTTCTTCAAGACTCTGTACTTCAAGTCCTTTTCTCATTTTAAGTATACAAGTCTAAATCTATAATTCCTTCTAGTGCTACACTAGATATAACAACTTTAACATTCATCAGTTTTTATCCCCTATGTTTACTTTCAGTGTTTTCGCCATAACTATACCTTGTTAATTCAAAACTTTCTCTTTTTTTTGAATCTCCCATTTCCTATCCTTCCAGCTACTCCTCTGGCACAAACCCAATAAATTTTTTATCTCCAAACCCAACATTGTTTATTTTATTTTATATCCTACTCTGTTACTTTCAATTTCAACATTAAAATTCCCCATTATTACATTACAGGTATCTAGAACGTTCTCTATATATTTACTAGCTGTATCCGCCCGCCGGCCATAACATTGAGTTTAATTATATGATCAACATTTGATGTAAGCTTTAAGTTTTCACTGTATTCAGTTTATATCCAATTTTATAACAGCTGATGTTATGTATAATTTACTACTGTACTCAATTATTTTTAATTTTAAAAGTTTAGCCTACCACAATTTTATTCAATTTGTTTTTATTTAACAGCTGTTAATCAGATAAATAAATCAATGATTAATATAGCTCCATAAGAATACCATTATTCTTGCAGGCCAGTGGAACGAAGTCCTGAGGTCGGAGAGGAAAGTCCTTTCTTAGTTAGCCTTTAGGGTTTCTAAAATTTCTAAAAACCTATGTACAAAATTTCAAATCAGTTGGGCGTATAGTTTTGGAGAAAAAGAGATGAGTGGTAAATGGCTTTTGTATATATAGATTGGATATTGTTTTAGATAGATATATTGATTTATAATGCATATGTTTTTATTTCAGAGCATAGTCTTTGACAACATGTACGGGCCTATCTCTGATGTTACCAAACAGTAAGTAGATGATAAATATTTATTTTGATAAGTTGATTTTTGAAAATAAATTTATTTAATTAATACAGGCTTTTAGTATTTTTACTGCGCTCAACTATAACTTTAGGTTGTTATAATAATTTTATAAATAAAATATACACAAGGTTGTGTAAAAAGCTAAAGATTTGTTTTCTCCACAAAGCCATATCCAACAAGATCAGATGAGGGTTTTTACAGGTAAATCATCTTGTGAAAAATCTTTCCGATGTGTGTGCAGTGGACGACGTCGCCAATGCGCATGCGCTGGCACGTGACAGCTCAGTCATCCCCTGCAGTTTCTCGTAAAGTTCGCTAGCTGACACAGAACTACAGCGCGGTTCTAAAAACATTAGCTTTAACGCTTAGTGTCCCAAAATTTATTTTAGTTTTGTAAATAAGTATTTAGTGTCGTAATCGTTTAGTGCATAGTGTATATAGTTTCTGGAGCATAATGAATGTGCAGCCGGGTAGTAGTACTAGTAAATCAAATAAAAAAGGACCTGTTATTCATAGTCATACGCGAAGTATTATTTACAATGTTTATAGTTATTTAAAGAAGAAAAATGAAGATTTATCGGAGAAGAAGTTGCTCTCAGAATTGGCAGAAGCATGTGGAATATCCCATAGTTGTGCATATAAAATCGTCAAGGAAGCTGCCCAGTCACCCGGACAAGAAAAGAAGTTCGTAACGCAAAGGAAAAACAGACCTAAGAAAAGTCCAATAACGGGTTTGGACAATTTTGATTCTACATAATACAATCTTTCTGTTGGTTAATTGATGGAAAGTTTTTTTCAACAAAATAATTCACCAAACTTTACCATTATCATTGAATATATACCATATGCGATTATTTTGGGGCAGTCCAATGTGTTGTTCATTTCGTTGAAGGGCTAATTTGCAGCGGAAGGGATTGGAATGTGGACTTTCACCGCTCTTCGACGGCTGGCCACCCCTATTGTTTGGAAGGTTCTTATTCCGTGTCACTGCACCACCATTGACAGCCGGAAATATGCAGCCAGGCTAGTAGCGCGTTGTGTTGTCCACTCTGCTCCTCACTCCCCACCCCTGCTGTACTACTCCCGCCACACAACCTGCGCGAGGCGATTTTTGTTAAAGTGATTCTACTCTAGGATGACAGATCACCTATTATGCCACAGACTTGGTTAGAGGCACTGAACATCCCTCCAGAGTCAGTCATCGACATAAATATTTAGTCGAGAGAGCTAAGGACTAGTTGAAGTGGATTCTTTCGTACAAGTGTTGCACAGGTGCTGATAATGGTCATCCGAAGTAGGATGCAGTTTAGCAACTGGGGAGCAGCCAGTCTTTGCATGACAGACTGGTAGTGGTGTGGGAACCAGATCTGAATTTGTTCAATACCTATCCTGCCCTCTTGACACTTAAGAAATATACTTACTATTTCTAAAAATAGAGAATTAGATTACAATCCAATTGTGTAAATCGTAAGATTTCATATAGTCACAACGAATATTTTAACATTGCTAAAAAATGTTAAGTTGTGAACTCTCTTTTGTACCAAGTATTAGCATAATTTTGAATTTAAGTACAGTAGACTCCCGATTATCCACGATAATGAGTGGCTGACCTTTTGTGGATAATCCAAAAAAGCCTAAAATTGCCTGGCAATGACTAAAATCACTTCTGAAACAAAACTGAGCCCTAAATCAGGTCTTACTATGAGTTTAGGTTTAAAAATAAAACAACTAAAATACAGTAGTACAGTAGATACTGACGTTTAATTAAGTATCACTTGAATCACATAACAACATTTTAATGAAAGTAAAACAAACACTTTTATTTTGGGTTGGAAAGAAGTCTTTTATAGATTTTTGATTCTTAGCGCTAGACTCTTTTCTTACAATGCTTGCGCGAATTTTTCGTAACACCATAATATCACACGCTTTTGTTTCTTGTTCCCCCTCTAGGAGGTCTAGTAGTCCCTCCACATAATATCGTGCAGTTGCGTAGGTTATTTTTGGATCGACAGTCATTTTTTTTCCTCTTCACTTTCGCTTCCACTATTGATTCCTTGCACACGCCTCAATATTTCCTCGTCACTAACTACCTCGAATGCTGGTAATAATAAATCAACATTCATCCAATCATTAATGCTATCAACATTTTCTCCACCTGGTACAGTCTTAGCTAATGCAGCTAAGTCAGCTTGGTCATCTGCCTCTAACACAAAGTCCTCTCCTTGTTCTATAACTGAAAGAATTTTTCTCCAAGACTTGGTTAGCGTGGATGATTTTATTTTTCCAGGCGTCGACACACTCATAAATCGCATCCAAGGTAGTGAAATTAGTTTTCAAAAATGATTTTAAGTCATTTCCCTCATAGATGAGTTTTTTCAATACACTTGAACGGTAGTGACGTTTGAGGTTAGCGATCACGCCCTGATCCATAGGCTGTATTAGAGCCGTTACATTTGGCGGTAGGTACTTGACGGTGATTTTCCCATCTTCTGACTGCAAAAGGTTCTCGCTTGGATGAGAAGGTGTGTTATCTAGAGTAAGGATAGCTGTTTCAGGAAGTTGTTTTGATTTTAAAATCCCACGGACCTCAGAACAAAATTTGTTATGAAACCAATCATGAAAAATTATCTTATTCATCCATCCTTTTTTCTGTCCATAGTAATGAACTGGCAAGTTTACTGCTCGTGTTCCTTCAAAAGAGCGTGGTTTGTTGGCTTTTCCTATAACTAGAAGCTTAAGCTTATGCGTACCGGTGGCATTAGAGCAACACATCACTGTTAATCATTCCTTGCTTGCTTTGTGACCAGGGGCATGTCGTTCGTGTTCCGCAGCTAGAGTTTTTGAAGGGAGACATTTCCAATATAATCCAGACTCGTCAACATTGTATATTTGTTCTGGTAACAAATTGTTTCTTCTACATATTTTTGAAAATATACACGAAATTTGTCTGCTGCCTCTTTGTTGCCACTTAATATTTCTCCTTAGATATCCAGTTCTCTTTTTCCGTGCCTTTTTTTAAAACGTGTCAACCAACCACTTGATGCGTCAAACTGGCCCTCTAGTCCTAAAGAAATGAAAAAATCCTTTGCTTTTGCGGCACAAATGGGGCTATTTACAAGATTTCCTATTGCTTGCTGGTTGTTGAACCATTCTAATAACGCCTTATCTAGGTCGTCGTAAGTAGATTTTTTCATTGTTTTTCGTTTCTTCATAGAAGATGATGAGTCTGACGAACACGCAAACTTTAACAAAGCTTCCTTTTGCTTTAAAATACCGCGCACTGTCGCTTCGTGTACACTATACTCAACGGTAATTGCTTTAACCGTATACCATTTTGAAACTTTGAAATAATCTCTAGCTTCTTCTCAATAGGTAACACTACTCTTTTCCGTTTATCCATCTTGTAAATCAGTCGATAAGCACTTCCATACTGCACTGACTACTGTACACAACTGACTCACAGTGGCAGACGGCAATGAACTCAAAACAATAGAGCGCGCCACTGCCACGCCTGACGTGACTCATCAGTGGCAGGTGAAGCATATTGTAAACAACTACCCTACATGTTTCAAAAATAACGTTGAAGAGCGGAAATAATGATAATAATTTGATTGATAATAATTTCAAATTTTATATATTGAGACATTTCGATCATCTAGTCATCATTATCAATCTGTAATTATAAGTTAAATTTTGAAAATAAACCAAATTATTATCATTATTTCTATCATAATATCATCGTTGCAAAACTATGTATTATTATGTGCTTTAATTTTTTTTTCATGATCGTGGTTGATCCGCAACGTGGTTAATCCACTCGTGGATAATCGGGAGTCTACTGTTAATTAATTGACTTTTAATTTTGCTTGTTTACGTTTTGTTTTATTATCCTTTTAGAATAAAGTGGTGAAAAATGTTACTTATTAAATGTCTTATTTAATAGAAATAAATTGCAACAAAGAACACAATAACAGTGCTATTTTTGCCAACTTTATATCTATCACAATATTTTGCTCGGCCACTGAGTATTAAAATATTAATATAAGTATTAACACTATGAGTGTGGCATGTTAAACTACAAAACGATCCCTAAAGCCTAAAAATTATTATTTATAAGTATCTTCCATTGACATTGTTAGACCCCAGATATGATGAGAGAAGTCCATTGTGCGGTCTCTACTGTGATAATTACGAAGTCATAATCTTCTACGCATATACCCATCGCCAGGCCCTCGGTAGAGTATTATTATTGTTCTCAATAATAAACTTGAAAAATAACTCAGTCAAAACACGTTCTGACTGAAATGTATCGATTTTATTGTTCAAAAAAGTAATTTTTGTCGCCAGTGTACAAGAAATAAGTACAAGAAAACAAGTAATCAACTATAAATTATTTGTGGAAATCAACAACACGTGCAAACCTGGGATTGATGCGCAGGAAGAACAATAGCAATGTTCGTGAGAGCCTGACGCATAGGACCTCAACGAGAGCCGGGCTCAGACTGAGTAATTAACAATTACTGACTAGCGACGAGCGTCGCACCGCACCCAATGTGATAAATATACAAAACTAGCTTGCTTGTTCAAACATACTATAAATACAATCTGTATTACTTTCATGACAAGTAATCTACTTATGTGTCACACGTAAGAGATAAAAGTGTTTATTTTATTTTTGGTTTGTCAAATTTGCAACATACAAGGAACCTAACTGATACTGAAGAGAGTTATAGTTTGGTTATGTTTTGTATTATTATATTTAATAAAAAGTCTATTCATTACCAATATTAACATGTGTTTAAAGGTCTCTGGGTGTGGAATATGAGGTGAAACTATATCGGGAGGTGGAGAAAGTTGGGCTGCCATACAAGACCGAAGACCAACTGAGGGCTCGAGGCTACGACAAGACTCCTGATGTCAAGCTGGACACTCCGTGTGCAGTGGATGGCTTCATCATCAACTGGGTCGAGAGTAAAGCTGTGTTTGGAGACCAAATAACGCACAATCAATATATCAAAGACCAATACCATAGTTATTGGAATAGGTAATTTATGCTTAAAAATAATGTTGATTTTAGTGTCATGTGTATTTTTCCCCTGTGTTCAACAACCCCTATCTGCTTAGCCTTACATCTACAGAATGTTACATTCTAAACTTGATCATCATGGTTTTCATGTTTAATAAGCCTTGTTATTTTGACAAAATCATGAATTATAGTAAGTATAAAGTTTTTTTATATTGTAGCAAATATTTTTATCTCAGAATTGATAATTCTAAAATTTTAACTTATCTTAAGATATGTATCACTTTCTCTCAAGAGATAATGAAAAGAAAAATGACTATGGTACAACATTTGTAACAATTAGGAGGTTAGGACTAAAAAGTCCTCTCTTACATCTAACCATTTATTTGTTCGTAATTAAGAGTATTTGACAAATAAATAAAAACAATACACTTATATTAATAATCCAACATCAATGATAGCTAGTAAACATCACTTAATGTAAGTAATAAAGAGCAAAAATTTAATGCAGAATTTCTCAACTGTCTTTTATAATTCAATTTTTATAATGGTAGACTCAGCCTCCAGAAGTGGCAGTAGGCGAGGGACGAGGAGGAGTGTCATTGTAAAAGGCGTCTTATAAACATTTGCTCAAATTAGGTCACTCGATGCAGGAATGACTCATCGGACTGCATTCATTGGTTTAGGTTAGTAGTGCACGGTCGAGTCTACGGTTATAAAAATTGTACTATACTGATGTTAAGGTTAAAATTTATGACACAAAATATGTATACTAACCTAATTTTAGAAGCGACTATGTTCTTCTATCCTCGCTGCTTAAATTTGTTTCTAATTTATATTTACCAACAGGTTTGGTCCCGGGTTGGTGATATATTGGTTTGGCTATGTCGCTACAGTGCCTCAGTCTACTGAAAAAAGATTCATCGTAAGAGACAAATTTCCTGAAAATATCACATTGATGAACCCCAGTTTGATACAAGTACCAAAACTCAAACTTTTCTGATATATTTCAAACTGAATTATTAATCTTGTGCAAGTTTCAATGTACATATCACCAATGTACTGAATATGATGTTTTCATACTATGTTTTATATTGTAAATATAAAAAGTATGTACTATGTGCAATTATTTTACATAACAGTATGTATATGTTATTTTGTAAAGGTTTTAATAAATTTAATTTTCTGTGAAGAAGTGTTTGGTTTATTAAAAACATAATTAACTTGCCCCACACTGATATATTTGTGTCTGCAATGAACCAAGCACAGCTATCAAATATTCAGGTAGGGTCCCTCAAGTTAATTAATTTGTGGGATATCTGTAATTTTCCTTGGTGTAAGAACCAACTAAAGCTATTTATCTTTACTTAGTTAAATATCACGTGTTTTAACAAACATAATTAAACTTTCTACGTGTTCAGTTTTTCAAGTAAAAATAATTTGAATACACAGTATTACTGTTCCTAAATAAATTAATACACTGATTATATGCTGGTGGATGGAGCAGTTCTTGCATGTGCACTAGCCGGGCCACCGGTAACTGGCAGTACAATGTTTCAGTGTGGGTCAGCAAATCGTGATAGACATGACGAGGCTGAATCAAATAGAATTAAAATACTGAAAAATGCCATACAAGTGATTTTCTATAAACATATGTTTTTATGTAGGCCAAAGTTTCTAATTAAAGACAGTCCAATAAGTTCCATCGGCAACTTGTGACCTAATAAAGTGGGGATTCACACACTAGGGGTTACTGAATACCCCACAAGTGAAAGTACACAATTAAAATTTCGTAAACATTATACGCTTAAACATACATTTTAAACTGTTGAAGTTATACTTCTTTGCGCCCGTTAGACACTTTGGGATGGGATGTTGGTCGAGAAACCGCGTCACGCTGAAAAGTAAGAACAAATTTTTAAGAACTATCGATTAATCGATTGTTAATCGAAGAAATTTAATCGAAGAAATTACTGATAATGATAATATAGGTGTATAATATAATAATGAAGTCACGTATAATATATTGAAGATAAATATATTGAATAATATTGAAAAATGTCTTATATTTCATTTATATATCCTGTCTGTTTGTGTGCGTGAGTGGGTGTATGAGAATGGCCAAAGAAGTATAACTTCCACCGTGTGGTCCGACGCACACCCAATTTTTTTTTTACAATATATTTTAGCGTAGTTAAAAACTATACTTAAGCTGTTTTATATTGTTTTCAAACTAATTTTTTAAGATATAAAATAGTTATTGTTTGGCGTAGCTGTGCAAAAAAAGAACAAGAGAAATGTTATATATTTTAACAATTAGTCAAGCCAAAAAAAATTATTTACTTTAAAAATCTGTTGTTTGGTAAATTAATTTTTGTAGTTTTAAAGAAAGAAGTAGTATATAATTTTAGAACTTAGGCTTAAGCGGCTGGTGTCATAACTAGAATCTACATTTTCCGGTGACAACCGCGTCAAGGTACTATCTACAATATTTACTAGATGACCAGACGTTTTGCCCATACTGTGATGTGGCATCCTCAGTGATTCCTCTGAGAAGTCTCCACTGAGGATGCCACATCACAGTATGGGCGAAACTTCTGGTTATCTTGTAAATAGATAGTAACTTGACGCGGTTGTCATCACAAAATGTAGATTCTAGTTTATAATTTTTCTGTTAGGCCCATTAATAATAATTTTCGTCTGTTATACAAATCAAAAACATCACCTGTACTGCCAAGAGTGTATTGTAAATAATTATAATAAAACCTAAAGACAAACTGTTTATATAGGGTATAGGCTATGCAGAGAAAAGACTATATTATATTGTCATGATAACTTTATACTGGGTGCTCATTTGAAAACTTCCCACAAATGTTGCTACAAAACGGTTATAAAAATTGTACTATACTGATGTTAAGGTTAAAATTTATGACTCAAAATATGTATACTAACCTAATTTTAGAAGCGACTATGTTTCTTCTATCCTCAGCATGCTTAAATTTGTTTCTAATTTATATTTACCAACAGGTTGGTCCCGGGTTGGTGATATATTGGTTTGGCTATGTCGCTACAGTGCCTCAGTCTACTGAAAAAAGATTCATCGTAAGAGACAAATTTCCTGAAAATATCACATTGATGAACCCCAGTTTGATACAAGTACCAAAACTCAAACTTTTCTGATATATTTCAAACTGAATTATTAATCTTGTGCAAGTTTCAATGTACATATCACCAATGTACTGAATATGATGTTTTCATACTATGTTTTATATTGTAAATATAAAAAGTATGTACTATGTGCAATTATTTTACATAACAGTATGTATATGTTATTTTGTAAAGGTTTTAATAAATTTAATTTTCTGTGAAGAAGTGTTTGGTTTATTAAAAACATAATTAACTTGCCCCACACTGATATATTTGTGTCTGCAATGAACCAAGCACAGCTATCAAATATTCAGGTAGGGTCCCTCAAGTTAATTAATTAGTTAATTAATTAACTTGAGTTAACTTAATTAATTAACTCAAGTTAATTTGTGGGATATCTGTAATTTTCCTTGGTGTAAGAACCAACTAAAGCTATTTATCTTTACTTAGTTAAATATCACGTGTTTTAACAAACATAATTAAACTTTCTACGTGTTCAGTTTTTCAAGTAAAAATAATTTGAATACACAGTATTACTGTTCCTAAATAAATTAATACACTGATTATATGCTGGTGGATGGAGCAGTTCTTGCATGTGCACTAGCCGGGCCACCGTAACTGGCAGTACAATGTTTCAGTGTGGGTCAGCAAATCGTGATAGACATGACGAGGCTGAATCAAATAGAATTAAAATACTGAAAAATGCCATACAAGTGATTTTCTATAAACATATGTTTTTATGTAGGCCAAAGTTTCTAATTAAAGACAGTCCAATAAGTTCCATCGGCAACTTGTGACCTAATAAAGTGGGGATTCACACTCTAGGGGTTACTGAAAACCCCACAAGTGAAAGTACACAATTAAAATTTCGTAAACATTATACGCTTAAACATACATTTTAAACTGTTTTACAATATATTTTAGCGTAGTTAAAAACTATACTTAAGCTGTTTTATATTGTTTTCAAACTAATTTTTTAAGATATAAAATAGTTATTGTTTGGCGTAGCTGTGCAAAAAAAGAACAAGAGAAATGTTATATATTTTAACAATTAGTCAAGCCAAAAAAAATTATTTACTTTAAAAATCTGTTGTTTGGTAAATTAATTTTTGTAGTTTTAAAGAAAGAAGTAGTATATAATTTTAGAACTTAGGCTTAAGCGGCTGGTGTCATAACTAGAATCTACATTTTCCGGTGACAACCGCGTCAAGGTACTATCTACAATATTTACTAGATGACCAGACGTTTTGCCCATACTGTGATGTGGCATCCTCAGTGATTCCTCTGAGAAGTCTCCACTGAGGATGCCACATCACAGTATGGGCGAAACTTCTGGTTATCTTGTAAATACAACTTAGGAAAGTTCTGTTTCAGGGAATCTTTATTACTCATTGGGGGAACCAAAAGTAAAATATTTTCAAAAAATGGGTGTTACTCCTAACCCTCCCACTGACCCCAACTCAAAATTTTCTATTTTTAGGCGTTTTCAAAAAACCCTTTTTAACACGCCTTAAAGAGTAATTTTAATGTTAATGCTTTGTCAAAGTAATAAAACCTACCTAATTAGATAATCTTGGTGAAGTTCATATCAATTTAGTCATACAAAATATAAAAACCCCACCCATATTTTATGGGATTCTTTTTCGTAATTTGGCTAAAAATTAGAAAATGAGATGATATGGTTTGTGACCACTCTTTGGAAAGCCCTATAAATGCTGAGCAATTTGGTATACATTTTTTTTTAAATCTGTGCTCAGGTTGTGGTTGGAATAGTACTTTTTAAATTCCTTATTAAAGGTTTCTTACACTTTCTTTTAAAAACCTAAGAAAAAATCAAATTTTGCAAAGTAATAGTTAAAATAGATATGAAAATAAGAGATTTAGAAGAATTGGCTCTTGAAAATTTAGAAAATTGGGCTCTCTCTCTCTACTCACCTGAAGAAAGTGCCAGTGGCATTGAACATTTGTGTGATTATGTGTTTATTTTGTGTATGTTATTAATACTCTGGTGTTAGTGAACTTGTCTTCTAAGGTAAGTTTGCTGATGTCCTATCCCTCCAATATACTAATTTTAAACATAGCATTGTGAAATATGAATTTATTTGAAGATAACTAAATGGTATTTTAAATAGTGTTAATAACTCTGGTAAATGAATTTTTTAGTGCCATTCATATCGCAACAAACTCAAAAAAAGTGTTCAAAACATATTTGTAAATATATATAAATACAAAAAAAAGTTGTAAATTTTGTTCTCCTTCTTTATTTTATATTACAGATAATATATTTAGGAAACTAATGAAACTCAAAATAATAAATTTGCTTCATAGATAGAATTTTTATAATTTTTTTAGTAAAGTACAAGAGCTTGGGATTTTTGGGTACGGTATGTCAAATATGAAAATACCTGGGATTTTTGGGACAATTTTTTAAAAAATGTCTGGGATGGAAAGGGTTAATTAATTTATTTTTCACGTTATATCTTATTGAACCAAAGAATATGTGATCTACTACAGTGGATGTGAAGAAACCTGATATTACGGAGGTGTAGGTTTCGCAGTAAATAAAAAGATAGCAAGCTCTGTGATATGCTTTCAGGCTGTGAACGAACGTATGTGCAATATTAGAATCAAGGGTAAATTTAAGAACTTATCTGTGATAACTTTTTATGCCCCAACTGAAGATGCAGAGGAAGAATAAAAGAACTACTTCTATGACATGCTGGAAAATGAGGTGAACAAGTTACCAAACTATGATCTCAAGATGGTTCTGGGTGATGCAAGGTCTTTGATAGGTAAGGAGGTTGTGTGGCAAGATGTAGCAGGAAAAGAGAGCCTCCATACAACAATGGAGAGAGACTTTGTAGTTTTGCAGAGGCAAATAATCTCAAGATTATGAGTACCTTCTTACAGAGAAAAAATATACATAAGGAAACATGGATATCCCCAGACGGCAGGACAAGAAACCAAATCGATCATGTCCTAGTAGACAACCGAAATAAAAGCAGTATTAGAAGTGTCAGAGAAGCTGATTGTGGGTCTGATCATCATCTTGTGCTGGTGAAAATAATGCAAAGAGTATCGTTAGAAGCGAAAACAAAGAGCGTTAAGATGGATGTACTAGCAGTTGAAAAGCTTAGAGATAAAGAAGTAAACAAAAACTTTCAAACATCTCTAACAAATCGATTTCAAGCACTAAATGATATGAACGACCGAAATGAAGAAACACAAGACTTGGACGAATATTGGGAAGACTTTAAGAAATCTACAATGGACTCACCAACAGAAGTTTGTGGAAAAAGAAAGAAACCAAAAAAGAACCCATGGTTTGACGAAGAATGTGAGCAAATGATCGAGGACAGAAATAATAAGAAAAAGGAATGGACAAGAAACAACTCTATAATGAACCGAGCCGATTATTATGAGGCAAATAAAAGAGCTACAAGGTGTTTGAGAAGAAAGAAGAGAGAATATATAAAATCACTACTAGAGAAAACCGAAAATGACCAAAGAGCAAATAATTCAAAAGGATTTTATAAAGGAATAAAGCATTTTAGAAAAGGATACACCCCAAACACTTTTGGAATAAAGAATAAGGAGGACCAGATAATAACACAGAAGAGTCAAGTAATTGAAAGGTGGAAAGAGTACTTCCAAGACCTTCTAAACTGCGAACAGGATACTCTCAATGAGGAGGAAGAGGAAACTTACCAGAATGTAGAACCATGGGTAGAAGAGCCCACAATAGCAGAGTGGAAAAGGCAATTAGAGAATTAAAAAACAACAAAGCACCAGGAGACGATGGTTTACCATCTGAATTACTGAAAAAGGGAGGACAAGTAATATGTGAAAAGCTCCATGGACTAATTAAAAAAATATGGAGGGAAGAAAGACTACCTAATGACTGGAAGGAAGCGACAATACTACCCATTTACAAGAAAGGCGACAAAGAGCAGTGTGAAAACTACAGAGGCATATCACTGCTAAGTACTGCTTATAAAGCTCTTTCAAAAATAATTCAGCGCCGATTAGAAGAATTCACCGACACAATATACGGGACCACCAAGCGGGTTTTATGAAGGGACGTTCAACCTCGGATCAAATCTTTATCTTGAAATCAGTCATTGGCAAGTATTGGGAATTCGATCGCGAATTCCATGGACTGTTTATCGATTTCTCGAAAGCATATGATAGTCTCAATAGGAAGAAAATATGTAAAAAGATGGAAAAGTTTGGTATACCAAAAAAACTTATTAATCTAGCTAAGATGACAGTCGAAGGGTCTAAGTGTAAAGTCAGAATTGAGGGTGAATTGTCTGATGCTTTTGAAGTAATAACAGGAGTTCGACAAGGTGACGGGCTTTCACCTTTGCTGTTTAACATAGCTCTAGAAGATGCCCTTCAAAAAATTAGACATAAAAACTTAGGTGTAACAGTAGGATGTAAAATTAATATATTAGCATTTGCCGACGATGTAACTATTTTAACTGAAACTAAAGAAGACCTTGAAGAATTAACCAAAATTTACATTCAAGAGACAGGATGCATGGGTTTAAGAATAAATGATGAGAAAACCAAGTACATGCACTTTGAAAGAGGTGGCCACCCGCTTACAGAAGTAAATATAGAAGGACATAGCTTTGAAGAGGTGGAGCAGTTTAAATATCTGGGAGTACTAATATCCAATGAGAATAGTGGGGAATTAGAAATTGTAAACAGAATAAACCTAGCCAACAGATGCATGTATGCTTGCAATAAAATCTTGTCGTCAAAGTTACTGTCATGCCGAACAAAAATACGAATATATCAAACGATAATAAGGCCAGTACTTTTATATGGTGCAGAAACCTGGATATTAAATAAAAAAGAAGAGAACAAACTCATCGTGTTTGAAAATCGCGCACTAAGAAAAATATTTGGTCCAACATTGGAGAATGGAGGCGCAAGCATAACCAAGAGATAAGACAGCAGTACAATGACTGTGACATAATAGCAACCGCAAGATCAAGAAGATTGAGATGGGCAGGTCATGTATGGCGTAGAGAACAAGGGACGCTACTGAAGGAAGCTGGATTGGGAAGACCAGTGGGAAGAAGACCTCTAGGTAGACCAAAAAGAAGATGGTGGGATGGGGTTAAGACAGACACCGCAGGACTTGGAACCACAATGGAGGAGGCAGAAAACAGAGAAAGATGGAGAGAGCTTGTTGGTGAGGCCAAATCCCTTCTTGGGCATCGATGGCCATGGGAGTAAAGTAAAAGTATATCTTATTGAAACCTCAACATTTTAAATGTCAATTTTTCTAACAAGTCTACTAATATTTAATAATAAACACCTAACAATAAGTTTCTTATTTTACCCTATTTTATAAGCACACAGTTGGTGATATAGTTTCTAGGTTAGGTTAGGTTAAATTTCCGTTATTCTTCCTATCATTGATCTGAGTTCATTATCAGGTTGCTCTCGGACAGAAAAATAATTGTTTAGTTTAAGAACAGACATAAATACCTTATAACTAAGGGTCGTATCGCTTTAACGTGGAATCAGAACCAGGTAGTAAGGGTCTGATTTTTAGCTAATTATCAAAACCTGATACTCAGTTCTACCTACTACACAACAACCGGACACTGACAACCACCCAACACGGATACCCCAGACGCACCTGCCCACTCATACACGTACAGTGGTATTTAAAGCTAGACTCAACAGCGCTTTAAGTAATTATTACTGTTGTGGTCTTCCATCTGTTTATAAACTGGTGACACTACTAAAAATAGTGACAGTTAATTTTCCGAATTTTGATTGTTTTGTTTTGCAAAATATCTTGGAATGTAGAAATAAACCATTATTCATTATGCAAATTGGGATACTTGCCTATTATGGTGATTATCTTATTTCATCAAAAGTTTGGTCAAATTTACAGGCTTAGTTCCATTTGTGTGAACAGTAAAGTGCCTGTTTATTGAAGATTTCTCTCTTTACTGAGATTTAGCATTAGACAGGTGACAAATCTGACATTTGCCTACTACCAAGATGGAGACAGATGATTGTGAGTCAGCGTTGTAGCTAATGATTATGTCTCAATGTTTTGCTAGTTCTATTTTGTGATTTGTTTGAGACTGACTGATGAGCTAGGTCAATAACTTTTTCTTGACTCAACCCTCTTTATTATACAAGGTGTCCAAAAAGTCCTGGACCAGTTAAATATTTTTGAAAATTTTTAAGATAGAGCCAAACAATTGGTATCAAGTTACTAGACATAAAAATCTATTTAAAAGCATAATCAGTGAACAGTTACCTCCTTAGGGGGACGACCCACTAGGAGTCTAAATGTAAGCATAAGTCGATATGCATACCATTTTAAAGGTATTAATTGGTAGAACATCATTTGGTTTTTAAGGTATCAATTGGTTTAGCATGTAAAAAAACAGAAACAATTGTTTATACATTAAACAATGGACCATTACACAAGACGTCAAAAACGCGTTAGTTCCCTCCTCTAATTTTAGCTATTACATTAGACGCTCTCTTAACCGGCCACTATGGGACCTAACCTCCAGCCAGATAACTAACTATTTGGCCGTTTAATCCAAAGTATGTGGAATTTACAGTAACCACTTTGTTTCCGTGAAGGTCATGCCACAGAGGGTTACTGTGACATAACCTCCGAGGGTGCTAGAGAAACCACGGATAATGGTAAATTACCGGTACTTAACTTAAACGAAATTAACAGTTAGGTTAAAGGGCACTAGGCCAGGAATTAGTATATTGGAGAGATATTCTCCAGGTCTCTCTCTACTCACCTGAAGAAAGTGCCAGTGGTACTGAAAATTTGTGATTCTTTTGTGTATCACATAATCACTACTACTCTGGTGTTAGTGAACTTGTCTTCTAAGGTAAGTATTTTAATTAACCCTTATCACGCCGTAAGCGCATATGTTGACTTTGCTCTAAACACCATAAGCGCATATACACGTAATAATTACAAAAATTAATTTTCAAAGTAATGTTTCTAATTTAATCCGGGATTGCGTTTGGGTTATAGGTGGTGACTCATGAGAGACACATTGTGGGACTCGCAACCTTTTGTTGGCCTGTCAATCAATACGAGACTGGTTTTTGTCTGTCAGTGTACATTTCCGCTGCCCCGCCCAATGCCACAAGCGCATATACACGCAGCTACTGTTGAGCCGAGCGATTGTCATTGTCCGCCGCATTACAGCTTTGAAACTGTGT
This sequence comes from Stictocephala bisonia, assembly GCA_035578905.1. NCBI lineage: Eukaryota > Metazoa > Arthropoda > Insecta > Hemiptera > Membracidae > Stictocephala > Stictocephala bisonia. The sequence goes on along the minus strand of JAQJVL010000087.1, from coordinate 889,055 downwards.
AATTAGTTGTTTTATCATTACTTTAGTTTAATATATGTTAGTAATTTATTAGTTTTAAGTGTCAATATAAATAATCTGGCTGATTTTGTGGAAGGTACTAAATATATCGTAATCAAATGCTATGTATTTACTTATTTTTTATTATATGTGTTATGTGCAGGCCCTGTCTTTATTAGTTTATGTGCAAGTAAATGTACTCAATTATACATATATTATTGATATTAATAATATTTTGTTTTGATTCATACTGTATAAGTGATCTATGCCTGAGGCTTACTTTCAAGTAAACGTTTGCTTATTTACATATTCATATATAAGAAAAAGGTAAAGTAAGCTAATAAAAGTTTTAAAATGATATCATATCTTTTATTTTCCTGTACAGAACAATAACAAATAATGAGCAACTAAAAAATTTAATTTAGTTTTTCTTTACAATAAATTAGCGCTTAATTGACAATAGGCATTGTATAAATCGTGCTGTAAGGGTTAAAAAATGTTGCCTTAACCTTCATCCGGTCGCGTACGGATGACTCACACTACCGCTCACATGGGCAGTTTGGCCACCGCTTACTAATAATGATTCTAACATTGATATTTACACAAATTTCATGTCAGCCATTTAAAATAATGTAAGGGACAAAATAAAACATTGTGCTTTGGTATTTAATGACATGGATTTATTTTACAATAAATAATTTTGGTTATAAAATAATAATATTATACAGCTAAACTGTTTCCTCATTTTCAGAATCCATGTCTTGAGTTACTGTTGTAATGTCCTCTCGATCAAAATTCAGATCATCAGTAATCACAGTCTTGAAGATTGATTTCCGCACTTTTTTGCTCATTTTTCTCTCTTTCTAACTCTGCCAGGACTTGAGTGATATCCCCTCAGTATGGAAATTAGTACCCCTGTAAACAAAAAAATAAATAAAAACGTAAGAACTTCATTTATGTTAAAAGTTTAGTACGCAGGTTTAAATAATGTTTGTGTTATATTGTAAAACACCTTAGGCCTACATAATAAATAATTCAGCGTAACCCAGACCGTGCTGGTGAACGAGAAAGCATAAAATGTCTTCCTTAATGTTTAATTTAGATATTATGTTTATAGCAAATCATTTGGGCGTCTATATCACGTCAGTCCAACCATTTACGTGAACAATTTGGTTCATATAATCTATAGTATGCTGTACTAAAAGTAAACGCTGTTCTTTAGAATATCCTTTACACCTATCATGCATTTTATATGCTTCCTAAATAAATAGCAAATACAAATATTTAATGTAAAAAACTATAATATAATTTATTATTGCCATAAAAATTGAAAAACATGATAATAATACAAAATATAAAATTATATACTTACATTTTATGAGAGTTGCAGAAGAAAAACACTGAAGTTAGCGCTCGCGTGGCGGCATATTGGCTGCCCTCAAGGAGTATACAACTTAAAAATTGTACTGCACCTTGGACTGCGACACAATGAGCTCCAGGACGGCTGGATTTAGTTGGTGGGGATGTATGGGAAAAATATTACTACCCCTAAAACTCTTCTAATCGCTAGAGTTGGCAGGATAACTAAAACCATAAAAGAGTAGTTAATCTGCCACCTACGCGAGCGGATGATGGTTATTACTGTAGTTATTTTAATTGTGTATTACTACTTTGTATTGTGTGTTGAGTACTACTGTACTACGTATTTACAACATTATTTCACAGTGTTGTAAAGGTAATACAACTTCTGTAAATAAATAGTATATTATGTACAATATACAATTACTAACAATGCATAAGTCATTTACGTCAATTACAACAAAGCATAGGTGTGATTACAAGGCTAGGCACAACTGACTAGATTGAAGCTAACAAACTTAAAATAGCCGAGCGTGTGGCAACCTGTCGGTGACTCATTGTTTCTAATTAGCGACCGGTAGATCCGAGGCCGGTTAAGAGAGCATCTACTGTATTACACACTTCTGAAAAGGTTAAAAGGATGGAGGAATATTTAAAATAAGTAAAACTCAGCATATCAACATAAGTTTAGTTTATTTTATAGACAGAGATGATAACCTAAACAATGTATAATGGTATTAAAACAACAATAATATAGTTTCAACATGTATTGCAACTGTAGAGTAAGTAACAAGATAAACCACCTACAAAACATTCTTACTTTTAAAAAAAGTAAAAAAATTTAGCAAAATCTACAAAACTAGATTGTTTTTCATCATTTGGTAATGACTCCTTTTTTGGCTTGAACGATTATCATTTCCTATGAGATCAAACGTCTAAATATATTCAAGCTTTAAAAATATGTTAGAAATGTATTATTAAACATCTACTTATCAACGATGTACATATAGCAACAGAAATTTATTTACAAAAGACAGTTTCAGAAAAAACTTATATGGATATTGATTGAAACATGCTAATTTGTGCTTTCAACGGTTTTGAATCCGTCCAGTCTTCTGTCCACATATGAAATAACTTGATAGACAATATTATAAACTAAAATATAGGAAAAAATGAAAATCAGCAACAATTACGAAAGTAATAGGCATTAATATGCATCACATATGTTCTGTGTCACTGAACAAGTTCTCAAGTCACTGAACAGGGTAGAACTAGAATGTAGTAGTAAACATGTTTGTTCCTGCCTCCCAACCTAAGTCAGTCACTCAGAAAATCCACGCTCAATGCACCCTTTTGTAATTTCTGTCACAGGCTCTTTTTAGTGAAATTAAGTTTCTTTTATGACGTAGCACAAAAATGTGATATTTTCATGAATGCTTTTATTCACAATGAAAATAATAATCAACTGGAAGCAAATGCAGTTGTATCATCTTTCATGTTGGCACTCATTCATTTTAAAGGTATCAAAGTAAATGACACGTTATAGAAAATTGGATATACATAAGACAACATAAACCTGACAAGGCAGAACTACTGTAAATTCTAATAGATATCACAAATTTCTAACCACCTTTCTTCATGTGAGAGGAGGCTGTGCTTTTTTGCTTATACGTACCTAATGTCTTGATTTAAAGACAGATGTTTTCCATTCATTTTGCAAAATTCTGATTACTCCATGATCATAGAATATACAAAGTATCCTATAAACTGATTTTTAAGGTAACAAGACATATCTTGAATGAGCCATTTTATAGTAATACTGTAATTATATGTTGGTTTTATTAAATTAACTTGTTCAAATTTTTCTAATAAATGGCACTAGATCTTCACTCATAAATCTAAATAGTAAAAAATAGTTGAAACATGAGTAATTCACTTACAAATATTATACTACCAGTATAAAGAATAAAACTATAGCACCTTTTGTAAATAAGTATCTAATATATAATGTAATTAACATGCAATTCTTAGAAAAAGTATCATTATTATGAAATCCATAAAAAAATTACTTAAAGACGGTAAAAATAATTAAAAAAATATATTTACAAATATGTCAACACAAGTTTACAAAATAGAAACATTGCCTAATCATAAAATTGTCATACAAGAAAAAACCTAATAACTATTTGTATATAATAAAAATATCACACTCCAAGCTTGGTTTTTACCACAAGACCAGCTGCAATAGTATGTCTCGAAAAAAGCTGCAGAGGTACTTTAAGAAACGGCCAGGATTTATTAACCTCCGTTACGAAACAGAATTTTAAGGATTTGTTTCTTCATTAAAAACTTCCTCAAGAAATACAGATTCAGAATACGAATAGTTTACAAATAATTTACACTAATTACATATCTATCATTACATTATATGAAAATACATTTCAGCCTTGTACTTAAATTTAATTTTAAACTTGATAAAAACTAGTGGGAAAAAGCTCATTTAAATTCTATTAGTCACCGCACTTGTTGTATATACAACTTAGATGAATGAAATCACAATAACACTGTTAAGTGGCCGAACAAATTAACAAAATGTTGTAGGTGAGGGAAGTAACATTCTTTCCGAATTTTTACAACAAAAACAGTAACGTCTCACTAAGCCAGATAATAAAACGCCCTGTCCTCTGATTTTAGACATTCAAATTATTTTTAAAGATATACATTCTTGAACCAATATCTTAATAAAAATTTGGTGAATATAATATTAATACATCTATCAATCAATTCAAAGGCACTAACGTAATATCAAATGATATTTCTTAATATTCATTCATAAAAATGAACGGAAATAATTCTTTACTTGCTATAAAATGCAATAGATAGTTTCTTCCCTTAAGAACACAGTTTTTTGATTCTGTTGCTGGTTAACATATGTTTATTTTGGTTACTAGAAGCTTAAAATGACTAAAGAAACATAGCTTTTTCCCACGAGGGAGGATGGTCAGCATTTTTGGGGCAGTCTGTTGGTCAGTTGAGTTGTTTCTGCACGAGGAGGAGGAGGAGGTGGTGGGCGTTTCTTAATGGGAGCTAATTGAACTCCTGGCCTGTAGATATTTTCGTACAGGCTTTGGCCGCCATAATGTTCTGCCACCCAATTGCTGACATTTGTTTCACGATAGTCAGGAGGATCTCGGAACCCAAGCACTTCATGAGGTGTTGTTGTTTGGTCCAACTTGCACTTCTGAGCTACTTGCCACTTGCGCCTCATTACCCTTTGGAGGTCTTGTAGGAACGCGGTTGAGGGTTGCGCCAGACGGGGAGGAGGTGGTGGTGGAGGCAAGTCCACTTCTGGATGTATTAAGTTTTCCAGGACTTCAGGAGGTGGTGGTGGTAAGGATTCAAAGCTTGGTGCTCTCTCCATGTGCCTTTCAATGTGATTTGAAGTTCCACCAACAGCTATTTCCTTTAGTTGCCTTGTTGTGGCAGTTAAAGGAATTTTTGGAGGTTTACGTTTTATTGTCCCAGAGGGAAATTCACATTCAAAACCTACATCACAGCCACTGGATCCTGACTCAGAAGCTGTGTCCAGTAAGCTGGATAGTGTGGTGGTGGTTGAGAGCGTACTGTGCCGTGCAGTTGCCAAGTCGTGGCTACGCTCACAGCTGGACAGCCGACACTCCTCCAACAAAGAACGGTAGTTGACTAGTAGCTGCCGGCCATGCTGAAATTAAACATTACTTTATAAGAAAAAAACTAGAACAAAAATTTCAAAACAATTAATTATAGAACAAATAAATAAAACAAAAAGTACAGCAATATTGAAAATTACTAAATTTCATTTAAAAATAGTTAAAATATTTATAGATTAAGTAAAAAGGTCTTGTTTTAAAACTATACTTCAAAATACACTAGGAAAATAAAGAAAAGTAGTAATGATTCGGTACAAAACTGGAGACTTTAAAAACGTGTTTAAAATTATATTCCAAAATACACTAGGAAAATAAAGAAAAAGTAGTAATGATTCGGTAAAAACCTGGAGACTTTAAAAACATGAAATTAATCTCATGGTTAAGCGGAAGTTAACTTACTTTGGCCATTCGTATGGCAAGCACCCACTGGTGAAGGGTCTGTTGGTCATCTGCACATAGGAACTTGATGTACTTGCAGGACTTGGGCTGCTGTAGGCTTGGGTGCTTCAAGGCAAAGCAAAACTCTGACGGAGCCTTGAACTTTTTGCGCCAACCTACTCCATAGTACACCTACAACAAACAGTAAAGAACTTAGTTTTTCTTCCCCTTCCCAAGAGGTGTAGTTTCAATGTTATTACAATAATTATTATTATTTTGAAAAGAATGAAAAACATTCCAATTGACAAACATTCTAATTTTGAGCCCTTATTGAGTAATGTGTTTTTAATTTTTGTGTATTCAAACTCAGTTTACAGAGAAGATCACATATAGAAATAAAAATTAATTAAGCTGAAAATGACAAAATATAAAGCAAATAAATAAAATAAAATATGAAAAATATGTGAAAATTATAAAAATACAATATGGTCAATAAAACTGATGCTGATAGATAACACTGCATACAATAAAAACACAATATATCTGAACTAATTAATGTTTGACACGTACACGAACAATAATAAAACTATACACTAACAAAACTCCATCACAAACTTAAATAATGAGCTAAGGATATATCCAGTTCATGCGTAATGGGTAACCTCAGACCCTTAGCTGATAAAGCCACTCCCCCTCCCACTACAACCTACCAATCACTTTCAGATCACACAAACCGTTGTTGAGAATGACTATTCAACATTCTCCTAAAACTCTAGCGGATCCCACTGTAACTATAATTTATTGAACGTTATGAAATAGGATTTGGAGGACATATCTGTTCACCATGTTTCGGCCCTAATGAGGCTGGGGATAAATGTTTGAATCACAATGACCAGGTAAAGTAAAAAAAATGCTGATTACATTTTAGTTTGCGGGTGGTTAGAAGGTCTGGGGGATAACGATTCAGAGATGAGGTAACAAAAAGTTGATTGACAATGGGAAAAGATGAAGGGAAAGTAGAAGCTGTTGTTGGATATCAATTATCCAATACCAGACAATATTTCTTTGACTACAAGGATTTTTAATTTTTTTATGGGTTTCTGACCACAAGAAATCGATTTGTACTGGTCTCAACCCTAGGAAAATTCTGATTTCTGCCCCAGAGGCTCCTAGACGTCCTATGTTATCAACTTCAAGCAGAAAAAACAATATAGAACCATGATCTAGCAGAAAGTGGGGCATCAAACTATATGTATTTATCTCCTAAATCACATTATACAGTACATTTTGGAAGAGACAACATTTAACTGCCCCCTAAATAAAAAATATGCTCAAAAACCCAAAATTGGGTAATGTTAAACTAATGCAACCAAGTGGGGTATCAAATTAAAGGTATATTTCTCTTAATTACTAATATACCATCACATTTTAGAAAAGACTTTGAAATGTCTATGGGTTTCACTGCCCCGAAAACCAAAATTCATGGTCATACTGCTTAAGAATCCTGGCGAGGCCGTAGGCCGATCTTCCTTAAGCGCAACATATCGAGATCCACAAATAAGACTGTAGCAGAATGTTTTGGTGAGGCCGCAGGCTGAGTTCCACAAAGGGGCTAAAGATAAACGCGGAAGAACGAAATTTTATAAATAATATACAAGGTAGAGTGACAGCAAACGATCCTCAGTATCCTCTGTGAGATATGGATGCTACTTCTTTAGTTTGCAAAATTCAAATCAAATCAATTTCTTTATTGTCACAAATACATTTTCAAGTCTAGCACAGCTAGAAAAACAGGTGGCATTGTCAGATCTAGAAACTAGGCCTACTCTAAAATTAAAGCAAAGTAATGTATTAGAAATGACTTAGTCAAACACAAAATGCAGCTTTAAATGAAATTGTCATTTAAGTATTCGTCAACAGAATAATATGCTTTGATAAGTAAAAATGATTTTATTTGTTTTCTAAACTTAGAAATTTCATCATTGTTCTTGTAAATATTTGGTAATTTATTGAACAATTTCATACCCATATAATAGGGTGTTTTCTCAAAAAGACTAAGCCGATGTTTGGGATATTGGAAGTCACTCTTAAATCTGGTATGGTAACTGTGGTGATGTTGATTCTTAGTTAAACATTTTAAGTTAGTCTTCACATACACCAAAACTCTGTAAATATACAAACAAGGCAGAGTGAGTATTCCTATATCTTTAAAAAGAGGTCTGCATGATGTTCGTGGAGGTGAAAAAGTCATTATTCTGAGATATTTTTTTTTGAATTTCAAAAATTGCAAAGGCTTCAAACGCCACTCCCCAAAACTCAATACCATACTGATTAACTGAATGAAATAATGCGTAATAAACCATAATTTTAGTTTTGAAATCAACTACTTCTCGAATGACAAGCATTTGATACACTGAAGTATTAAGTCTTTTCCCAATGATGTTGATATGTGATCTCCATGTTAAATTTTGATCTATTTTAATTCCTAAAAATTTTGTACTTTCAATAAAAATATTTGTTCCCCGTCTAGTGAAATCTCGGGGTTAAAAACTTCTTTATTTTGAAGGGTTGAAAACTTAATTAAATTGGTTTTTGAAATGTTTAATCCGAGGCCATTTGCTTGAAACCAGTTAGAAAGCTGAGAGAGAGATGAATTAAAAAGAGGTATTAGTTCCTCACTATGCTTAGCTTTGAGAATTGCAGTGGTATCATCAGCATACAAAACTACATTAATTGAAACATTAGACGGAACATCGTTTACATATATTAAGAATAACAGCTACTAGGCTGGTTCAACTAGGCAAAGCTCGGCCTCAATAAACAAAAATTGATTGGGGTTTCATAAGAATGAACTTTTAGTAACTCTTAAGAAAATACAACAATGAAAACCATACAAATAATGAAAAAGAATATGACTTTAACTGTAAAGATTAATTATCAGCAAAATTGCCTCTTCAATATTTGACCCATTAAACACAATCATAAACAAAGTTTCTACGTCATTGATAATTGTGTGTACTATTTATTTGATATATGTAATGCATTGTGCATTTTAAAAGGAGAATAGATACCCAGAATTATGCTATATTTCAGGACATTGGGCAGGACAGAGACATAGAAAAATGTCAAGGCTTAAATAGCAAGAGGTTGCCAAGTGTGAAGAGGATAGTCATAGACAGATATCTCAGAAAAAAGGAATGGGTAGAATAAAGATAGCTCCTAGATATAATAAGCTATATAAAGTTAATACAACCTACCTGGTTGACATCGAATGTAGCTAGACAGACTAGGTCCTTGTAACAGCCCTTGGACTTGTCCTTGGGTAACAAGTACAGCCCTGAGGCACGAAGAATGCAGTGGTGGCGTTTCCAGCCTTTCTTAGAATCAGTCTTGACGTACAGCGGTCCCTCCATGCTGGGCACACATGCTCCCGAAAACAATTCCTGATAAACATATCAAAATCATTGAAAAACTGCTATACAAAATTGCATATCATAATATTTTCTTAAAAAGAGCACCTTATTTAAAAGTTATGAAATCTCATGTTAAATTAATTTTAAAATGGATGAGAATAGAAAATCAGTTACTAGAATAATATTTATAAGCCAATTATCGAAAGCTGCCAGAGTTAAACTTTGTATATGTATCTGCGTCCAATTTGTAAGATTTTCTCAGTTCAAAAAATATCTTTCATTCCCGATAGACTATTGATCTGTACGAGGAACTTATTCATACAGAGTAAGGGGGCGAACCAGTACAGTAGATGGTGAATTACTGATAAATCTTCCAGTCTAGGCCGGATTCAAACTAGCGCTATCTCTAACCCAAGCTCAAAGTCCTGACGCCATAGACCGCTCAGCCACCAGCTCGCCCAATTCTTGGCAATTGATATAATCTTGCCATCTTTTTTTCCCATTCCTGCAAAGAACAACTCTTAAATATTCTGAACTTAACATCTTCAAAAAAAGGATTGAAAAGGGAAACAACTGCCATACAGCTAGACAAATCAAGTCGATGTGAGGATTGAAGGCAAATGCCTACAGAGTTTGCCCGGAAATAATTATTGTTTGAATTTTTCAATGTTTTAAAAAACAATATTAATTTTTTGTATTTGGGACATGCGTTCTACAAAATGTTGCATGAATGAAACATTTTTCTGTTGTTGACTGATTTAGGTTGGAAAGGCTCAACCTTATCCTTTGTCAAAATGATACAGAGACGATCAATGTCGGTGATGTTTCATTCCTATTGGCTGATAAATGATTTTAAACTTAGTATTTCTTTTATTTTTCAATGCTTGAACTATAGCTGTCCTTACTTAACATACATTACATTATGATGTAGGTTCACATAACAAAGACACAATAAATGAAAAGACAATTTTGTACAGTATTTTGTTTGATGAATGTTCAAACCTGCAATAGTTCAAATTTACAAATAAAGTACAAGACGATTTTCACCAAGCAGATTAATTTATTCAACACTTATAATTGTTTTGAAGTATAACAATTTAAACCAGGCAAATATGTATCAAATTTAACTTTTGCACAATAACCATAAGCAAATTATGGTTTCTAAAAACTATATGGTTTCCAACTGCTACTCTTACTTATGTACTTATGCTACTGTTAATATTATCATAATATTTTATGATTTATCTATGTACAAATTAAAAAATTTAATTAGAGTAGTAAGTCTTGTACTTAAATTTGTTTAAACATCAGTACAATTTAACGACTAAAAATAGTTTCTACTGCGGAAGAATAAAATAGAGCAACTTCTTTATTTAAGGCAAAATTAGGTCAAAAATTCCTTTCTTACATTTAACCTCTAAGAATATGTTGATATAAGGTCAAATAAAAGGAAAATTAGACCAATGCTACGCGGTTCGGATCCCATGTAAAACTGTAGTTACTCCTGGCTATTGGGTTGTTAATAAATGGCCCTTTGAAAGGATCACACAACCTTATTTCATAACAAAAACTACATTAATCTCATGTTAACCTCATATTTCTTGACAACCAGCGTCTTACTTATGATAAATTGTGAAGTAGTTGCCAGTATTATCTTAGCACACTTTCCTCAGGATGGTGGCTATGAAACGTACTTTATCGCCATATAGTTACCTACCTCAATCATGTTGCTGCGGCTACACTCGTCCACATTGTCCCCACGAGTTGTGCTGTTAGGTCCGCTCAACAGTTCTGGTTGCTCAAATAGCAAAGTCCGCTCTGTTCGCTTCACAAACAGCAGTCGGTTCTTCGAATCTCTATTCCAGATCATCAGGTTGTCTACCAAGGCCTCGTGGTCCTCGTACACTCGTTCTGTGTCAACAAATGAATTTATTTCTTATTAAAACGTTCCAATATTACACTCAAGAAAAAAGAAAAATGTGAGAAATAGAACTGACCACTTGCACAGAGTGGCTAGTTACACAAAACAACATACAGTCTTAACCATTTTTGTTTAATTGCAACAAAGATATCATTATGCCATGAAGATATACTATGCTCAGGGTAAACAAATTTCAGTAATGGATTATATGTCCACTGGGCCTAAATTAATTTAGAAGGCAATTCAAACCCCTCATGACAGAAATCTCATATCTCAATCAAAACTGGAAACGATAGCTCATCTTGAATAAAACTGTATTTTTACAACAAGACTATATGAGAAGTCTTTTGATGCATCAGATCCACAATAACTATGATGACAATACATACTATTACGAAGGAGAGTTCTGTAGGAAAGTAATTTGATCATCCTTACAATTATGCTCCTTATTGAAATGTCTTTATATTTATTGTAAATACAAATATAAAATAACATTTTTAAGCATTTAATTATTTAAGATACCAACCCAGGTGCAACTCGGGCAAGTGTTCCATGAGAGCCCATTCTGGTCCATGTTTCTGATGGTTCTTGTCAGCCAGCAGTCTGGTCACGTAGCCACAGGACATGGTCTCGTCCACCATCAGACTCTTGGCACTTCCGTCTCCACTGAACACCTTGATAAACAGCTTTTTAACAGAAGCCTCCTTCATCTTCTGTAGAGCTAGGCGAATTTTTTCAGCTTTTCCACTGCCTCCTTCCACCTGCAATGCAGTTTTATAACTTTGAAACCACAATCAAAATACAGAAAACATTAGATCATCTTTAGTACAATAAATTACACTTAAAGATTGCAATACTTCACCAGTAATTAATTTATTATTATTGCTTATTTTTTCCTTATGCAGAAAGAAAACGTCTTCTATCCCTAGAAAATATATAACCTTCATAATTTGATAACTTGGCAAAATGTTACGTAAGGTTTGAGGTGTATAAGTAAAGAAGTATATTCCTCACATTTAATAAGAGTGTTACAACAAGAATATATTAAGATGCCCTTCCCTTCAACATATGTTTGATAATAAATTAATGTCATTTTGTTAAAATGGCATGAATCCATTTTTGTATAAAACCACTTTACTCCACATTTTTGAAAACACAGTATATATGCCACAATCAAACTGCTGTAAAATGGCATTATTCCACCAATAATATTTTATAGTTTAATTTTATTAAAAAGGCATTATTCCTGAATCAATGACTTTTAAACAATGTGAGGTTGGCAACACTTGTTTTGAATGTAGTGTACTTTGCAGCTCAATTAACCAAGCTAGGGACACATGGTACGAGCAATGGACTGTCCAAGTTCTGGACAAAGAAGGAGTAGATTGTGATAAATAAGTCAGTAAATACAACTTTTCTGGGGGGGGGACTAAAAACGCCCGTGGGTTTGTCCAGGTGTTCTCGACTAGAATCCAGAGACTTGGACCAGGCATTTGCCCTTGACAATGGTAGCAGATCATTGAGTTGAATTACCATTTTCATACAGTCCATAAGAACGTTCAGATCACTCCATTCCTCCTAGTCACAGAGCATTCTGCGGCAGTAGGAACCATCATTTGTTCCCTCATCAGTGGTAAATTTCGAATGAATCAACAGAAGGTGGTGTATACACTCTCTGAATCTCTGTTTTTAAATGAAGCAGCAATTTTTCACTTGTCAGATCTTGCTTCATACAAAGGAACCAAGATGCAGAAGCCATTTAAACAGAAAAATCTGATAAAAAGGGAACAACAAACCACAAAAACAACCAAAACTGTCTTGTGGGTAACGGCTTAAAAGTTACTTCAAGTGTTACTTATTATTAGGCCTACTACTAGTATCAGATGTAAACTCAAACAGCAGGATTATTCTTGTTTAATGTGAAGCTGTAGTAAACACCACCTGATTATGGAATAAAACTTGTCATGTCATAGTAGTCTTCGCAAATTTTTTGAGTTAACGGGAGAAGACAATGTCAACTATGTTTGCAAGTTCCATGATATTTCAACTAAGAACAATCAAGACCTAATCCTTCAAGGATTGTTAAATGTTAATTAAGTTCAACAAAGAAGACCAACTAAGGAAAATCTTTAAAATTAAAAACATCCAGACTTTTTAGTAAGTGAAAGCTTTTATAAAAATTACTTGTATAAGCATTACAACTTCCAATTTGGCAGACCCCAAGTTGACACGTATTATACGTGCGAGGAGTTAAAGTTAAAACTTAAATCACCCCACTTGAACAATTTAGCTAAACGTGCAGCAAAACTGAGTAACCTGAAAATGAAGAATCTTAAATTCTGTCGATATCTATCGATTACATGCAAAACATTTAATTGCCTTAAGTACCAATGCAAGACTATTTAATATACTTGATACGAGCATGACTGATTTCTATTTACCTGTGAGTGAGTGTCTGTGCGTCCACTAGATGCAGAACTCTCGCTGGACAGCAGGGACACACTGTCAGAGAAGGCAGAATCATTATCCGGACTGTCAGTGCGTTGGGACGGCTGACCTGTGTCTGACATGCTGCGTCGATGCACTGACTCCACATCTGTACACATCCACATTTAAATAGCATTACATATTACCTGACTTATCAAACACTCAATACTTAGGTTAGATATTAATAAATCACAGCTTCCAACTAATTTGATTGCTACTGGATTATGATATCACTACTGATGATATCTACAATGAACTTATTCTATTCTCAGTACAATTCTATACTAACGACTTAAAATACCCAAATCCTGTATGTACTTCTTACCAGGCTTTGGAGGGGTGGTCTGTGCAAGCTCAGCATCATACTGGGATTCCAACGCACACAGCTCACCCAGAATGGCGTCCAGATCCACATCTTGGCTATCTACAACATAAAAGTAATGGTTGGCAGCTACCCCACATTATTTTCTTTTGCTGACATCTAATTCTCGCCATAACCATTATGCATACTTAATTCTCACTGAGGCAATCACGAAATAGCTCAACTGATTGTTCACTTATTTGGTCATTTCATATTACTCGCCATTTTCCAAGTCACTTTAGTGTAATAGAGATTGTTTAACATGTAAATAATTTAAATTAATCATATTTATTTTTTATCGCTTCCTGTTTCAACAGCTTTACGTTGTAGCAAATAATTATCGTACCGTCGGTCTACTTACTGCAATGAACTTGTTGAAAATCAGATACTAAGCAGAAGACATTTTTCAAGAAAGGTAGGCCTTAAAATCATTTAGCTTTGTCAATTTATAGCAAATGACATTGATAAAAAATAACTAGTTTGGAAAGGACACACCCTTTTCCCATAACCTAGGATTTTTTAGTGTATTATCGAACAGAATTTCATTGAGTTAGATTAGGTTAATCTTATATAAGACATTCTGAAATTAATTTTAAAAAATTGCAAATGAAATTAAACTTTTCTATAAATTTTCTACACAATTTTGGTGAAAATATAATTCATTTTCTAGCCAGCTTGCCATGGCCTTGAGAGGCAATCTACCAGCCCAGTCCCACTCCCAGAGTCATTATGTAGATTGCCTCCAGCATTCCTCCAGTTGGCAAAGTGATTCAATTACAGAATTTATGCCTATTAAGCTATACTTATTGGTCTTTTCATAGTTCACATAATTTTAACACCAATACTGAATTGCGAGATTTTAGAAAATATTTTGTAACCAAACATTTCCTATTATTTAAACAAATAATTCAGTTTTTATACCATTAAATATGCACTGTTATATTAAATTTTACAACAGACATATATTGTGTAAAATATCTATTCTGAACCAATATTAACGACTCTAGGCTTGATCCCTGAAAACAAAGTTTGACATTCTTGTCTTAAATTGAGGTATTTAAACTTTATTGGTCTAACCAATAAGAAGAATATAATCCCATTCAAAACAAACAATTATTATCAATGCTAGTTTAGTGAGAAATGTTTCATACTGCAATATATTTGACAAAAGAGCCAACCCTATTAGATTAATATTATCACACAATTCCTATCTTCACTAAAATTTACAGAATCAATCTGACACAATACTTACCATATATCTTTGAAAAGTTTCTTATAAAATAATAAAAAACACATAGCCTACATTAACCTAATGTTCATGTACAATTTGGGAGAGTTCATCAAGATAAGCAATGAGTGTACAGGAGGCCCTGAAGTAGTAAGCATCATTTGGGAGACTCTTTGAAAAATGTTGTTACTGAAAACTTAAAAACAGTTTTAAAAAAAATGAAAATCGTTTTTTAACATCACAAGTAACCTGTTACTCATTGCGCACCTTTACATCTGAGCAGAGGCAAAAATTACAAAGCATCAGGTCAGTGCGTTTTGTGTATTTCCTGAATTATGAGCTTGATTTAAATGACAATTCTATTGCTGTAATTACTTTTTTTAAATAGTCATAAAAAGTACTAATCGTGAGACGAGTAACGGATTACTCTTGACACACTGGAGGTATGACGATATAACTTGTGTGCGGAACGAATAACCTGTTACTCGTTAGAACGAAATGTCGCCACTAAAAGTCTATGTCATATTTCTTCATTTAGAGGGTGGCTGTCGAACAGGTACAATGATGGTTAGTTCGTGGATCCTTTTTGCGAAGTCAACCGGAACTAAAATGCCCATTATCAAGTTTAGAGAGTCTGGCTGGACAGTTAATAGATAAAAGTAAAGGCCTATCAACTATAAGTCCATTTAGGAAGAAGCCTCACAATCCATTGAAAAAAGGAGCCGTGAGATAAACAAAACGTCAATGTGTAGTATTAAAAAAAAACACATGGAGGAGAAAATGTTCTCAAAAGAAGCTGACAAGTTAACCAAACACTTGAACACATACTGCAGTGATTGTCCTGGAGAACCACATGTTTAGACTGCTTCGATAGGAATTACAATTAGTTCTGCTAGCATTTATTATCAATTGCTCAAACTATTGCCTACCATTGTTTTTCCAAAGAGTAATTTTAAAGCGTTCTTAGTTTTAGTTTTTAATTATGACGGGGTTCTTTTCATTGTAAAATTAGCTTTTCCAAAGTAAATGTTTACAGTTTTATTGGTTAGTTATTCAAATAATAAATGGTTATTTTCATTGCATATGTTGTATTTCCAAAAAGTAACTGGGATTAATTTTTTTGTCACTATACAATTTGATATTTGCAAATAGTAATTTAGCATTATTCTTATTTTTAGTTATTATTTCTGATTGTTTTCTGTTAGGTTTAAAATTAATAATTCCAAAAATAGATTTAATACACGTCTTAATAATTAAGACGTGTGTTAAATTATAATTATTATGACATAAACATTATTTTAATTGTGTATATTGTATTCCAAATGTAATAGTTAATAATTATTGTGACAATGAAATGAAAATAAAAACGTCTTTATTCATATTACAGGAGGCGAAGTTAGGGCTGCAAAGCCCTCTTTACGACTTGTAAAGAGTATCACAGTAATTAAAGTGAGTGAAAACTAGTCTTCGCTAACAACACATTGACATTGAGAGGAAAAACATGGCAATTTTTTTTAAAGTGTGTATAGCAGCAAAAACTATTACATATTACAGCAACTTGATCAGTCCAGTTCAAGTTTTTTGTTCATAATAAGTCCTAGGTTTTCAACATTGTCACAAAATGGTAATTCTGTATTGTTAAGTTTGAGTTTTGTTATATTTGTCAGGTCAATGTTAGAAGTGAGTTTAGTAGAGTCCTACAATATTGTTTGGTTTTTGACCCCATTGAGCTTCTTCAAGCCATGCTTAACAGCCCAATTTGTGATAAACTGGTGTCACTCTATTGTGGTAAAGGTACCTTTTCATTTTACTTGTTATTTATTCCAAGAGAATTTTATATATTTCTTCATTTTAAATTTTATTTACTATGTAAGAATGTTTTTTTTATTTATATTAATTGTCTTTACACTGTTTACTTTTTATTAAAATTTTTAAACAAAGTGTATAAAGGTGTTTTTATTCTATTACCGTACCTTTCACGTTTAAATTATAATACACTTTATAAATTATAAACAAAATATAACAAAAAAAAACAGAGATTGTACATAAATCACTCTTTCTCTTACAACTAACACAACATTAGTCGTATGCGACATGAGTAACGGGTTACTTGTACAATAGCGTCCGATTCAGTTACTGACTTGTCACATTGGCAACATGGATGTAATAGTTGCTCTAATCTAACCTAAGGCGCTCCATAGCAGTCGACAACTAAGGAATAATGCGCAGAATAATGGTTGCACAACGAGTAACCTGTTACTCGATACACACAGCGGTTATATTCATGTATGAGTTACCCGTTACTCGTTACGCACCCAGGTACTTTTTGTTACAAACTGGCAACACACTGAACATGTTAAATGTCCAAATTATAGTTACAATTTTGGGTTTAAGATATAATATTGCCAAATATTTATGTTTTGTAGCAGCTATATTCCTGAGGCCTATTATCGAAAATACTTTAATAAAAATGTGTTCAGGTGTGAATGGAAAAACTATCAATTTTAATTACGACAGCATTCATGAATATATATACTGTATATATATATATATATATATATATATATATATATATATATATATATATATATATATATATATATATATATATATATTGACAAGAAACAGAAAGTGAAGGATTTTCATTTTTAGACTACAGCATGAAAATGGTTGTCCGAATTTCTAATCTGACGAAAGTTTTCAGTCAGAAACTAAATTTTCTACAATTTGACTGTTATATTTTTTTTAAATGTGCATACTTATGGAAGAAAACAATATAATAAGAAAATGTCGGATTTTACAAAGCTAGCAGACATTGCATATTCATCTGCAACTAAAAAACAAATGTTAAACTTCAAATCCAGTGAAAGCTTCAGGCCATAAATTAAATTTTCTACTATTTTGTTCTTTGACTTTTTTCTCTATTGCTACCGTCATCCATGAACATAATGGTCATCATTTTTGATTGGAGATATAGTATATAAATCATAAAAGTCATAAATATTTAGTCTTCTGTTGGTATGAAGAACCTCTATATTTAATTTTCTGATGATCAGTCAACATGTTTGGCTGTTGTGGCAAAAACAAGTAAACAGAAGAAGTGCAAACAGAGACGTCACTTTAAATGTCAACTATAGAAATCAACTAATAAGACATTAGTAATATCTTATTTAAATAGAATACCTATCATTGTGATAACTAACTTTTTTTGAAAGAAAATACATTCGTCTAGACTTCAGTACAGCAGTTATATAAACTGCTAAATACTACCATCAATATTTCTAAATCGCAAACCTATACATTTGTTTCATTGTATCAGTGTAGACAATTTATTTGTAATTAGACTATAGTTTAATTTAAATTGTTTCACATAAACTGTTAGGTAAATGTACATTACATAGAAAATTAAAGGCCTATATCAACGTTGTTACATAAGATAGTTTTCAAACCACATACAGTTTCTTATGTAGGCCTATATCTCAAAATTATAACTGTGTACTTTGTTTTGTTTGTGTTGTAACAAAGTGTACAGCAATTAGTACAATCATTGACTGTAGCAAGAAGAAGATTATCAGCTCATATTGGTTCCTTGAAGCCAGTATTCCTGTTCGGTGGAATTAGTTCATGTTTGGTTTTCAGGATACACCATCAGTTTCCATCTCTATGTCTATCTCCAGCACAAGCTGAAGTGACTAATACATAAGCTATTAGTACGCCATACAGTCGTCCTAGCACTTATTTGAACCAACTAGGGTTTTTATTAGCAAATCAATACGACTTCAATGTACCTGTAATTTACTTCCTAGATAGTTCAACAGCTTACCTTGAAGATTGGCCATGGAAAAGCGGTAGGTATCGATGCGAGGTGGGTTGAGGTCCGAGGACAGGGGTCGTGTAGGACCCGCTCTCTCCAGGCCCTGTAACACAATCCACACAATAAAGTTCGAGTATGAGGAACGACAGAACATAAGTAAAGAATTCAATGTCCATGCTATGTCAAATGTCCACATCTGTAGCAGTAAAGTTTATTTCTTGTTGTAATTGGACAGATATGCTCACTTGTTGTATTGAAATGGATAGATTTAAAGAATCACTTTTGTCAAACTACTAACAATTAAGAGCAGGAAACGACAATAAAATGAAAAAAAAAAATAATATATTTCTCTAACATTAGGACTATAGTTTTCAAATGGGCAATGAAAATAAAGCGAGGTATATTTAATTATTCTTGTAAATTCAGTGTGAACACTTTACTAACTGAACTCTAGTTAGTCTAACCCTACCTTGCACCAAGATAATTTCTATTTAAAGGGAGTCCAATCATGTATTGGCTATTGTGATCAAATGACAGTGCATGATGTTTCAACTCATATATCGTTTTCTAATATTTAGATTACAGCAGTAAAATTCAACTAACTAAACTACAAAACAACTAAATCAAATATTCACATTATAGCCAACTACATATATACGGCAGGGTCTAATCACATGCTGATTTTTTTATATCTAAAAACGATGACTTACCAAGGTAAGAATAAACCAATTTGGTTGTAGCACCAAAACACCAAGGACACGCAATGACTTAAAGATGGCACTACAGAATGAGGTTATAGCAATGCCTCTGTTTGAGCTGAGTGAGTAGACCAATCAACATACATGCGCGGGTGTGTGCGTATAGATAGGCAGACTAAACACACGAGTGCAGTCATCGTACGTACGTACACTCACACCAGAGTGTGAGGGGTGGGGGAAGATCGATGAGGGGATGCAGCAGACTGTTTGTTTACTGCCTCACACAGGCTTCAGCTACAACACCGGTAGTAACTTTACGAGGCCACCGACCAGCCACTATTTACCATCGCAAGATATCAATTAGGCCTACTTTAATTCAATGCAAACTGTGCAAAAATAACTCCTTTGCAGAAGAACTTATTGTATTTATTTAATTGAGTATTTCCATATTCTTAATAACGCTAGAAGATTTATAAATAGTACTGAAAACCTTAACTAATTTTTAAATGTTACTTATTTCTCCACCCAATTTCAGATTTCTGTGCATAATTTTCAATACAGATATAGCGTGGTGCAGCCTTCTTAGCTAAAATGGAATGAAGGTCCAATGAGTCAGCGGTGACGGCGGCCGGCGTCTGGATGACTCACCCCCTCGTGGGGACGAATAAAATTAATTATTTTTACGAAAAGTCATAGTTAAGCGTGAATTACAGTGTCCCGTTTATCTTGCTTGATTTCGATATCAAATTATATATTAAATATAAATGTAAGAATTGGCAATAAAAATATTTATATTTAAATCCGTCAATACATCTGAAATATCTTAACTTCGTCCAGCAGAACATTTTTCATCAGAGACTATTCTACACACTCAATATAAAAAATTATTTAGGTTCAAATTTTTTCAATGCGCACAATCGATAACTGTACATGTTGGAGTTTATGTAAAATGGCATGACGTGATGGTTACTATGAGGGAAAGGTGCAGAAAGAGGATTTGCAACACAAGTTTTGTTGTTGACAGGCGAAAAGAATAAACTCCCAGTTAAAACAGAATCTGACATATGTTAGTTGAGAGTCAAATTAAAACTTGTGCTAAGGCGCAGATTTTTATTAATTACATCGATTTTTAACTTTAACTGAATTCTTTTTATCCGTTCAGTTGCGAAACATGTACCGTACATTATTTGCGTGTGAATCTAAAGAAAATCAAATTGAAATCGAATGTTGAGGACAATCAGTTAGCGATGAGGGAAAGTGAACACGAACATATCCATATGCAAGAGCCCTCCTCCTAATCTCAACAATAGCCAACCAAATCAGTTGAAACACAGTCTATAACTATAATATACACGATCTCTTCGGCCAGTCTCTTGATGATCGGGATAAAGAAATTAGCACATGGTAGGCCTACATGTCTGATCGAAACAATATTTAGGCCTAAATCCAAGTGGAAGAGTCAAATGTCGCCGAAGTCGATTGTCCCACGGCCTAAGTCTACGAGGTCAATGGACTGGCGAGTTTTAAGAATAAGATAGCAAGGGGTGTCAGCATTCAGCATGCTCAATATTCAAATGGTGTTTAGTGTCAGATCCAAGGGGTAACCTAACAATAGAGATTACCACATTCGTGTACGGTTACATAAAACAATAGTGTACCACTAATGTCTGGTAACAATAGTGCGAGTCCACAGTCAGCTGTTTTCACACCCTTCGTCACCAACAAAGAGTAGGCTTAAACAATTAGCTTACTCTTTGGCAAGGCTCTACGTGAGGCCAAAGAGGCAATACGAGAAGTATCAGACTGTCCTAATGATGTATTCAATGTCTACTGTTGAACTTAATAAAAAGATAGCCTTTAAATGTCATAAAT
This sequence comes from Stictocephala bisonia, assembly GCA_035578905.1. Classification (NCBI taxonomy): domain Eukaryota; kingdom Metazoa; phylum Arthropoda; class Insecta; order Hemiptera; family Membracidae; genus Stictocephala; species Stictocephala bisonia. The sequence continues at coordinate 867,838 of JAQJVL010000087.1, read as the reverse complement.
ACCTGAACAACGGCGTCAGAGTCTCATAATGCCCTAAAATTGAACTATTTTGAGACGCCCAATAACTTGGAAGGAACTTCGAATGCACTCACAACAACGCTCAGACGTAAACGAACTTTCGTTCGTCTACAAGCCTAGAATTACTGAGCTAAGCGGTCTGTTCTACCTGTCGTAACGGTTACATTACACAAAGACTGAATGTGAGTCATTCGCTCGCTACCCCCACCACACCGCTACGGTTGGCCAAGGATAATAATGGTCCTGGAGACCCACTGCGAGCTCACCGCTCTGATTATGCACTAATCAACGGTTGGTTAGCTTAGAAATTGCGAACACGGTCGAGAAGTGCTACTTTATTTCTAGTTACTATTCAGTATAAAGACCATGCGATATAATGTGATTGCTTCAGTCTCACTGGACAAGAAACATTATGCTGACTTGCATATCCGTCACGGGTCAACTGCTATTGACTTTTTGCTGTATATGGATCATCAGTGTTTTGAGACAACAACCCTAAGGTTTCATTAGAAACAATAGCTAATTCGCAGTTATTCTTAGTTATTAAAAATCTCCTAGAGCAACTTTTAGTGATGCTATTTGGATGCAAACACTGAAATCTTCAATAATTTTGAGTTTAATTATCAAATATTGCTTATCTTGTAAAACAGAAAATTACACGTGAGAAGTAGGCGACAAGCCCAAGGATCAAGTTCTGGGACTAACCTATTTGTACACATAGAGACAATTACATGGCCTGTGACCTTGATACGGTTTTCAGTCACCTTCCTCGTCTACGACATTACACACTAGACGAGAGCGAGCCTTGTCGTAGGTGTGAACTGTTTACCAAGACCCGTGACCTTGGTACGGTACTCAGCCACTTTCACCGTATAAAATCACGAGCGAGAGTAGGCCTTGTTGTAGGTGTGGACCGCTACCAAGGCCCGTGACCTTGATACGGTACTCAGTCACCCTTCCCGTCAACAATATCACTGACGAGCGAAGGTAGGCCTTGTAGGTGTGGACCGCTACCAAGGCCCGTGACCTTGATACGGTACTCAGTCACCCTTCCCGTCAACAATATCACTGACGAGCGAAGGTAGGCCTTGTTGTAGGTGCGGACCGTTACCAAGGCCCGTGACCTTGATACGGTACTCAGTCACCCTTCCCGTCAATAATATCACTGACGAGCGAAGGTAGGCCTTGTTGTAGGTACGGACCGTTACCAAGGCCCGTGACCTTGATACGGTACTCAGTCACCCTTCCCGTCAACAATATCACTGACGAGCGACGGTAGGCCTTGTTGTAGGTACGGACCGTTACCAAGACCCGTGACCTTGATAAGATACTCAGTTATCCTCCCCGTCAACAATATCACTGACGATCGACGGTAGGCCTTGTTGTAGGTGCGGACCGTTACCAAGGCACGTGACCTTGATACGGTACTCAGTTACCCTTCCCGTCAACAATATCACTGACGAGCGACGGTAGGCATTGCTGTAGGTGTCGACCGCTACCAAGGCACGTGACCTTGATACGGTACTCAGTTACCCTTCCCGTCAACAATATCACTGACGAGCGACGGTAGGCCTTGTTGTAGGTGCGGACCGTTACCAAGGCACGTGACCTTGATACGGTACTCAGTCACCCTTCCCGTCAACAATATCACTGACGAGCGACGGTAGGCCTTGTTGTAGTTGCGGACCGTTACCAAGGCACGTGACCTTGATACGGTACTCAGTCACCCTTCCCGTCAACAATATCACTGACGAGCGACGGTAGGCCTTGTTGTAGGTGCGGACCGTTACCAAGGCACGTGACCTTGATACGGTACTCAGTCACCCTTCCCGTCAACAATATCACTGACGAGCGACGGTAGGCCTTGTTGTAGGTGTCGACCGTTACCAAGGCACGTGACCTTGATAAGATACTCAGTTATCCTTCCCGTCAACAATATCACTGACGAGCGACGGTAGGCCTTGTTGTAGGTGTCGACCGTTACCAAGGCACGTGACCTTGATAAGATACTCAGTTATCCTTCCCGTCAACAATATCACTGACGGGCGACGGTAGGCCTTGTTGTAGGTGCGGACCGTTACCAAGGCACGTGACCTTGATAAGATACTCAGTTATCCTTCCCGTCAACAATATCACTGACGAGCGACGGTAGGCCTTGTTGTAGGTGCGGACCGTTACCAAGGCACGTGACCTTGATAAGATACTCAGTTATCCTTCCCGTCAACAATATCACTGACGGGCGACGGTAGGCCTTGTTGTAGGTGCGGACCGTTACCAAGACCCGTGACGTTAATAAGATTCTCAGTTATCCTCCCCTTCAACAATATCACTGACGGGCGACGGTAGGCCTTGTTGTAGGTGCGGACCGTTACCAAGGCACGTGACCTTGATAAGATACTCAGTTATCCTTCCCGTCAACAATATCACTGACGGGCGACGGTAGGCCTTGTTGTAGGTGCGGACCGTTACCAAGGCACGTGACCTTGATAAGATACTCAGTTATCCTTCCCGTCAACAATATCACTGACGAGCGACGGTAGGCCTTGTTGTAGGTGCGGACCGTTACCAAGACCCGTGACCTTGATAAGATACTCAGTTATCCTCCCCTTCAACAATATCACTGACGATCGACGGTAGGCCTTGTTGTAGGTACGGACCGTTACCAAGACCCGTGACCTTGATAAGATACTCAGTTATCCTCCCCGTCAACAATATCACTGACGATCGAGGGTAGGCCTTGTTGTAGGTGCGGACCGTTACCAAGGCACGTGACCTTGATACGGTACTCAGTCACCCTTCCCGTCAACAATATCACTGACGAGCGACGGTAGGCCTTGTTGTAGGTGCGGACCGTTACCAAGGCACGTGACCTTGATACGGTACTCAGTCACCCTTCCCGTCAACAATATCACTGACGAGCGACGGTAGGCCTTGTTGTAGGTGCGGACCGTTACCAAGACCCGTGACCTTGATACGGTACTCAGTCACCCTTCCCGTCAACAATATCACTGACGATCGACGGTAGGCCTTGTTGTAGGTGCGGACCGTTACCAAGGCACGTGACCTTGATACGGTACTCAGTCACCCTTCCCGTCAACAATATCACTGACGAGCGACGGTAGGCATTGCTGTAGGTGTCGACCGCTACCAAGGCCCGTGACCTTGATATGGTACTCAGTTACCCTCCCCTTAAACAATATCACTGACGAGCGACGGTAGCTTTTTGTAGGTGCGGACCGTTACCAAGACCGTGACCTTATTACAGTATTCGGTCAATATCCCCGTCGACGTTGTCAAGACCAGACACTTTGACCAGAGGTCAACAAACTGGATACGTTCTGAGTGTTTGTCGTTTTTAGCTACCTATTGTTGCTGGTCATTAGCCATTCATTCCACAGACAGTCACGGCTCAACTCGCCGATAACCCTTGAAGGAGGAGCCGTGTACGGTCGGGCTCTTATTCTTTGTTAAGCTTATTCCAACTTTGATAATTTTATAATAGACTATCTCAACCGTAGTGTCCTGGACTCCGATGTCACACGCAACAGTGTTTTATGACATATTTAATGTTTAATTTCTCATAGAACATTGTTCCACTAATAATCAAATTTATAACTAGATTTAAAACTTAGTTACTAAAATAACTGGTGCCGGTGCTATTTTTCACTAGTGTGTTTGGGAGTGTGTATCACCCCCCCCCCCCCCGCCCCCAGTCAAAGGGGAGTGCACAGGAAATTTTCCCATGGAGATTTATGAAAATTAAACAATAAAAACGTAAATTTTCCATACGTTTCAGCTTTTTAGTTGGTTGTTTGGTACCAGTGTTTTTACTAAAATGTTTGTATTTTCAAAAGTTTAAATGTAGTATTTAATTTATAAAATGAAATAGAATATAGTATTAAACAGAATTGGGATCTCTGAGACCCATTAACATTAGGCTATTATGAGTAGGCAAGTGTTACCGTACGTTTATTATTCTTCCACACACTGCCATTTTGAGGGATTTGCAGTAAATTGCTATCACAAAAACAAATACATACTTAAGGGTTGATAAATATTGTTATTTTTAATTGAAATACTGCAGTAGAAAATAGTCAACTTGTGGACTGCTAAATCCGAAATGGTTGATAGGCTAAATAAAGCCACCAAATACAGAAAATAAACAGTCTCAAGAGCTGTAGACAAACCAAACCCCCTTGGAGCACACTTAGTACAATATTTGCGCCAGTACTTACAGGGTACACCAGAAGTACTGTCGCCGGCCTACCGGCGGGAGCCGCGTACACCGTGGCCTGCAACGACGGCTGCTGCACCAGGGTCTTCCTGCGCTGGAACACCCTCGGCCGTTCCCCACCGGTGAAACTCTGGCTGCTGAGTCTGCTGCCACGGGCTGGAGCCGGCGGCTGTTTAACGTGGAAACTACCACTCCTGCAGAGTCTGTCCAGAACACTACGGTTACCGTTGGAACAGTCGTCGCCGCCACGACGGAGCTTGTCCAGCACGAAGCTCTTGCTACGGCACAGCATGGTACTGCCGGGACGAACGCGCACCACCTACTGAAGCAGCAGCGTGGTGGAGTGGAGGAGACACCTGCGGCAGGCAGGTGCCACGCGCGGCAGCTGTCAGCTGAGCCGCTCGCTGCCACCTGGCCTGGACCACGAAAACAAACACCTTGAGTGTATGCACTTTCACGGGACGTCTCACATCCCGCACATTGCCCAACAACTGGGGAAGATACTAATTAGCAAATACTCGCTCGATTACTATCTACTGTTCTCCGAAAGTATTTGACCGAATATCTAAAATAATGCACGTATGTACTTCAAGTTAGGCCGTACGAAAAAACTTACATGTTTATATGTCATGTTAATTAAGTACTGTACCTTTTATTTGAATGATAACAGAAGAACAATGCCTAAAAGGAAAGGAAAATTCGAAAATTGACTGAGTTTTTGTCATAGTAATGGATTTTTTCATGTTCTGAATTACGAGGGCGGTTCAATAAGTCCTTAGAAAATACAAGATAAGTCGCAAAAAGTATCAATATTGTTTTATTTTTATTTACTATCATCTGTTGCTTGACAACTGTGAAAGTTTCAGTTGATTTCATCAGCTGATTTCATTGTTGTCGTTGATTGAATCAGGAAAGGTTTGTTTATTTAGAATGATGGACACAAGTGAGTTTCGTGCTGTGATTAAACACTTTCATTTGAAAGGCTTAACACCGAAGGAAATCAAAGTTGAGTTGGATGCTGTTCATGGTACATCTGCTCCTGTGTTGGCAACTGTTTATAACTGGGTAAACGAGTTTAAACGTGGCCGTACATCCACAAAAGATGAACATCGTTCAGGGCGCCCAGTGGAAATGACAACCCCAGAAATGGTTGACAAAATCCACGATATGGTTTTGAGTGATCGGCGAATCAAAGTGCGTGAAATAGTTGAAGCTACAGGCATATCACAAGGCACAGTGTTCACAATTTTGCATGAAAAATTAAATGTGAAAAAACTCTCTGCAAGATGGGTGCCGCGCTTGCTCACAGAGGAGAATAAACGCATTCGTGTGGTTGATTCTAAGGCTGTCTTGACAGTATTACGTCGCAATCATGGTGAGTTTCTGCGTCGATACATAACTGTAGATGAAACATGGATCCACCACTACACTCCAGAGTCAAAGGAACAGTCGAAACAGTGGGTTTTTGATGACGAACGGGCTCCAAAGAAGGCAAAGACAGTGAAATCCGCCGGCAAAGTTGTGACCACAGTTTTTTGGGATGCACAAGGAGTAATCTTCATTGATTACTTGGAAAAGGGAAAAACGATAACTGGAGAATATTATGCATCGTTATTGGACCGACTAAATGAAGAAATCAAGACAAAACGTCCGCACTTGAAAAAGAAAAAAGTTCATCTGCATCAAGACAATGCACGTGTACACACCTGCGCAGTTGCCATGGCAAAAATAATGGAATTAAAGTATGAGTTGTTACCACATCCACCTTATTCACCAGATTTAGCCCCCAGTGACTTTTTCTTATTTCCAAACTTGAAAAAATGGCTCGGTGAACAAAGTTTTATGTCAAACGAAGAAGTGATTGCCCAAACGGATGCCTATTTTGAGGAATTGCCAAGATCCTACTTTTTAAATGGCTTATCCATGTTAGAGAAACGCCTAATGAAGTGTATAGAGCTAAAAGGAGATTATGTTGAAAAATAAACAATAGTTTACCCGAAAAAATGTCTTTTTCTATCTTATTCTAAGGACTTATTGAACCGCCCTCGTACGATGGGATACTCAATTTTCCATATTCCTTACTTCTGATATAGTCCGTAAAGATGAAATGCCCTACGTTATAAGGCTTGGACACACGTTGCAAAGAACCGGACGGTAAAGACTTACTTGTATGCTGTAAGGATCAAACAATCTCAGTCAGTGGCGGACATGGACGAATTACTTATATAATATATTTATATTTGGAAAATACATTCCACCAACAGTCCTGTATAGCCTAACACATAAATAGCAAGAACAGATTAGAAATCTAATTTACTAGAATCAGCAGAAATACATGTTTTAGTAAAATGTTGAAATGATTGCTAACACATTATATTGAATCTTGACTTAAAGAGTCTGCAGAGGCTGTCGGTCACGTTGGTTTTTGCTAACACATTATATTGAATCTTGACTTAAAGAGTCTGCAGAGGCTGTCGGTCACGTTCGTTTTTGCTAACACATTATATTAAACCTTGACTTAAAGAGTCTGCAGAGGCTGTCGGTCACGTTGGTTTTTGCTAACACATTATATTAAATCTTGACTTAAAGAGTCTGCAGAGGCTGTCGGTCACGTTGGTTTTTGCTAACACATTATGTTAAATCTTGACTAAAAGAGTCTGCAGAGGCTGTCAGTCACGTTGGTTTTTGCTAACACATTATATTAAATCTTGACTTAAAGAGTCTGCAGAGGCTGTCGGTCACGTTGGTTTTTGCTAACACATTATATTAAATCTTGACTTAAAGAGTCTGCAGAGGCTGTCGGCCACGTTGGTTTTAATCCCATTAGAACAATTTGCGAATGCATATTTTCCGTTATTCATTGATCAACATTTATGTATAAGGTGTCATTTTAAACGTTATCAAATTGCACATTGGGTTTGCTTTTGATATTTTTAATACTTACGCCTAGTTTTGAAAAAGAGGTGAAAATAAAGCATTTAACTATTTTTTTTATTTTGTCTATAAAACTAGTTAGGAATTCGAAATGCAATTCCAACGCGCAATTTCATTTTTGATCAAATGCAATTTGTTTGGAAAATATACATTTAAAAATAACTGTTTGATTTGGATACGCGATTTGAAAATAACATTCTTCTTATGGGATTTAAACCAATATGGCCGACAACCTAAGACAGCCTCTAAGACTATCATTGTAGTACGTTACAACTAAGAAGTCAATAACTGCATTCGCCACCACCCTACAGATAACCCCCTTCCCCTCCCTACACACTCGACAGACAGATGGGTCGACGATCAATTAGACCCGGTAATGAGGAGTTGGCCACACACTCGCTCTTCACGTCGTCTCTCGAATGCCATTTATTTAGGAATGCAGATTGCCATCGGAGAGGAGTAACGGGAATCTCAGATACGTTCAATTTCCTTCGCCATCCGCCGGTCTTGAGAGCACAAACATAATGATTCCCTTCAATACGGTAACACGCGAGTCTTGGCGGAATATTTAAATACGTTTATACTGAGTCTGCAGAGGCTGTCGGCCATGTTGGTTTTAATCCCATAAGAACAATGATATTTTCGAACCGGACCTAGGATCATGCGTATCAAAATCCATTTTTAATCGTTTTTAAACGGATTTTTTTCCAAACAAATTGTATTTGATAAAGAATGAAACTGCACGTTGGAACTGCTTTGCGAATTCCTAATTAGTTTTATATAAAAAATGTAGTTTAAAGTTAAACGCGTACCTATTTTTCAAAACTGGGCTTATGTATTCAAAATATAAAAAGCAAATCCAATGCGCAGTATGATAAGGTTTAAAATGACACCTAATGCACTATTTTTAGTCAATAAATAACGAAAAAATATGGATTGGCAAGTAACGTAGTTCTTACGGAATTAAAGTCAACATGGCCGACAGCCTCTGCAGACTCTTAAGGTCACGTTTCACAGACTAAGGTGCTGATGCCTGAAAATCTGGTCAGTTTTGTCCAATCGTACCTAACTTGTGTGGTGCTGTACTGAGTGCTTTAAATCGTTAGACATCAACCAGGTATTGTACAAAGTAAAGTCAACTAATTGAGACCTACGCACAATGCATGCAAAGTCATTTCCATTTATTACGGTCTGGTCGATATGCAAGGTAGTATCCAAACAGACACATACGATGGCCGTTTCCCAAACCGTCAAGTCACCACTGGGAAGTCGACAGACTCACAGAGTAGAAATAAACAAAGGTCGCAGCCAAAGTGCGCTGAATGTGTGTCGAGTAGTCGGATGGCAGGGCCAGAACCTTGTCAGTTTCCCCTAAATGCTCAAGGATAAACGTAGTAATCATCACTACAGATACTTATACGTGCGATTATAATTGCCACTGAGGCGTTCGCTACGGCCATAAGGAAGCGACTTCTGTTTCTTTTTTTCTCTGCGACAGCCCTAAAGTAGCCACGCAATTTTAACGCCAGAGGTCAAAAACAGCTGCTCTATTTCAATTTTTTTTTTTTTTTTTTTTTTTTTTATTGTAGTGAGTTAGTATAGTGAACAATGTATGATTATTGAAGGTCCTATCTAGTAGACCGCAAGTTGATTTTATGAGTTTTTAAGTTTAAACCGTCAAGAATTACGTGTAAAGTTTCACATATGTAACTGTGAACATTTTTTAACACTTTTCAATATTTAACAAAAACTAACTAATGGTCCACTTAGAACAGTTATTCACCTATAAAATGACACTTCAAGTGTTAGGATACTATCATTATTACGGACCGAATCATTGAAACAGAAACCCAGCAGTAATGTGTCTGGCTAATGGTGATAATTTTGTTTTTCATTTGTCTTTCATTTCAAAGGGCTAATGGTGGCCCTTTGTTTTTCATTTTATTTATAAATGATTTAGCCCAACATATTACATCAAATGCTTTAATGTATGCTGATGACCTAAAAATTTCTAAAATTATTAGACATGCATTTGACCATAATGACATTCAGCATGATTTAGATACTATTACACAATGGTGTCAAGATAATCTTTTAACTTTAAATATTGATAAATGTTGTGTTATGTCAATACATAGAAAGAAAACACCATATTTATTTCCTTATAAAATAAATGATTGTCTCTTACGTAGAGTGAACCAGTTTAATGATCTGGGGGTCCTTATAACAGATGATTTGAGTTTCTCAAACCATATGTTAAATGTGGTGAAGAAAGCTTACTGTTCATTGGGTTTTATTTCAAGGATTGGAAAAGAATTTAGAGACATTGAAACACTTAAAATTTTATTCAGATCTTTAGTTCGCTCCAGATTGGAGTTTGCATCTATAGTTTGGTCCCCATCAACTCAACTATATTGCGAAATGATTGAGAGAATTCAGAAGAAATTTTTGCGATTGTTGTATTTTAAGTATTTTGGTCAGTTAAATTATCCAATTTGGCATATTAGATATGAAGAAATGTTAAATTTATTTGATTTCGAGAGGTTGTCTAAGAGACGAAAATTAGCGCAACTTTTTTACCTGCATGGTGTTATGAGAGGTATTGTGGATGACCCAGCGACCTTAAGTAAGATAAACTGGTGTGTGCCGGCTTATGGTAGGCGCGCTGGCTATATGTTATACCCTGGTGGGGCTCGTACTGCCGCTCATGCTAACTCCTTTCTAAATTTTACAATCATATTATTTAATTCCATAGCTGGTGGTGTAGATGTGGACATGTCACGGACAGTATGCAGAGCAACATGTAGAGACTTGATACGTTGAAGGGTTGCTAGAACAACTAGGTTTCTCAACCTAAATTAATTTAGTTATTCAAATTCATTTCTTGGATTGTTTTTTTATTTTTACTTATTTTTTATTTTTATTAATGTATTCAAATAAGCATTGTTTGGAAGAGTAAAGAGTTGTTCATCCTTAAATTTTAAAAATTAAGTATTGTTATTTTTGTACAGGCATGGAGGTCTTAATTATTAATATTTTTTTTTTTTCATGCGGCCCCCATAATTGGGCCCTTGGTCTGTTGGGGTCGCAGTTGTTTTTGCAGGTTTCAGTATTTATGTTTTCTTTTGTTTGTTTTGGTTTTTGAATATATCTGTTTGATTACAAATTAATCTTATGTTTAATAATTTAGCTTATATCTGGTTGTATTTAAACTGTATTTATATTATTGTATTATAACCAAAAATGTATTATATAATTTAGAGTACTTTATTTAGGCGCATAAGTTATAATTGTGTTTCTTTAGTTATTTAAGTTTTTTTTTTATTTTTCATCAAATGTGCCTTTTTATTGTGATTAATAATTTTGCCTGTGAAACCAATCTGTACCTGTGAAAACAATAAATACATTTATTATTATTATTATTATTATAATGATAATGTTATTGGTGTTTTTCGTGGAGCGAAACGGCCCCCTAAAAGACTATAAAAACATTCGTCAGATCGTTTGCCTTCTTTATGGCTAAAACTTTGCGTTCTTGTAATAATAGTTAATAATACATTTTCAAGGTGGCCTACTGTGTATTCAGTGGTCGGCTAGACTGTCAGAGGGGCGACAGTCTTGAAGCAGGAGGCTGGAGGGTATATATATACGTATAGGGAGGGGAGCTGCTGTCTAAAATAGAGTTGGTGATTTAACGCCCCCAACATCCGTCTGGACCGGAAACGCTTAGCTTCCTCCTTCCGCTGTGGCCTACAATGATACTCCCAGACGTCACGTCTTACAGCGGCGATGTTCTAACAATAATTATCGCGACCGAGAGGACCAGACCTGAATTAAATTATTTTTATAACATCGTTTTCGCAAGTTATCAATACTTCTAGTGTCTAGAACAGTCGTATGTGGAAGATTGCCGGCGGACAAAGTCCACGTAAACATCCCGTACTGATTGAGCCCACTCCGACGGCGTGTCGCAAACAACAATTATATTCATTTCACTATTTCAATAATCCGTTGATGCCATCCGCCTCCCAACTACCCACCAAGAAGTGTGTTAGGTCAGTTAGGTGGGAGTTGAGTGGGTGGAAGAGCCTTGTAGGACAAGACGTAGGCCTACACTGGGTAGTTGGGCCTATTATCGCGGGAATGGAGTTTTGACTCAGATGCAATTTGTGTAACTACTGTGTACACACTTATTTCTGAAAACTGTTCGAAAATAAAATCAGGAACTTCGGTGGACATTTAATTGGAAAAATTACCACCAACTCACAAAATGGGGTGAGCTGTTTTTCAGGTTTTAAATGTCGATAAAAAATGAAGAAACCCGAAGCTACCAAATATCCGGCAGCTGGCGCGTGGGCGCAAGCAACAGCAGCTGTCTCAGAAACCATCTGTTCTGTGGTGAGAGGGAGACAGACGCAGTGGTGCCAACTATATCTGACTACACCAACGTTCCCAAACCTAATTCTTCCAGGCCAACCATACAAAAAAAATTCTCCTCCTCGATTTTGAAGGAAGCAATCAATGACGTTTTCTCTTGTTATCAGTGTTTGTTGGCTCCTCCCACTCACCGAAGTTAAACAAACTGAAAGATTCTATTACCTGCGGTGTGAATCCGCCAATTCTCATAACTAGAGAGCGTTAAACTAGCCCAGTGATTCCGAACCTGTGGTCCGCCAGAAGATTTAGATAAATGATTGCATCGTGAAATAAGAAGAAGGCGGTATAACTTTGACTACAATTCATTCAGTAGGCTACAATTTAAAAGCACATTTTTAAAAAGAAATTTTAAAAATATGTCTGAAAGTCATAAGAGCCTTAGTACTACAAAACGCAGTTGTGTCAAACTATTAACTTGACTTTACCTTCGTTTTGTATTCTAATATTAAAGATTTGTTTAACAGGCCAACTTCAATGAGGTCAAGTAGACTTGCCAGTGAAATGCAAGACCAAGGAAGTCACTGAGAAAGTGTTTACGTGCAGGCATTTTATTTGCGTTTACCTAATTTTACATTCTTATAGACAACTTGTTCACAATACATTACTTACTTACTGTATAACGCGAGTTTTATCAATGTATGACCCATCGATATTCGGCCAACTTTGGCACATACATCATCGTTCTAAGTAATTGAATAGTACGCATTTCCTCAACTACCAGTATTGCCATTTTTACTACCGTACTTCAGGGTTAGTCACATAAGGATTTGTCCAGGAAGTACCTCGTATCGACACTTTAATGTTATTCTTTGGTCTCTGTATTGACTGTACTGGAGCACTTGGGCACAGTAGTTAAATGGCAATAGAAGGGGAGACGTCCTTCAATAAATAACGTGGGAGTGTAGCACGCCGACCGTGCGGGTTGCGTCAACCGATTTCAGGCACTGCAGTAAAGCCATCAACGGAACGTGCCATCAGAGGAAGACTCAATAATTATTGCTATTTCATTATTACTTTGTAATTAATATATAACTTTTTATATGTTATTTTCGATTCAAGGTTAAGTGTAAGACAGGGCTTAGTAGCTATTGACAATTTTATTATATTTTTAACTACCAATTATAAAGTTTTTCAATCATTCAATAATATTAAGCTTGTCAATCAAATTGAAAGAAATTAAAAAGACAACACGGTTATAACAACATATTTATAATCAATACAGCTTCAATATTCAATAAATTATTTTTAATGAACTATTAAAATCATATATTAACCCGCCATCAGTTGCATGGCGAGAAAAAAATCTTTCTAAAACAGACTTTACATAGGAAAAATATATTAATAGTGCATGTAGAATTTTGATACTTCATCAATGCTTCAACCAATCCTTCCCACATATTATTTTGTTATTTCTAAAACAATGGTGGAAGAGGAGAGTGGGAGGTGGTAAAAATTTGATATTTTCTCACCATGCAACCGGTTCTGTCTCAGTAGTTAGAAGTGTTCTAGGTATGCAACCATATATCTCTTTCAGTTCTGTTCCCATTTTAATTCATACTTTTTTCAGTAAATTTCAATTTGGCATTTAAATCTACTTTGTACTGTTTTAAATTGTCTAATAGCAACTTCAACAACACAACTGATGACTGTCCAAAATAGACAGTAATCAGTAAAAATGAAAAAAGATTTTCGAGGAAAAAACAAATAAGAATTTTTGAGCTACCACAGCAAGTTTGAGCTTATGACAGCCCAAAATATACAGCAGTATAAATAAATAAACAACTCTAGGGGACAACAAGGCAGAAATGTAGCTTTTGAGATTTACTCTTTGTTTATTTACCTTAACTGGTATTTGCCCAAGAAAACAACACAGACACTGATACATAAAAATTAAAAAATACTGCAGTTTAATAAAAACACGGTACACGAACTATCGTGTACCGTGTTTTTATTCTCAGACTGTTACCATCAGCCAAATTCTTATGTCGCTTGAGCTTAAGCTTAATTTATTAAAAAATAAATTGACAATCAGTAATGTTCTGTGCTGCAATATAGTATGCTTAGGTAATGCAAAATGTACAGTTAATAAAGTTGGCCGTATTAAGGATAGTATAAAAGTGTGACGATAACTGACATTGTTCTACTGTAAAAAACAGAAAAATACTGTTGAAAATTTAGAATTTGACAGCTCGCATACACACACCTAGATACAAGTTACTAACGCCCTCATACCACCAGCAACACAGGATCAATGTTGGCAATCTCTCTCCTTCACACGATATGTGTACACACAAACAGCCCTACTAACCACCTACAGACAAATGACAATCTACCCTACTACCTAACTTCACATGTACACTGAAAACTCTATCAACCACACTCACATTCCTAGACTCCTACTCCCACTTATTCAGAGCACCCCTACTAACCTCTAACCGTGTTCCTTAGTACTTTTTTTTTTATACTGTCCAGTATATTTCCAATCGACACAACTTTTAAACTGTAACAAAGCACAAAACAGCTACTTTCAAAGTGAGCATATATTATTGTCAGAAGTTGCTGATTGGTACAAACTCCTTCTCTACTTAACGGAACTATGTACTTACCACTGTGAGACTGTCAAGTTCACCCAGCCAGGCGTTCAGCAGTTTTTCCGGACTATCCGGATCAGAGTCCGAGTCCACTTCTGAATTGTAGGACGAGTCTTCCTGACTGCCCATGGGTGTCTGCAACAGACATTGCAATCCTTAGAATGTAATAGGTAGGCAATAATTTCATTTCAACTAATTCATTGAATTCTCCACTTTAATATACAATATATTGTCGTTTTCTGCACCCAGCAAATATCAATATCAAGGAAATCGTGTAAATCCTTGGATTTTCATACCAGACAGTTCTTATTTAATTATTGTAAATACTACCAATTACTTTCCTCCCATTCCATTTTTTCCCCTTTTTTTCTGTGTTTAAACAACGCCCCAGTTAAAGAGCTGTAGCCAGCACAGTAGGTGTAACACCCAAACAGGTGGCGAGTGGGTAGCACAAACCCACGGCCGGCCTACTGCGACAGTACAACTCTGAGGCCATTGTATTTCAGGACACGCGGCACTTCACCATTGATATGCGGCCCAAGGTGTCCGGCGCCTCTGTATCCGGCCGGATACCTCCCGCCTGCCCGGCTCTTCTTTCCGGTCCGAGATGGACTTCTGTAACGATTTTACAGCACTTGTTTATATACCACTGTAGGTAAGATTACAGTGGAGTAAAGCATTTACGTTACTACGCTATGCCGTTTACTTCGGGCTGCACAAAGGTTCTTTCACCTATCACGATTTCACATCGCACCTGATATATTGAGGAAATCATTGAACAATTATTACTATTTCGGAAGTTAGCAGTTTACGATCAATAAAGACCCAATGAAAAAAAAAAAGAAAAATCCAGAACGAGCATATGAGTTATGATTAATTAACATACAAAAAAATGAATGAACTTCTAAGAAGAGTGAATTTTGAAATAAACCTAATAATCATCACATAAATTAAGCTCAATATTTTTTGTACGAACTAAGCTTCAGCACAGAAGTCATAATGCTACATATCGTGCAAGGATCTCTCCAAGAGACACGACATAGAGGAGTGATTAGCGACGTTTGACGAGTGGCCATTATATAATTCAAGGTTTTGATATCACGCGCGATAAGGCTGTAGCCCACTCGGCGTGCTCAATTTACCACGTTAGTTAGAGAGTACACCACGCAGAGATCTCCCCAAGGGACAAGCCGCAGACGGGTGATTAGCGACGTTTATCACGTGGGCACTACATAACTCAAAGTTGTTGACAACACACGCGACAAGACTGTAGCCCACTCGGCGTGCTCAATTTACCACGTTAGTTAGAGAGAGAGAGAGTACATCATGCAGAGATCCCCCCAAGGGACAAGCCGCAGACGGGTGATTAGCGACGTTTATCACGTGGGTAATACATAACTCAAAATTGTTGACAACACATGCGACAAGACTGTAGCCCACTCGGCGTGCTCTCAATTTACCACGTTAGTTAGAGAGAGAGTATACCACGCAGAGATCTCCCCAAGGGACAAGCCGCAGACGGGTGATTAGCGACGTTTTATTATGTGGACACTACATAACTCAAGGTTGTTGACAACATACGCGATAAGACTGCAGCCCAACCGGCGTGCTCAATTTACCACGTTAGTTAGAGAGAGAGAGTACATCATGCAGAGATCTCCCTAAGGGACAAGCCGCAGACGGGTGATTAGCGACGTTTTATTATGTGGACACTACATAACTCAAGGTTGTTGACAACATACGCGATAAGACTGTAGCCCAACCGGCGTGCTCAATTTACCACGTTAGTTAGAGAGAATACATCATGCAGAGATCTCCCCAAGGGACAAGCTGCAGACGGGTGATTAGCGACGTTTTATCACGTGGACACTACATAACTCAAGGTTGTTGAAAACAAACGCGATAAGGCTGTAGCCCACTCGGCGTGCTCAATTTACCACGTTAGTTAGAGGGTATATCATGCAGATATATCCCTAAGGGACAAGCCGCAGACGAGTGATTAGCGACGTTTTATTACGTGGACACTACATAACTCAAGGTTGTTGACAGCATACGCGATTAGGCTGTAGCCCACTCGGCATGCTCAATTTACCACGTTAGTTAGAGAGTATATCGTGCAGAGATCTCCCTAAGGGACAAGCCGCAGACGGGTGATTAGCGACGTTTTATTATGTGGATACTACATAACTCAAGGTTGTTGACAACATACGCGATAGGCTGTAGCCCAACCGGCGTGCTCAATTTACCACGTTAGATAGATAGTACATCATGCAGAGATCTCCCCAAGAAACAAGCTGCAGACGAGTGATTAGCGACGTTTTATCACGTGGACACTACATAACTCAAGGTTGTTGACAACATACGCGATAGGCTGTAGCCCAACCGGCGTGCTCAATTTACCACGTTAGATAGAGAGTACATCATGCAGAGATCTCCCCAAGAAACAAGCTGCAGACGAGTGATTAGCGACGTTTTATCACGTGGACACTACATAACTCAAGGTTGTTGACAACAAACGCGATAAGGCTGTAGCCCACTCGGCGTGCTCAATTTACCATGTTAGTTAGCTAGTCCATCATGCTGATCGCTATCACCACTCTGTGGCTTGTTCTTTGAAGAAATCTCTGCATGATGGACTCATTAACTAACGTGGTGGAGTGAGCACGCAGTGGATTTAGAGCCTTACCGCGTGTGTTCGTCAGCAACCTTGAATTATGAAAAGGCCACGCGTCAAACGTCGCTCAATCTCTGCATGATGTATTCTCTAACAAGTCCCAAAAGGGTGATTAGCGACTTTTCACGCGAGTCTACAACTAACTCAAGATTCCTGACAGCATACGCTCTAATCGACTCGGCGTGCTCACTTTACCATTTAGTTAGAAAGTACATCATGCATAGATCCCTCCAAGTGACTCGTCACAGAAGGGGATTAGCAACACGGTCTGCCCGTCTATTCAGTCACCCAGTACCAGCTGAGTTGTCCCACACTATAGTCAGTAGTGTTCCCCAAGGGGGCAATGCCATTGCCGCCCGTCTGCTATTTCCGTCTACTCCTTATATGGACAGACAACTCGACCAGTTGGTCTATTCACAGTCACCCAGTGCCAGTGAATTCCTCTAGGTCCAAGTGCAGTGTGCCAGTTGTGAAGAAGAAAGACATATCTCACTCTCATTGAAAAGGAAGACAAGTTAAATATACTGTATACGAAACAAAAGCAGCAAATCGGTTATAAAAACTGTGCCTTATTACAAAAAAAGGTAGCGTAAATGCATTGTAGGAATATAACTAATTGTATTATAGTAATTACTACTGTCCACATGCCAGCGACACTTCTTTTAAGTCTGGTTTGTAAACATTTCACGGAAGAAATATCTTTAAAACTATATTTAACCAACAGAATGTCAAAGTACAAATGTTTAAACCCTGTACAACAGTTGTTCTTATGTTCATAAAGATCATTACTATTCTTATCCATTATTCATCATTAACACGCCGATTATAGATACTGTATTTGGGGGTGAATATGAGGGCGAATGAGTGTGATGAGTTTAGTCATTGTTACTAACTAAGGTTCACTGTTCCTTAAAAAAAAAAAAACATTTATTAACAGCCAAATCGCCAGAGCAACTAAGGGATCTACAGCTTCACGTAGAACTCGAACCTCGTAGTATTGTTCTGATTTTCAGCTAACTGACAAGTCAGCACTGATTTCCACCCAACATGGACACACCAGATTTCTCACAGGCAGGAGCCCAATTTGTCAACAGTCTACTAAATTCGGTCAAAAGTGTCCCAATGCTCAAGACATTCAAAACGCGTCTGAAGCAAGTTCTGATTGCAGAAGCATTTTATAGTACAGATGCGTTTATGGCACACAACTGGGAGGTCCTATGAACACACAGACCAGATCTGTATATTGGATAGAATTCAAAATTGTATGTTTGAAAGTGACTTTGATGGAATCAATGAATGGACATTTTTAGACTATTTAATTTACTATGACTATTGCAATACAATGTACTTTGTTGTTGTTGTTATTATTATTATTATTATTATTATTACTCTAGTAGTGTCCAAGTCGATGGCAACCATTGAGCGGACTCCGAGTCGGTACTATGAGAAGCTAGTATAGAACCAATAGTCTAAAATCTTCAAAACACTTTGTCACCAAGTAGCTGGGTTACAACACTTCGCCACTAGTACCGACTGTAGTAGCTAATGTATCCACCGACAAACTGCCCCAAGGGATTGGTTGATTTATTCTCGGCTGAATTTCAAGGTTGGGTCGAGTAATAAACTCTGACACTACGCTTTTTAACAGTAAAACTGAAGACAGAAATCGGGGGGTTGATTTCTTATATCAAAAGTGCAAAAATGACGTTAGTGGTAGACGCACAGCTCATACTGATAGCAATTACTCAGCCTGAACCCTGTGATACATGCTTCCTTCCGGTCGATAACATCACAATCGCAGCTTTCGCAATCTCCTTGCTGGAATATTTCCTAGCATCTTTTATGACCTGTAACAAATTGTGGAAACAACGCTGTTAGCTGCTTGATGGATTCCGTCTTGGGCGCTGCTTACGATTACACACTAAAAAGGAATTTACTGAACATTATGATAAATATTTACTGCACATGCATTTACTGACTGTACAGAGAATGATTTGTTAGAATTATTTCAAATAGTTTTTTAATTAGCATTTTTTAATTAGATTCTTTTGTGAATCCCTCTGGTCTGAGGAAGGTGAGCCTGGTTCACCGAAATCGATCACCATAATATTTGTGCATTTTGTACTTGTATTGTAATATTTGTACATTTTATGCTTATATTGTAATAAATTTGTGTTGTGTGACGTTTACTTGTACTGAATTATTTCAAATTATAATCTCAGGAGTTTCATTAGGCCAACATCTCTGCCTAATATTATTACACAATAATTCCACCTTAGTGGGGCATCCAAATAGATGTTTTTATTTCGAATAAGACTGACACAAAATTAACTTGACAACAATAAAATACAATTAGTTTTGAAAAATCTCCAGGAAATGTATGATTACGTATAGTATAGTACAACCAGACAAGCAGTAAGTTTACGTGCACATACAGGCATATGACCAAAAAAACAACTATTGTCTTTCAATGCCAGTGGCTTTTTTAACGCTGACATGAGACAAACTCATCAAGCTAAATTTAATTGGACCTAATGGGATTTGAACCTTGGAAGCCTTGCTTTTTATGTTACTAGTGCTAACCACTCGACTACCAAAAGGTCTCAGGAACTTATCTCTCATACAAATACAGTTGGCTGGGTAGGACACAGAAAATCAAGAAACAGAGGTCTCATTCTTGTGGCGAACGCCTCAGTGGCAGTTATAAATAGATTACAAGTAATTGACAAATTGCAGTAATAATTACTACGTTTATCCTTGAGGATGTTGGGGGAATAAGGGAGCGACCGACAAGTTGCTGGCCGTGTCATCCCGTTGGCAAACTGGACTCGACACACCACTATTGGTTGCGACCCCTGTTTCTTTATTCTCTGTAGTAAGAACACTCAGTGTGGGGCTACGCCAATAAAAATTCGATATCAGTTAAGACGTCAGGAAATAACGACTTCGAAAAATGTACTGATTTCGAACGCAACAATCAAACTCATTTGAAGTGAAATCATATAAAAAATATCTGAGCGAGTTGTGTAAATCGGTTTTCAGTTTTAGAGTTTATATAAAGAACTCAAACAAACCAGGAGGTCCACTAAAAATTTCCTTAAGGGGTTTGGACCGTTGTCCATTACCGTTTGTTGACTAAGTGAGAAATGAAACTGACGTAGAAATGAAAAGAGAAATGGAGTGACAGCACACAAATTTCTTGGCAAAATGTGCTCATAAAATGTTAGGTAATGACACAGTACATTACTGAATGTTAGGAGGTTTACGTGGTAACCGCCGCATTCTGTTGATTCAGATAGATAACAGGGAGTCTAACTCACGAAGTCTCAAAGAGTAAGTTTTTCTTTAGTCATTGTCACATATATTTATCAGCTCTCCGGTCTACACAGAAATGTGTCACTTTACAAATCTATTCAGCAATTTTTAAAGTTCAGATTGAGTAAGAGAGAAAGACATTTTTTTAACTTCAGAAAATTTTTTTGCCTAATGTCTCATTACAGATCGAAGCGCATTTGAAAACTTCGTAAACGATGTAAAAAACATCTTACAAACCATTCCTCAGTCAGCAACAAGCTTTCTGGACTACGACGAGGCGAGATGATGCGTATTTATACATAAACTAATGATCGGGAATCTCACGGTCGACTTCAAACACTGTATATATTGTTTGAGTCGACAGCTTGTATTCAATGAGAGCAATGAAGTGTATTCAATATAAACGGCGAGATGTACATTCAATATGATGAGTGAAGCGTATTCAATATGAGCAGCGAAGTATATTCAATGAGAGCGGAGAAGCGTAATCGGTTTATAATTTTTTTTAATACTATCAGGAGGAGTTTGCTCCCGTGAGTTATAACATAAGCGGAAAATTATTTACTGAAACCCCTAAACCACAATTAAAATAGAATAAAAAAAAGAATGTTATTGACGGAAAAGAATAGTGATACAGATTCGTTCGATTGGTCATCTACAATTAATTTGATGGGTTTTGTTATGTTTATCACCATAGGTCCGGTTGCCTTATAATACGAGTACATAAAATACGCAGATTATGTACGTATCCTGAACAAACTATTGTATATATGTATATGTATTGTATATATTGTACATATGTAATGTATATATGTATACATTACCGATATACAGTATATTTATTTGCGATATATTGTGATGACAAATAGGAGTAGGCAAAAAACTTATTAGAGTCGTAATTAAAGAATAAAATCAAAACCCCAACGTTTTGTTCCCCAAAAATGTTTAAGAAGCCACACTACTGTAGGCCCTACTACAAAATAAACCAGTCCAAGTGACGACAATGACGATGAAGAAGTTTTAATTGCTGTAAACGTATTTTATATCAAATGTCGCTTAAAATTGGCAAATTACGAAGCGATTTTGACCAATTTGTATATCAAGTGCCCAGGATGTAAAATAAGAGAAGACTATTTGCCCCCTCCTCCTGTCAGTGGATGGGACACATCGAAGGCCAAGTATTCATTCATCACAAATGAAAAACAGAGTTATATTTACGAGTATTAATTTTAATTAGTACTTTTAGTTAAAAATTGTTTTTCAAGTTGCAAAGCAAAATAAACCTCATTCGATGTGCTGTATGTTATAAGTGTATCGACAAATGTTAGTTAATTTGTCGTTTTGTAATGTTTAATTGCCTTGCATCGTTCGGTGCTTCGACACAGCCCCCCCCCCCCACACACACAGTGAAGAAATTTGCGGGTTTGTCTCCGACACTTCTCGCTTCTTCCAGCAAAAAATGATGATTTTTATTTAAAAATAATACTACTTGTCTGTTGAATTAGCTTAGTTTTAATAATATTATTTTGTCCAATTGCGCAAATAAGACTTCATCCTGTTTTGTAAGTAAACGACAAACATAAATAGTTCTTATTACGTAGTCTCAACCATGATAACCACAATGTAGATTACCTGTCTACATTTTAAGGGAATTATCGCTTTACAAAGGTCACCTTGTTGACAACAATCAACAACCTAAATAAGAACGGAGGTGTGAAGCAAGGCCACAGGGCAAGGACCCGCCCGTACTGTCAACACGAACGTACTATAAACATCCACGCAAAGTAGCAAGTTGAACAGGCGTCAATATCACGAGTGGCAACTATCGACTGATTTACACATACCACGGGTGGCAACTATCGATTGATCTTCAAACTAATTTAGACATACCACGAGTGGCAACTATCGACCGGTCGTCAAATTAATTTAAACATGCCACAAGTGACAACTATCGACCGGTCGTCAAATTAATTTAAACATACCCCGAGAGGCAACTATCTACCGGTCGTCAAATTAATTTAAACATACCACGACTGCCAACTGTTGACCGGTCGGCAAATTAATTTACAAACACCACCCGGTCGTTAAACTAATTTAAAGATATCACGAGTACCAACTAGGGGCCAGAAGTTAATAATAATAATGTATTTTTCCAAACATATACAATACATTTTATACAATATAATATTTTAAACTATTACTTAATAAATATACATAAGACAATATTTTACTGATTATTTTTAATACAGCTTAATAATAAACAAGTGTTATATAATTACTGTAATGTTTTCTCCACTCTTCATACCTTAATATATAAAATATAATATATAAAATAATATATAAAATAAAATAAAAATATATAAAAAATAATAACAATAAATCGTTAATTAAACTAATTTACACATACCACGAGTGGCAACTATAGACAGGTCGTCAAATTAATTTACACATACCACGAGTGGCAACTATAGACAGGTCGTCAAATTAATTTACACATACCACGAGTGGCAACTATCGACCGGTCGTCAAATTAATTTACACATACCACGAGTGGCAACTATCGACCGGTCGTCAAATTAATTTACACATACCACGAGTGGCAACTATCGACAGGTCGTCAAATTAATTTACACATACCACGAGTGGCAACTATCGACCGGTCGTCAAATTAATTTACACATACCACGAGTGGCAACTATCGACCGGTCGTCAAATTAATTTACACATACCACGAGTGGCAACTATCGACCGGTCGTCAAACTAATTTACACATACCACGAGTGGCAACTATCGACCGGTCGTCAAATTAATTCACAAATAGCAAGAATAGCGCAACTATGGACGGTCGTTAAACTTTCTTAAGCATACACAAATCACGATTGGCAACTATCGATCGATTGTCAAACTAATTTACACAAATCAAAGGTGGACACTTTCGACCGGTCGTGCACATCTAATTGACACAAATTGCGAGTGACTATTATCGTACCGCTCGTCAAACGGATTTACACAAATCAAGAGTGGCACAACTATCGACCAGTCGTCAAACTAATATACAAGTGTATGGGCAAATTTATAAGGAATTGTCTCATTACCTCTAGCCGTAGATTTATGAATGGGTCGGTATCACAAATACATAGTTATTATGGGGAAGTTCGTCAACAGTCTTGGAAGAGCTGTGACTCAACAGAACAGTGCCAGGAATGTCACTTCTCCCTGGCAACGGCCTCCACCGCAAGATAATCAACACATCGGCACAAATACCGTGTAGTTTTATCGCAATTTTGTTTTATAAACACAACAAGACAATGCGTGCCTCTTGATTATTAGACAATGTCAGATAATGATTCTATCATATCATATCCACGTCTCGTATCTTCTTTAGTATGCAAGATTTATCAAAATTAACATTTTCCAATCTCAGTATTTTGGCTTCTTTTTTCACAGTTAATTCCTTAGCGCAGACATAAATTCAAACAAACTTATTTTGTCCAAAAGCTAAATCAAATGTTCAGTGGGAATAATCTGTGGTTCCACATACGTACCAACTACCCAGCAATCGTATTTCTCTCAATAAACCGAATTTATTTGCGTTTAATTCGATATATTTGTTCAACCTAATAGCTTTGCATTCTTTGTTGCCTACACAAACTAAGGCCTACTTGTAATTAATAGGGGGGGGATGAGTCATTTAAGTAAAAGAGAAAAAAAGAAACAGATGTCGCTTTTGTACGGCTATAGCGAAGACGTCAGTGGCCGTTATATAGGCAATACAGCTAATTAATGTACATCTTTATTCATCTGTAGCAATCATTACTGCGTTTTTCCTTATGGATTGGGGATAAGGGGGCGGATTCGGGGGTAAGGGGGGGATAAGGGAGGGATTCACAAGTTCTAACCCTGTCATCGCAAGACAAACTTGAAATATAGCAGCAGGACACACTAACTTGAAGCACATTTAGCGCACTATTGGATGCGACGTTTTTTTTTTTTTTTTTTTTTATTTATCTTCTAGACATAACACAACTGTTTAACGACCACATAAAGGCTTATCAACGCCATATCTCGTTGCGTCATGCTAATAAATATGTGATACTGAGGAATCCAATTATTAACAACTATCTCGTCGTTTAATGCCATTTATGATTTGTGATCTAAATAAGCGTTTCTACCCGAACAATGAGAATGCGTTAATTTTTGTTAAAATAAATATTATATACAACAAATTTGTGCTCCACTGGCACATTCCGTAGAAATAGTTTCTCACGTTTAGTCTCAATTGTAAAGAAGATTTTGGCTAGTTATAATATGCATCAATTATTATATACGAGTTGAAAAGGCATTTGAAACAATAACAATGAAAAGGCATTGATTTATAAAATAAATTGTATAAAAATTAAATTAGTGTTCTACAGAAATGCCCAGTTAAAATAGTTTCTCACATTTATTCCAGGTTTGTTTTAAGTAGCTGTTGTAAGGCTAGTTTATAAGTCGCCTATTGTACTTCAAATACTAACTCTAACGAAAATGCATAAATACGCTTATGTGTTTCTACAATTCTATGTATTCCGTGTGTATTTCTACTTCAATATGCAATACACGACAGACTGTAACATACCTCACAGCGGGGTTATCCAGGCGGAATAAGATGCACCGGTCTGGTACTCGCGGCGCGGCCACTCACTGCACTACACACTGACAGACAAGACAGTGGGCGGCGACAGCGGGGAGGGGGACACTCCCATTCACATTCAATACTCTAGGATTCCCCAACACTCCGACTACCATCAATACTATATATACTGGCAGCACTGCAATATTACTACTCGTTCAACATTTAGTTGTAAGGTAACAGTTGACGCTAATTACACAACACAAACGAAACCGAATTAAAACATAGTTTACGTTCAGTTGTAACGAACCTTCCCGATGCACTATTATATCACATTGCACGTTCAGTTAGTTGTAAGGAATCTACCCGATGCACTATTATATCACATTCCACGTTCAGTTAGTTGTAAGGAATCTACCCGATGCACTATTATATCACATTCCACGTTCAGTTGTAAGGAACCTACCCGATGCACTATTATATCACATTCCACGTTCAGTTGTAAGGAACCTTTCCGATGCACTATTATATTACATTTCACGTTCAGTTGTAAGAAACCTACCCGATGCACTATTATATCACATTCCACGTTCAGTTGTAAGGAACCTTTTCGGTGCACTATTATACTACATTTCACGTTCAGTTGTACGGAAACAACAGAC
Source organism: Stictocephala bisonia (assembly GCA_035578905.1). Taxonomy (NCBI): domain Eukaryota; kingdom Metazoa; phylum Arthropoda; class Insecta; order Hemiptera; family Membracidae; genus Stictocephala; species Stictocephala bisonia. The sequence goes on along the minus strand of JAQJVL010000087.1, from coordinate 842,361 downwards.
GTGCATCAACTTAGACAAATTACACAACATGAACGAATGCTAATGCGCTATTATAACATACGAGATATCAACCAGCTGAGGCAAATCAAACATGTTCGAATGCCGACACACTATTATAACACATTCCACGTTCAGCTGTAAAGAATCCACAGATATGTATCAACTTAGACAAATCACACTACATGTACGAATGTTAATGCACTGTTATATCACATTCTGCGTTCAGTTGTAAGGAGCCTTCCGATGCACTATTATATTATATTCCACGTTCAGTTGTACAGAACCAAAAGACGTACATCAGCTTAGACAAATTACACAACATGAACGAATGTTAATTCACTATTACATCACATTCTGCGTTCAGTTGTAAGGAGCCTTCTGATGCACTATCATATTATGGTCCACGTTCCCCTCAGTTGTACGGAACCAAAAGACATACATCAGCTTAGGCAAATTACACAACGTGAACGAACGCTAATGCGCTATTATATTGCATTTCACGTTCAGTATAAGGTAAGCCTACACCCTAAACATATAATTTACAATATAATACACATATAATAATAAGATTATTATTATCAGAAGCGACAAGTACAGTTTGCAACATATATATTAACAATATAACCCGTTTCACCATGTATTCAATATTTAATCTATTACATAGGAATCAAGTATTTGCTAACAGCAATTCACTAACTGTTTAGTCTGTCACTATTCAGTGCCTCTGCCTCTACATTATGAAAGATTGGATACTTCACAATCACATACCGAGAAATGGTTGGCGCCACTCCCCACCATTACGTCACATTTGCAGCTGACGCACGTCACTCAACACTGGACCAGCATCGTCCATCGTCTTGGAGTACCGAGACAGATAACAGGTTGCGTGAGTTTACCGAAGGTTTGTTTAAATATCGATGATTTTGATTTGACGAGTCAATAGCCAATCCATTTGGATTACGATCGACTGTCGATCTGTCTTGTGGCTGATTCTGCCCAGAAACTGCTCAGAGGCACCGAGGTGCATCAAAATTCACACACCTGCTGCAAAACTGTTGGCTCCGTCCGCCCAGAATACTTACATCAAATTATTATTCAATATAATAGCAATTAAAATTTGAAACTATCACTACAAACGTGTTAACATCGGAGTCTTTTGCTAGCCTAACGGTTAGCACGTCTACTTTCAATGCAGAGTTTCACGGGTTCAATTTGCCAAGGGGTTTGGACCGTTGTCCCATAACAATGTTTGAATACTGTGTTAAAAAGCATCTGGCGTAGTCAGTAAAAATCTAATGGCATAAATACCCTATCTTCCCAGGCACAGACCCGAAAATAACAATAACTTCTATGTGTTCTCCAAAAGTTGAATCCATTCTAGTACCACTACACAAATTAAGTACTGTATTTAAAGGGTTCTGTATGAGCATTATTGGAATTCTAGACTTACAGCCGCTATCAATTTTTCAAACAGGTCGTTACCAGTTCTGGCGTAGACAACAAAAAAGTCCTAGAAAACTAAGTAAAAGTGTGTCGATATCTCATGTCTGAATCTTAACTTTGGATTGCACATAAGCGTGTAAAATGACTATGGCTAACGTCACAGAATATACACAGATCTAACTAAGCTCGGCTTCTTCTCAAAAGGGCTTAATCTCGACATCAGGCACTAAGCCACTAGTGCCCATGATGATATAACTACTGAGTGGACACCTTAACACTAGAATACTGTGCTCATAACCCATCAACTCACGACACCTTGACATCAGGGACAAGACACTAGTGCCCATGATGATGTAACTACTGAGTGGACACCTTAACACTAGAATACTGTGCTCATAACCCATCAACTCACAACACCTTGACATCAAGCACTAAGCCACTAGTGCCCATGATGATATAACTACTGAGTGGACACCTTAACACTAGAATACTGTGCTCATAACCCATCAACTCACACCTTGACATCAAGCACTAAGCCACTAGTGCCCATGATGATATAACTACTGAGTGGGCACCTTAACACTAGAATACTGTGCTCATAACCCATCAACTCACGACACCTTGACATCAGGCACAAGACACTAGTGCCCATGATGATGTAACTACTGAGTGGACACCTTAACACTAGAATACTGTGCTCATAACCCATCAACTCACAACACCTTGACATCAAGCACTAAGCCACTAGTGCCCATGATGATATAACTACTGAGTGGACACCTTAACACTAGAATACTGTGCTCATAACCCATCAACTCACAACACCTTGACATCAAGCACTAAGCCACTAGTGCCCATGATGATATAACTACTGAGTGGACACCTTAACACTAGAATACTGTGCTCATAACCCATCAACTCACGACACCTTGACATCAGGCACAAGACACTAGTGCCCATGATGATGTAACTACTGAGTGGACACCTTAACACTAGAATACTGTGCTCATAACCCAACTCACAACGCCTTGACATCAGGCACTAAGACACTAGTGCCCGTGATGATATAACTACTGAGTGGACACCTTAACACTAGAATACTGTGCTCATAACCCAACTCACAACGCCTTGACATCAGGCACTAAGACACTAGTGCCCGTGATGATATAACTACTGAGTGGACACCTTAACACTAGAATACTGTGCTCATAACCCAACTCACAACGCCTTGACATCAGGCACTAAGACACTAGTGCCCGTGATGATATAACTACTGAGTGGACACCTTAACACTAGAATACTGTGCTCATAACCCAACTCACAACGCCTTGACATCAGGCACTAAGCCACTAGTGCCCATGATGATATAAATACTGAGTGGACACCTTAACACTAGAATACTGTGCTCATAACCCAACTCACAACACCTTGACATCAGGCACTAAGACACTAGTGCCCGTGATGATATAAATACTGAGTGGACACCTTAACACTAGAACGTGCGACCTGACGACGCCTCCACCGGGACCTACGCCACCAAGCCCCAGGGTTTCGCGTGGGCCTTCACCGTCAGTAGCGGACCCAGTGGTGACCTACGACCTGACAACGACGCCCCGGCGGTCCTTGTCTTCAAGTTCAATGGTGACTCCTGGCTTGGCGTCGTACGCCGAGGCCGTCAGCAGGCCATTGCAACGGCCTAATTTTTTAGACAGCCCACTCTCAGCTACTCCAACAGACTGACAAACAAAAAAAACAAATAAAAAAAACACGAAATCAATCCAAATTCTAAAAAATCGAATCAACAAAAATTTTCAAAATGCAGTTTCATTGGTGCACCAGAACGCACAAATGGCAACCAATAAGATGGACGAATTTTCTCTGTTGTGCGAGGAACTCGATCCAGATATGCTAGTTGTTACCGAGCATGGGTTCAACAACAGAATTATCGATCATTTTGAGATACTAAATTATCAATTGGCCAACCACCATTGCCGTACAACCGCTAAAGGCGGGGGGTGGCAATTTTTTCAAAAAAAAATTTTTTTGACTACCCCTTACAAACCGACTGCATCCACTGACAAGGACTTCGAAATAACAGGGGTAAAAGTCGAAACCAACAGATCTCTACTGACAGTAATTGGTTTGTACAGATCTCCCAGTGGAAACTTTGAATCCTTCCTGGAAAAATTTGATTTCATGTTGTCGGAAATGTTGAAAAAGAACCAACATTTCATTGTCATGGGAGATTTCAACATAAACGTCCTAGACGCTAGTTGTCCCATGACAAAACAGTTTGCTGACTTGCTAAGGTCGTTTGGACTAGCATGGTCAATCTACTCGCCAACGAGAGTGGCCAATAATTCAGCAACTGCCATCGACAACATAATAACAAACCTGACCAACATCAAAGCGACTGTGATCAACACGGCCATATCTGATCATTATGGCCAGCAGGTCATCGTTGATGACTATGAGCCAAACCGGGATTTAATTCAAATGAGATCAGCCAGGGAAACAAGGCCCGAAAATATTTCGCTCCTGAACTCCATGCTTGCGCGGGAGAGATGGGGCTTTTTAAATTTCAATGATCCCGTTGATAAACAATTTGAAATCTTCGAATCAACATTTAGTTACCATTTAAACGTGAGCTGCCCCATGAAACAAATCAAACAAAAGCCGAGGAAAAAATTGTGCACATGGATTACCAAAGGTATCCTAGTTTCGAGAGAGAATTTATTATTTCTCTCCGAAATTAAGAAGTGCTCAACAAATCCAGAATTCGTTCTCTTTTTTCAAAATTACAAACGAATCTATAGGAAAGTCATCAGAGCTGCAAAGGCCTATGATGTAAACAAAACTCTGCTCACGTCCAAAAACATCTCAAAAACTGCATGGGCCGTCATTAACAATAAAAAACCACCCACAAACATACGAATTGAACTGGAAATTGGAAATGAACGCATTCAAGACCCTCTTAAGGTCGCGGATGAGTTCAACCAATTTTTTGCCTCGGTCGGAGTGGACCAAGGGCTTGGTCCTACTCCGCAACAGCCTCTCCCGCCTCGAGTGCAGAGTCCAGCAGCCTCAATGGCGTTGGCCCCAGTCTCTCAACTGGAAATTGACCGGGTGATCAGAGACCTTCAGTCAAAAAATCGAACGATTCAAATCATTCGTCCACGTGGCTCCTCAAAAACTGTTCTCAACACCTGTTGGGACCATTGGATTACCTGATCAACCACTCTTTCACATCGGGAACCTTTCCGTCCTCGCTCAAAAAGGCAAAGGTATCCCCAATATTTAAAAAGGGCGACCCCCTCTCTCCCCAAAATTACCGCCCAATTTCAATGCTTCCAATCTTCAGCAAAATCTTTGAAAAAGTCTTTCTCACAAGATGTGTGGATTTTCTCGATAGGCACAATCTGCTATCAAACAACCAGTTCGGATTTCGAAGTGGTAAATCGACTACAGACGCAGTAACGCGTCTAGTAGAAATGATAGTAGTTGGAATTGAAAGTCGAAGAGAGACACTCAGTGTTTTCCTTGACTTGTCAAAAGCCTTTGACTGCGTTGATCATTGTCTGCTTCTTTACAAACTTGAACATTACGGGATACGAGGAGTGCCTCTCAAATGGCTTGAATCGTATCTCAGTAATAGAACACAATTCGTTGGCATTTCTGAAACCCGGTCGGGAGAGGAGTGGCTAAATTATGGGGTCCCACAAGGCTCTATACTTAGTCCGCTGCTCTTCTTGATCTACGTCAACGATGTTGCCTCATCCGCACAACAAGGACAAATTGTCCAATATGCAGATGACACGACACTCTGCATGAACGCAAAAACAATCCAAGAGCTCGAAAAGGTGACCTTTTTGGAGCTCAACAGCGCAATCCAACATTTCAATAAACTCAACCTCAAAACCAACCCAACAAAATCAAACTTCATCAAATTTGGTTTGCGTCAAAAAGACTCAGAGATACCTACAGTCATGCTGGATGAAACTGAGATCGAAGAGGTCTACTCAGCCAAATTCCTAGGAATATACCTAGATCAAAGATTGACTTGGGATTGCCAAGTAGACCACGTTTGCTCAAAACTGTCCTCAGGAATTTATGTTTTGAGAAAACTGTCAGAGTATTGCCCAACTCAGGTACTGATGACGGCGTACTACGGAGTAATTTACCCACATCTCTCCTACGGACTGGCGGTGTGGGGAGGTTGCTCCAACGTGAACCTCTCAAGAATTTTTGTTCTTCAAAAAAGAGCGGTTCGAATAATCGCAAAACTTAGGCAGAGAGTCGTGCAGAGCAACATTCAAAACCCTGAACTTGTTGACATTACCCTGCCTCTACATTCTTGAAACATGTCTCTTTTTTAAATCAAAATGCGAGTCCATAAGAGGTTGCGACATACACTCTTATGAGACTAGAGGCAGGGGTAACTACCGAACTGGGAAACACAGGACGGTAGCTTACGAACGATTGCCCGCACAGGCAGGTGTTCAATTTGTCAACAAGCTGCCAAATTCAATCAAATGTGCTCCTACGCTGAAGGCGTTCAAATCTCGTCTGAAGCAAGTGTTGATTGCAGAGGCATTCTACAGTTCGGACGAGTTTTTGGCACATAACTGGGAGATCTAGTAAAATTGCAAGAGTAGACTGGCTGAGTGGGAAACAGTTTTTTTCTTTTTTTGAAAGAATGGGTGTGTGAATGCATGCTTATTGTATGTATGAATGTGGATCTGGATGTAAACGTGGATGAATAATTTTAGCTTAGTTTAAATATTTTATAGTAATGACGATTGTGATGCATTATACAAATGTAAAAATATGCAATAAAACACTTATTAAAACACTTATTATTATTATTATTATTAGAATACTGTGCTCGTAACCCAACTCACAACGCCTTGACATCAGGCACTAAGACACTAGTGCCCGTGATGATATAAATACTGAGTGGACACCTTAACACTAAAATACTGTGCTCATAACCCAACTCACAACGTCTTGACATCAGACACTAAGCCACTAGTGCCCGTGATAATATAAATACTGAGTGGACACCTTAACACTAGAATACTGTGCTCATAACCCATCAACTCACAACACCTTGACATCAGGCACTAAGCGACTAGTGCCCATGATGATATAACTACTGAGTGGACACCTTAACACTAGAATACTGTGCTCATAACCCAACTTACAACGTCTTAACATCAGGCACTAAGACACTAGTGCCCGTGATGATATAAATACTGAGTGGGCACCTTAACACTAGAATACTGTGCTCATAAACCATCAACTCACAACACCTTGACATCAAGCACTAAGCCACTAGTGCCCATGATGATATAAATACTGAGTGGGCACCTTAACACTAGAATACTGTGCTCATAACCCATCAACTCACAACACCTTGACATCAGGCACTAAGCCACTAGTGCCCATGATGATATAAATACTGAGTGGGCACCTTAACACTAGAATACTGTGCTCATAACCTATCAACTCACAACACCTTGACACCAAGCACTAAGCCACTAGTGCCCATGATAATATAACTACTGAGTGGACACCTTAACACTAGAATACTGTGCTCATAACCAAACTCACAACGCCTTGACATCAGGCACTAAGCCACTAGTGCCCGTGATGATATAAATACTGAGTGGACACCTTAACACTAGAATACTGTGCTCATAACCCATCAACTCACAACACCTTGACATAAAGCACTAAGCCACTAGTGCCCATGATGATATAAATACTGAGTGGACACCTTAACACTAGAATACTGTGCTCATAACCCATCAACTCACAACACCTTGACATCAGGCACTAAGCCACTAGTGCCCATGATGATATAAATACTGAGTGGACACCTTAACGCTAGAATACTGTGCTCATAACCCATCAACTCACAACACCTTGACATCAAGCACTAAGCCACTAGTGCCCATGATGATATAAATACTGAGTGGGCACCTTAACACTAGAATACTGTGCTCATAACCCATCAACTCACAACACCTTGACATCAAGCACTAAGCCACTAGTGCCCATGATGATATAACTACTGAGTGGACACCTTAACACTAGAATACTGTGCTCATAACCCAAATCACAACGCCTTGACATCAGGCACTAAGCCACTAGTGCCCGTGATGATGTAAATACTGAGTTGACACCTTAACACTAGAATACTGTGCTTATAACCCAACTCACAACGCCTTGACATCAGGCACTACGACACTAGTGCCCATGATGATATAACTACTGAGTGGGCACCTTAACACTAGAATACTGTGCTCATAACCCATCAACTCACAACACCTTGACATCAAGCACTAAGCCACTAGTGCCCATGATGATATAACTACTGAGTGGACACCTTAACACTAGAATACTGTGCTCATAACCCATCAACTCACAACACCTTGACATCAAGCTCTAAGCCACTAGTGCCCATGATGATATAACTACTGAGTGGACACCTTAACACTAGAATACTGTGCTCATAACCTATCAACTCACAACACCTTGACATCAATCAGTAAGCCACTAGTGCCCATGATGATATAACTACTGAGTGGACACCTTAACACTAGAATACTGTGCTCATAACCCATCAACTCACAACACCTTGACATCAAGCACTAAGCCACTAGTGCCCATGATGATATAACTACTGAGTGGACACCTTAACACTAGAATACTGTGCTCATAACCCATCAACTCACAACACCTTGACATCAATCACTAAGCCACTAGTGCCCATGATGATATAACTACTGAGTGGACACCTTAACACTAGAATACTGTGCTCATAACCCATCAACTCACAACACCTTGACATCAGGCACTAAGACACTAGTGCCCATGATGATATAACTACTGAGTGGACACCTTAACACTAGAATACTGTGCTCATAACCCATCAACTCACGACACCTTGACATCAGGCACTAAACCACTAGTGTCTAATTCAAAGTATCCAAGATAATCTACAAACCAGAAAAATAGCAAACTTATTTCATAAAGATTGTTGGATTGAAAAGTAGCTATAGTACCAGAAGTGTTTTGGCCATGTTTGGGGATTTTCCAGAGAACACTAAGAATGGAAAAGAGTAAACAAATTTTGTTGGTTTTTTTAGTTGTTAAGTTTGTCATCAACAGTCCTATAATCTATACTGTATTAGTTATTGAACATTGGTAAAAGCAGATTTACTGTGTTAAATGGACCAGAGAATACTACCTGTGAAACCTGGCAAACCTGACAATGAATCCCATTAAAGTCATTGAAGCTGATTGTGATAATAGCACATGAGTTGTCTACAACCGAACATTTTAATTAAGCAATTGTATTGAATTTTTATTTGCATCGAAGTACTTTTCTGTAACTAAAGTTCAATTGTCAAAGTGTATGGTCTATAATACAGCAGTGTCATCTATATTATATAAAAGCCAAATACTTTTATATAATATAGATACCACTCACTCACTGACAGATCACAAAATCTCATAAACCACCAAATGGATTTCATTGAAATTTTAAATTTTCATTATTAAATTGATTTAATAAATTTCATAGGATTAAATTGAAAGTTTAAATATTTTATAGTAATGACGATTGTGATGCATTATACAAATGTAAAAATATGCAATAAAACACTTATTAAAACACTTATTATTATTATTATTATTAGAATACTGTGCTCGTAACCCAACTCACAACGCCTTGACATCAGGCACTAAGACACTAGTGCCCGTGATGATATAAATACTGAGTGGACACCTTAACACTAAAATACTGTGCTCATAACCCAACTCACAACGCCTTGACATCAGGCACTAAGACACTAGTGCCCATGATGATATAACTACTGAGTGGACACCTTAACAATAGAATACTGTGCTCATAACCCAACTCACAACGTCTTGACATCAGACACTAAGCCACTAGTGCCCGTGATAATATAAATACTGAGTGGACACCTTAACACTAGAATACTGTGCTCATAACCCATCAACTCACAACACCTTGACATCAGGCACTAAGCGACTAGTGCCCATGATGATATAACTACTGAGTGGACACCTTAACACTAGAATACTGTGCTCATAACCCAACTTACAACGTCTTAACATCAGGCACTAAGACACTAGTGCCCGTGATGATATAAATACTGAGTGGGCACCTTAACACTAGAATACTGTGCTCATAAACCATCAACTCACAACACCTTGACATCAAGCACTAAGCCACTAGTGCCCATGATGATATAAATACTGAGTGGGCACCTTAACACTAGAATACTGTGCTCATAACCCATCAACTCACAACACCTTGACATCAGGCACTAAGCCACTAGTGCCCATGATGATATAAATACTGAGTGGGCACCTTAACACTAGAATTCTGTGCTCATAACCCATCAACTCACAACACCTTGACATAAAGCACTAAGCCACTAGTGCCCATGATGATATAAATACTGAGTGGGCACCTTAACACTAGAATACTGTGCTCATAACCCATCAACTCACAACACCTTGACATCAGGCACTAAGCCACTAGTGCCCATGATGATATAAATACTGAGTGGACACCTTAACGCTAGAATACTGTGCTCATAACCCATCAACTCACAACACCTTGACATCAGGCACTAAGCCACTAGTGCCCATGATGATATAAATACTGAGTGGGCACCTTAACACTAGAATACTGTGCTCATAACCCATCAACTCACAACACCTTGACATCAGGCACTAAGACACTAGTGCCCGTGATGATATAAATACTGAGTGGACACCTTAACACTAGAATACTGTGCTCATAACCCATCAACTCACGACACCTTGACATCAGGCACAAGACACTAGTGCCCATGATGATGTAACTACTGAGTGGACACCTTAACACTAGAATACTGTGCTCATAACCCAACTCACAACGCCTTGACATCAGGCACTAAGACACTAGTGCCCATGATGATGTAACTACTGAGTGGACACCTTAACACTAGAATACTGTGCTCATAACCCAACTCACAACGCCTTGACATCAGGCACTAAGACACTAGTGCCCGTGATGATATAACTACTGAGTGGACACCTTAACACTAGAATACTGTGCTCATAACCCAACTCACAACGCCTTGACATCAGGCACTAAGACACTAGTGCCCGTGATGATATAACTACTGAGTGGACACCTTAACACTAGAATACTGTGCTCATAACCCAACTCACAACGCCTTGACATCAGGCACTAAGACACTAGTGCCCGTGATGATATAACTACTGAGTGGACACCTTAACACTAGAATACTGTGCTCATAACCCATCAACTCACAACACTTTGACATCAGTCACAAGACACTAGTACCCGTGATGATATAACTACTGAGTGGACACCTTAACACTAGAATACTGTGCTCATAACCCATCAACTCACGACACCTTGACATCAAGCACTAAGACACTAGTGCCCATGATGATATAAATACTGAGTGGACACCTTAACACTAGAATACTGTGCTCATAACCCAACTCACAACGCCTTGACATCAGGCACTAAGACACTAGTACCCGTGATGATATAAATACTGAGTGGACACCTTAACACTAGAATACTGTGCTCATAACCCATCAACTCACGACACCTTGACATCAGGCACTAAACCACTAGTGTCTAATTCGAAGTATCCAAGATAATCTACAAACCAGAAAAATAGCAAACTTATTTCATAAAGATTGTTGGATTGAAAAGTAGCTGTAGTACCAGAAGTGTTTTGGCCATGTTTGGGGATTTTCCAGAGAACACTAAGAATGGAAAAGAGTAAACAAATTTTGTTGGTTTTTTTAGTTGTTAAGTTTGTCATCAACAGTCCTATAATCTATACTGTATTAGTTATTGAACATTGGTAAAAGCAGATTTACTGTGTTAAATGGACCAGAGAATACTACCTGTGAAACCTGGCAAACCTGACAATGAATCCCAAGATTAAAGTCATTGAAGCTGATTGTGATAATAGCACATGAGTTGTCTACAACCGAACATTTTAATTAAGCAATTGTATTGAATTTTTATTTGCATCGAAGTACTTTTCTGTAACTAAAGTTCAATTGTCAAAGTGTATGGTCTATAATACAGCAGTGTCATCTATATTATATAAAAGCCAAATACTTTTATATAATATAGATACCACTCACTCACTGACAGATCACAAAATCTCATAAACCACCAAATGGATTTCATTGAAATTTTAAAGGAAGTTAACTAGTGGCACTAGTGGCTTAGTGCCTGATGTCGAGATTAAGCCCTTTTGAGAAGAAGCCGAGCTTAGTTACTTGACTACACGTTAGCACAGAATATAGACAGATATATCTGTCTATATTCTGTGACGTTAGCCATAGTCATTTTACACTATGGCTAACGTCACATATCCAAAGTTAAGATTCAGACATGAGATATCGACACACTTTTACTCAGTTTTCTAGGACTTTTTTGTTGTCTACACCAGAACTAATAACGACCTGTTTGAAAAATTGTTAGCGGCTGTAAGTCTAGAATTCCAATAATGATCATACAGAACCCTTTAAATACAGTACTTAATTTGATTGGTCTATAATACAGCAGTGTCATCTATATTATATAAAAGCCAAATACTTTTATATCATATAGATAACACTCACTCACTGACAGATCACAAAATATCATAAACCACCAAATGGATTTCATTGAAATTTTAAAGGAAGTTAACTTTGGTATCGAAGGGACCCGATAAGAAAGGATTCTACAAAATTCCATTCCTAAGGGGTACAAACATCCCCTCAAAATTTCCTTTTATCCATAAGAATAACATTGGGTTGATTTTAGTAAATTAATTACAGCTGTTTGTAAATAAACATGTTTATTTTATATATTTGACATTACCATATTGATGCATTAAGAATTTAATCTTCAGCCGTTATAAAAAACACAAATGAAATAAACATGTTTGAAATAGGCTAAGTAATACCCTATACTGATAAATAGGTAGCAACGCAAGTAGTGGGAGTGAAATATTCACATATTAAATAATTTAATATTGTAATTTTACGTTATACAGATAATCTACTATTATTTGCAGTCAAAGTCGCATGCTGAGGCCGAGGTGTATGAGGTCAGCGAGAGTCAGAGTTGGCAAGCGAAGCGTGCGGGGGTGTTGAATAGTATATAATATATTCAATAACTGTATGGGTTTGGTGATAAAAATATTAAGAAAATATTTTTATATTTTAGATACATACGTAAGTTTTAATAAAGAAACCACTGTGACTGAGGCATTTTTAACTTCAAAATATTAACTATTCAATGTTCTTTTTAAATTTCAAATTTTATTATATGGTAAATGAGCGACCAATTCATAAAAAAATCTGAAAACAAGGTATTTATATTTCAAGGATTTGACCGGTAATAAAAATCACATTATGACACTAGAAGTATCTTTTGATAGTTGTCTAGTGGACCTCAAGATGATTTTTGTAAAACGTTGAATACTTGAGTATTTTTTTACAACTAAATGTGTGAAACTTTAAATGCCTTTTTTAATGATTTTAAATTAAAAACTCATATTATCAAATTATAATAATAATACTTTATTGATGTCAACTGATGTATAAAATTATATAGAAAATAAAAAAAGTACAAAAATAAAAAATACATTATTATAACAAATTATAGTACAGGCAGGACTTTTCTTCATTCTTCAAGAATGAGAAATTTCTTTAAAAATTTAGATAATTTTCTGTTAAAATTTTCCTTAATCTTGATTTGAAATAATTTAACACGTTAAATGCCAAGGCAGTATCGGAGCCATATACCCTGCAGTGCAAACCTTTATTCGTCATCGTATATATATGATTTTTGGTAGACACATATAAAATAGATACTAGATTGAATATCTAACATTACTTTCTATTTATATATGTGTTTGAAATGTCGGCCCATCGCTCCAGCATGTAATTCTACATTACCAAAAATGTATTGTAAAATGAAATGTCGGGCCAATGGGCCGACTAAGAAATTCTCTTTTTTTCAGCTTAAATGGTGAATAATACAGGTTTTCCTTGATAAGGTCTTATTTTGATCTTCCATGACTGATATCAAGGAAGACATCTGCATGAACTTAATGGAGCTTCCAGATTGGTCTACTTCCTCCAGTAAAACAAACAGGACATCACTACCTCAAGGAATCAAAAGGAATTATTCGATTTGGAACATACAAGAAACATCTTAGAAGGGCATGCCACCTAATATTTTCCAATTTTGTTAGGTGGCAAGAAACTGCAAAAATACCAAAAAGAACAAACCTAACCTAACAATATCCCACCTAACCTATAAAAACATAACTTTATCAAAATAGGTATTTTTCCGGTGCTAACACTGGTACAATTTCAAAACCTTTTACATATTCTTGATCAGAACAAAATTCCGCACAATTTAAGTACCCACAATGCTATATTTTCGTACAACAAAACATTTTTCAATTTTTCCTCTGGTGTTTACAAGTACTTTCAAATCATAATTAGGGCCTACCCCAATACATGGGTATTTTGAGGAAAAAAACTTGAAAAATGCATAATGTGTTATATCAAATAGACCAAACACAACAAAATAAAAAAAAGATGATTTTATTTTTTTATTTTTTTTTTCTGTATACAATTTTGTGTGGCCTTGATATGCCAAACTTAACATCAAGGACCAATAATAACTATAGGCTATTCAAAACAATAGAAAAAGATTTACAAACACAATAAACCTCGTATTATCCAGACTAATGTGGTGATATTCCGATCCAGATACATATAAATCCAGATAAAAAAATACAAGGTAAAAATTGGATAAATATCGGTAAAAGATGTCTACACAGATACAATAAGCAATTTACGCTTCACAGAAGCACACAGACCCTCATTTCATTTACGGGAGAATATTCTACAACTGAAAGGACACCCATAAAAATACGTTACCATTACTAAATTTGACCAAAGTCAGTGTTTTAAGTAAATAACAACGAAAAGCCAAATTTTTGGATGCAATCCATACAATAGTCTATATTTTGTAAGCTATTCTTATGACTGGGTCCTCTTAATACCGACATGGCATCCGCTCAATGGCTGCTATCAGCATGGACACTACTAGAGAAGTCTAGTGTGTCCATGTTGTGTGGGGGAGATAACTGAGTATCAGGCTTGTCAGTTAGCTGAAAATCAGAGGAACACTACGAGGTTCACATTCCACTTAAAGCTGTAGGTCCTATAGTTGCCCTGGCTGTTGGGCTATTAATAAATTGCCCTTTTGATAAACAGTTGAACTCAGTCAGTAACTGACTACACTCATATCATCAATCATATTCGCCTTAAAATACGCACAATGTTGTGTCAGCGTCTCATATGAAAGAAAGAAAAAGACTAAGATGATCTGGACAATGATAAACGCCTCGATAGGAGGGGTCATATGAATAAACAGCTTTATACCATATAAATAGCTTTTACTGTCACACTAGAAAGTATTTATTCAGCACTGTCAGTATTCTGCGCATTCATAACTGTATACATAAAAAATAAATATTCATATATGCAACTCAGCGGCAACTAATAAAAGCAGTAAAAAGCATATGACATGACAGCTAGCAGCACTAGTGCTCCATTTGGATCATCCAAGGCCAAAATCTAATAAAATACAGTATGAACAGTTTGCTATGTTTCGGGAACCATGCCTGCATGGTCTATGATACTAAGCAAGCAACGCGGGTTTAATGAGTTTATAAGAAAACAACATTTACTGTTTCTACGGCGGTGTAACAACTTAAGAAAACAAACATTTATTGTCCATTGGATCTGTTAGCTGATCCGTATAAACCAGAATCCAGATAATATGAGTCCGGGTAAAACTAGGATTACTGTATAGATAAATATTGGTAATCATGCTCATTCTTGTCTCCTCTGAAAATATGATTTATAGTAGAAAAAGTGGTGAAATATGAATTTAAATTTCTTTAAGAGGTTGATTTCATCCGCGGAAATTCGTTTTTCGCCCAAAAACTAGTTTTCTATCTGATAGTGAAAAAACAAATTTTTAAAAATCGTTACTTTTCGACCATTTTTTTCCACATGTTTTTTATGCTGAACACAAATATATAATTGGTTCAGCAGTAAAATTATTTTTTTAGACCAAAAATGCATTTTTAACTGACCTAACCAAACATAACCTAACTTATCCTAGTGGTCTATTTACTCAACAAAAATTCGTAATTTGTGTTAAATTCAGGTGTTTGGCCTCCGTGGCGGCCTGCCGGCTGTAACTCCGGCTGGAATATAGGTGATTTCAGTTTTTGTGAGTAATAGTTGTTGTTTGAAGTGATCGTGTAATGGCTGATAATCGCGTTTCGCCGCTAAGGTAATTTTTTTTTTTTTCATTATATCTTGAGAAATAATTGTAATAGACCAAAATAGTTTTCAAATTTGTATTCAGCGTAAAAAAACACAACAAAATAAAAAAAACAGATCATTAAAATACCATTTAAATTAACGGAAATATGACCAAAATAATATAAGTTGTGACATTAGTTTTTCGAATTTTTCGGTAAAATACGTGATTTCCGCGAAATTAAAAGCATATCTCGTGAACATACAGCCAATTCTAGGCCCATTTCAAGCAACATTTTCCAATTTTGTTTGATGGCAAGAAATTGCATAAATACATAAATATTAAATGTACAAATTAATTTAGGCCTACTATATGAACTGAGTGGGGCATAAGACGGCCTACTTTCGTTTACAAACCATTAGGCAAATGTCACATATCAAAAATGTATGTTTACATTGCAGAGGTCTTACACCACAATTTATTCTTCAACGTGTGGCAGCACTGCCTCTACCTCCTCTTAAAGTCAAGGTTGAGCTGCACATATGATTAAAAAAGGCTATCATTTAAAATAACGTAGATGTCAAAAATCTAAAGGTTGTGACATTGGTTATTTTGAATTTTTCGACATTGGTAAATTAGGCTAACATGATCTTCGCAGAATAAAAAGCATCTCGTGAAAATATAGCCAATTCTTTATAGATATATAATGGAAAAACTACTTTTGCAGGGAGTTGCGATTAGCAGCCATTTCAAGATCATTAAAAACAACAAATATTAACGAATTTGCTTATAATTGTACCAGAGGGACATCCAGGCACCCAAATCTCAAATTATTGTAAAGGATAGAGGCCTGTGTTAAGTTTGGTTAAGATGGGTTGAGCTAGGTTGTAAAGTGTTATGAGTGAAAAGCGATCTTTTTTCAAAACTAATTAGGCCTATATATTCATGTTCAACTCAAAAATGCATTAAAAGAAATTAAGATTAAAAATGATCTCTCTAAATGTTCCTGAAAAATTGAGTTTTTCCCCATTTCACAGCGAAAAATTAGTTACTCTTATATTGAAAAATTATATCTTCTGATACTCAACTCAATTTTATCAGTTAGTGTTACCTAATATATATTATTACCATGACAAGTGGATGACAGTTTTGAACTCAAACTAACATAACTACCAAAAATATGAATAGAAGAAGGTAATTGTGTGATAACAAACATAGTACAAGAAAGTGTTGGACCACTTACCTGACAAAATAGTTGAGATCTAGGGCCCTAGTCTACTTAATTAAATATAGGATATACGAGTTAGATTATTAGGAATACCTAGGCCTAATTGCAATTGACTCATTCGGTTTATTTCAAAATAAAGGAATGGTCCCTGAAATGGTGCCTTATATTTATTTTATAACTATTCACTCTTTGATTAATTACTCAGAAAATAACGACTTAATTATTGATTATAAACGTATTAAAATTAATGCGTTTATACATAAATGATTTACACAAAAACAGAAAAGATAACATTTAGTTGTTTTGGAATTGGAATGAGGAATGATGGAGATGGAATAGAACATAGGAATTTTTTTTTTATTATTTTATCTGTTAGTTAGGCAACGAGTCGACTATTTCAGCTTGCAAGAACTCATTCTCCAACTCCGAAGTATATTCTATCGTTAAGAACAAATGCAGAAGATTGTGGCAACTACAAAGAAATCTTGCTTTACGCAGGAGGTATAATTTATTTATTTATTTGGATCAACAGTTAACACCAATTTAACAAAGAAATTACAATGCAAACTAAAGTAATCGGCAAGATGGCATAAGTAATGCTAGAAATATTAAGTAAGTCTTAGCATAGACCTTCTATTATACCTTAGGTATAATAGAAGGTCTATGGTCTTAGTCCAATATAACATATCCAATATGAAATATTAAATGGCTTAGTCCAATATAACAGTGATTTTCCTCTTGAAGGAGTCTACCGATTCACTGAAGAAGTCAATGTCAGAGGAAACCATACTCCCAAGCCTCAGCAGTCTGGATAGGCCATTGTGGTACGCGTAGTTAGTCGCCTGGAAACGTCTGCGGAATAATGTCTTAGAACGAGTACCACGTGGGGTGCAGAAATCAATGCTGGAGAGTAGATAGGGGAGGAGACCATTGGCAACCTTGTAGAGAGAGTCGCCAAGTCAGAGTTTGACGCCTCAAGTGAAGTGGAGGAAGTCCAAGACGGGTGCCAACCTCACTCACAGGGGTGGTGCGGTATGTGTATCCAAGCCGGAGGCCGAGCAGCCTGATGAATCGGTTCTGATACTCTGAAGCTGTTCGATGTGGTTGAGCTGATATGGTGACCAGATGACCCAGCCATATTCAAGGATAGGGTGCACCAAAGATTAATAGAGGCATACAAGTGTAGAAGGTGAAGTGAAATCCCTGGAGGTTCTGAATAAAAACCCCAATAAGGAGTTGGCCCTTGCTGTAACTTGGATAATATGCTCCAAGGGGCTGAGGGATGGAGTCATAACTACACCCATAGACCCTCTTGAGAATGGTGTTATCAAGATGATAGTCTTGTAAATAGATGTTAGGTCCACGCCTGAAGGAGAGCACCTCACACTTTAGGACATTGAGTTCCATTGCATTCTCTCTGCACCAGCCACTAATGGCAACAAGGGGCTTTACAGGTTCATTAAGTCATCGGACGAACGTACTCGTCCGAATATCTTCATGTCATCAGCATAGATAAGGTACTGGGAGGTAATTATACTACCAATATCGTTCATGAAGAGGATAAATAGAAGGCCTAATCAATTGAACAGGCGCGTTAAGTAGGAATTAGACCGCTTTTGATACGAGTCATACAACAAATATTTGTCTAACCTAATGACAATAATTCCTTATGGTTGGCTACAAAAAGTATCCTAAAGGAAAATTCCCCGATCCCTAGATTGACAAATAATGGGTGTGTGTACAACAGCAAGACAGAAAAAGCCGATGTGTTAGCTGATTTTTATCAATCTACATTCCGCCCAAACGAAGACATCCAAGATGTGGAATTTTCTGATCATGTTACCTCAGTGATTTCTTCAGCATGGCATACTGTAGAACTTCCAGTGAAATACACTTCTCCATCTGAAATTTATCACTATTTGAAGTCGTTAAAAACAAAAAAGTTTCCTGGTCATGATGGGATACCTAACATAGTATTTTGTAACTCACCTCGTAGAGGACTTGCATTCCTTGTATCCCTTTTCAACGCTTGCCTTAGCATTTCATATTTTCCGACATCATGGAAACACACAAATTATTGTGATCCAAAATCCTGGAAAGCCTTCATCTCAAGAAAGTAGTTACCGTCCAATAAGTTTCTCCCGACGCTTTCAAAACTATTTGAGAACATTAGTAAACGTTGCTTAGATGCTTTTGTAAGTACTACCTTTCTAATCCCAGCACACCAATTTGGATTTCGTTCTCATCATTCTACTAATCACCAACTGTTAAGAGTTTCAGAAGACAGTTGCCATATTTTTAGACATCTCAAAAAATCGTGTTTTTGATCGTTTGATCGTGTTTGGCACGGCGGTTTATTGTTTAAATTAAGAGAATCTGGGATCCCTTGTTGTATGTTCAAAATTAAAAGAAGTTTCTTCAAAGATAGGACATTTTCAGTCAAAATTGGTGGTGTTCTATCTACGATAAGGCCTGTTATTTCTGGAGTACCCCAAGGTGCAATTTTATCTCCTTTTCTAATTAACATACACATATCCGAGTTGCCTACGTCAAATAATGCTGAAATTGCTGCTTTTGCTGATGATACTCTTATTTACTCTAGTCATCATGACAATGAAACTGCAACCATGAGAGTACAAGAGTCTTTGGAACGCGTAGTTAATTGGTTTTGAAAATGGACGATAGCTATCAACCCAACCAAAAGCGAGGCAAAGATTTTCACTCTACGTCGGCCAATAGAACCTCAAAATATCACAATTTTAAATGAAGAAATACCCTAGAACCCTGCCGATCAAGTAATAAAATATTTAGGTGTTTATTCTGATCATAAACTATATTGAAAATTCCAAATAAATAAGAAGCTTAACCTTACTTATGGAATATTGTCAAAATTATTTCCATTATTAAACAAGAAATCATCTATGTCTGTAAAAAACGGCCTTATTATTTACAAAACTATCCTTCGTCCACTTTTGTTGAACGGCTGTCAAGTTTGGGGCATTGCCTCAGCAAGAACATTAAAGAAACTGCAGGTAATTCAAAATAAAGTTTTACGACTCATACTGAAGTGCCCTTGGTATGTGCGTAATACCCAGATTCATTATGAACTTGGAATTGTTCCTGTTCATCAGTTCATTAAAAAATCGACTCAACAATTCTTTAAGAAACGTCCATCTGTAAGTGGTGTACAACATTTCAACATAGCACATCCGACCAACATCAGAACGCTCTGCCTGATCAGAACATCACAACAACAATAACTATGTTGTTATTGTTGTCAGAAACATCAGAAACCACGGCTACCTCAAGACATTTTTTAACTACCATAAACATGTTTCAATCAAGCAAGTTTAATATAAAACATTTTTAACTCTGATCCTGAGGTGCCGAATGGCTAACCTCAATATTTATAGTTCTCTGTTATTATCTTATTCTAACATGTTCTGTCACTTAATTTTACCTTAGCCTATATATAGCATTTTGTAACTTGCTGAACGGTTAATAACATTTTAAAAAAAAATCACATTCTAGTAAAAAACGCATTCCAAATCAGCTGGGTTCACTCCCGAACTTCGAGAAAGGCGGAAAGGGGGAAATTTGTTTGAATCTTATATGGAACTAGCTGTACCCGCCCGCTTCACCGGTCGTAATATTGAGTTTGATTTAGAACCTAATAGCTGAAAGAATTCGAGCATTTTTGCTTCTTCTACCAATATTAGATTTTTTAGGAGGCATGTCATAAAAAGTAAACTGCAAAACAAATAATTGTTTATTTTTTATTTTCACGTTTCACCACATGTTTTAATTACCGAGGAAAAAAGGTTAACACCAAATACAGATCACCTGATCAAGTAAAAGTAGTGTGTGCTACACTCTCAAGGTGAAATGTAGAACTACAATAAATCAAAACATATACAGTACTGTTGTTGTGAGAACTTCAATCTGCTTATGGCATGTGAAACTACATTAAACCACACAGTCATATGTTTTTTGTAAACTATTCAGATTCTCCATTTGAATAACATGGGATCTTTAGGAGCCCGTGGGGCGGGACCCTGTGGACGGATCTGCATCAAACTTCACAGAAACCATCTCGGGCAGGACAACATCCTAAAGTTTCATGGCAATCGGTTGGATGGTTTGGCAGCGCATAAACTTCAAACATATATATATATATATATATATATATATATATATATATATATATATATATATATATATATATATATATACAAACATCCTCTTTTATAAATATAGATTAAACTCGAGTTATCTGGTGACTGTTACTTAACTTAGTTTAATGTAAAACCTGTTGGATATTAATTGATGAATTGATCTATGACTCGTTCATAATTTTTATATAGTTCGGTACCAATCTAATTTCTTGTTCATCTTCAAAATTGACGACTACATATACTGTAAGATGTAGTCTTACATAAATTTTATTGATTTGTGTTCAGCGTCTAGACTCTATAATTAGTTTTTGCTGTAATTTATTTGGCTGTGTGCTGAAGTAATCCAGTTCTTGAATGAAATGTTTTTAAATTATTTGTGGCACCGAGTTGCTGCTCAACATTTTCATTTTGACTTGACTCTTGTTTATTGGTTGCTTCCAAAATAGACTCGGATGAGTCTCTAATAAGTAGCCTCGTGTTGAAAAATAAATATGGTCACTTGTCTAATTTATTTTCCAACTAATATGTCATACTAGAAGTATTATTTGAACGGCAAACTTGACGCTTTTGAGCGTTTCGTTGGACAACGCAGTGACCCGCGTAAACGCAATACCGGAGCACGAATGTACTGCAGGAATTGCATATATTCAAAGGGGTGCGGCGTTAGCATGTTGTAACCTCTATTTTGATACAAAGTAAAATCAAAAGAGAGTTATAATTGGGCTGGACAGAAAGTGGCGTGCGTGTTATATTTAGCGTATATAGGGGTTTTAGCATCGGATAGGAATCGCTCCACCACTCAGCTACCGCTATAGTGTTTAGTTGAAGATCTAAAAAAAAAAAAAAAGAAAAACTATAATGAACTGTAGACGTTTTTTAAATTGTTATTTATTTTTTACATTTTTATTCATTCAGTTATTGTTGTTACTAATTTTTATTTAAATGATTCAATCATTATTATCAATGATTTAATGAATCATCTAGTCATTAGTGCCGATACTGATGTAGCGGGCGGGGCTTGGTACTGTACTGCTATCCCGCGGTCTACTGTCTTCCTAGTTGCTATGACAATTTTTAAATGGAATGAAAGTGGGGGAAGATGTTCAAACAAACAAAGAGTCAAATAAATAATACATGAGAATCTGGAATGGGGTCTAACTATAAAAATATGAAAACACTCAGATAGTTTCACCAATTAATATTCAATGTTATTAAGATTCTGTAGATGCTATCTGTCATGTTGGTTTTAATTCCATAAGAACAATTTTATTTGCGAATCCAAATTTTTCCGTTATTTATTGACCCTAAATTGTGTATGATATGTCATTTTAAACGCTATCATACTGCGCATTGCGTTTGTTTTTATATTTAGAATATTAACGCCTAGATTTGAAAAATAGGTGAAAATAAAAACTTCAAACTAAATATTTTTAGATTTTTTACGGAACGACTCGGCACACTGGTTTCTATAATTAAGCCTAGATGCGTATATAGCCACTTTCTCTAACGTAAAAATAGTTACAGAGTGCTTTCAAGGCCCACTCTGTATAATAATAATTTAATATTTTTTGTCTGATTCTATGAAACAACCAGACTAATTTGTAGGGAAGACTAACTGCATCTTAGTTAAAAATGTTAAATTATAAATAAACAGAGGATGCTCTAGGTCTTCCTTTTCAAAATCAAAATGTTCGCTTAGTCAGAATTAATTATAAAATATAAAACACACCCCTAACCAATTGAAAAATCAATCAATTTAATAATTTATAAAGCTGAACATTTCAATATTCTTAAAAAATACCAATAAAACAAAAATAATTACCTCTTCATTTGATTTACACTTATTTATTTATTCACATTTATATATATAATGTATTATATTCAAGAATGCAATTGTTTACAGAGAATAAGTTCAGATGTTAAGACAATCGGTCGGTTTTTTTTAAGAATTGATAAAACTCAACAAGCCAATCAAATCTCAGTATTTTATCGCGCTCTTTTAGAGCGGGAACATCCCCTGATTCCTCGCCCCTCCCGCTTTCATTGCTTATTATAGCTCAACTATTTGTTGGAAGTAGGCGACCGGAAATTTTGCTCCAACACTTTTTTCTAAATTCGTTACAATTAAAACTAACTTAACTAACTTGAGCTATTGCGATAAGTAGAGAAGTGTTCGCGAGTGTAGAATTTACAACTCTTAGGTAAGTTTTTATTTTCTTTTATCTTCCATTTCCGAATTAGGCTTGATGCTAAAATGGGTTGTACTTGTATATGTAATATGCGATCTTATGTTAAATATATATGTAAAATTGCTTCCATTGTATTTTAAACAATATTTCTAAATCAATAGAGCAGATTAATTTAAAATCCAGTTACATATCAATTCTAGTTATTTTAGCCTCTTCATTGCAAATGTGTTAATTTTATATATTAGGTAAAATGTTCTTTTTCGCGTACGACTTCCGCTGATTTTAATTTTAATTGCGGACTTCCTTAACGTACGGTTTTTATCGACGTTCTACTCACTATACGGGTAATTAGTTTTTATTTTATTCCGAGTTTATAAAATAATAGACTTTATAATTATGGTAATATTTATAAGTGCAGCTAGAATTTCATTTCTAAGTAAACAATGTTAGTTAATTTATATCTTAAGCTTTTGACTGGGAAAATATTATTCTAGGATAACACAACGTAATTTTACAGAATGGGGCAATACAAGCGATAGTATACAGTTATTACCTCAACGTAAAGAGACATCATCATCTATAGGCATCATAGTGTATAGGATGTAAACAGTTTTACAGTGTGAAATGGGAGGGTGTTCATACCTTACAGGATGAGTGGGACAGTTGCAGGTTGTAGTGTCAGTTGCAGTGCTGACAGCAAGTGTCTGCATCACACTTATATACACCCTATGTGCGATAAGTGACATTGTGTATTGGGTGAGTGGATGGGATGGTATATAGTTTTAACCTTATAAAGTGGGTAGGTGTCATCATAGTGTATAAGGTGATTTATGGTATGGTAAATAGTTATTACCTTACATTTTAATTTTAATTTTTAATTTAATTTTTATTTATTAACAATTTGTTTACAATTGTTTGGCCCCACCAAGTTACAAAAAACTTGTCGGTGGGGTCCATTTCTTACTCGTTAAATATACAGTATTGGAATTTGTAACATTTTTAATTACTGTGGCGGTTCAGGGGCAGGCAACTTATCATAATTTTCTCTTTACAAGCAACTGCAGATCTATCCTGCTGCAAATAAATACCTAGCAATAATAAAGTAACATATGATATAAATAAATTATCAATAACCAATAACAATAAATAATATACTAGTAGTAATTTAGTAATACAAGGCGAGCAAACATAGTTAACAGTAACAATAAATTAATAAACTATTCCCTACATATATCCTGTGCTTGTCACCCAATCAATGCATAGAAAACAGATAACTCATCAAGATGTCATGGAAAAAGAAGTAATATCTCTGTGCCTGTCTCCAGACGTCTTTGGACCGTCTGTCCATCATCTGTTATATATTAAAAAATATATAACAGATGATTTGATCAATGAAAATAGTTGAATATATACTATATAAATTTTGATAAAAAATTGTTTAGTCACTTATTAATTTTGAATTTTGAATTTTATTTAATACTTCTGATTTAATAATAGGCAGGTATATTGAGCATAAGGTGGCACTAGGTTGTGAAATGCAGCTTTCTACAGCCATACATGCTGCTTCTTTTATTGTTCTTTCTTTCCATTTACTTTCTTTATATACTATACTTGCTGCTGTCCATTGCACCTTATGCTCTTCCGCCAAAACATGATCTGAAAGTTTAGAATAGTTTTCTAATTGATTTTTTATGCTGTTTTTTTGTGTTCTTGTATTTTTAATACAAGAACACAAAAACAGCATAAAAAATCAATTAGAAAACTATTCTAAACTTTCAGATCATGTTTTGGCGGAAGAGCATAAGGTGCAATGGACAGCAGCAAGTATAGTATATAAAGAAAGTAAATGGAAAGAAAGAACAATAAAAGAAGCAGCATGTATGGCTGTAGAAAGCTGCATTTCACAACCTAGTGCCACCTTATGCTCAATATACCTGCCTATTATTAAATCAGAAGTATTAAATAAAATTCAAAATTCAAAATTAATAAGTGACTAAACAATTTTTTATCAAAATTTATATAGTATATATTCAACTATTTTCATTGATCAAATCATCTGTTATATATTTTTTAAACATATGATCTATTAATTAATTTATATATTTTTTTAAAACTATTTATGTTGTCAAATGTTTGAGAATGGCTTTAGATTGTAAGCCGAAATATAACATTTTCTTAAAAAACTAAGTGATGTGTAGCTTTTTAAACTAAAATAGTAATTTAACACGTTCATGACGTCGTGCACCCCTACGGATACACAAGTACTTTTTTAAATTACATCGTGTACTCATACAGGTACAAGCTCTCTATTACTGTAGTAGGCGTCGTGTACCCGGTGGGGTACACATTCAGTTAGTGTTGCTTAGGCTTTTAATTTAAGTGCGGCTATTCTGAGGGACTTCAAAATAAAGCAACGGCATCTTACGAAGTTGATGGTATTATTTATTTTACTCTATTTAAAACAAAAAGTGGTGGGGACTGAGCGTAATGGCAGGAAGTGCAACAGGTGACGTAGTACAGGTAATCAGCTGCTAATAAAAGAAAATGAAATATCTGCTGACATGAGGGTGTGCCATCATGCATATCATTATGTCTGTGAGCAGATGCATAGGAGAAACTCATGTACCCTGGCAGGAGCACGACTCATAAAAGAAATGTATTGTAACAAATAGCCGCTGTGCGCCCGATGGGGTACACAACAAAAATAACAAATAACTTTTAAAATAAGCTTTATTTTTTTTTAAATTGCTATTATTTCATGTTTATATAGTAGTATACTATGTAAAAAAACAAGAAAAATAACGATTTTTTTAAAAGTTTGTAGGCAAATGGCTACGTCACAATGAAAGTATTAGGTATTCTATGACATAGTGAACATGTTAAAAGGTAAAAAAGGGTATTTTTCACCTTTAAAATTATAAATATTTGTACATTTTTTAAATGAAAAACATATTAATCCCTTCAGTCATGTGTAAAAAACGTAGCCATACAAAATTTAATTTGTACAGTACTTTGAACGGTTTTGTCTTATCGCTGATTTAAAATCACCAAAATTCACCTCTTCAAAAGGCCACGAGTCCTAATGTAGTGGTTTTAAAAAATTTGTTTGTATTTTTCCTGTCTCGAGGGAAGGTACATTAACTAATTTTGATTACAAAATTGGGAAATAATTAACTAACCAAAAACCGATTGCAGCACCTTAAGGTTTTGCCAAGACATGTATATGTGAAGGGCGTAGTGTTGGACCCTTAATTATGATGGGTTAGTTAGTCATCAAGATAGTAAGTTTTGGAGGGATGGGACCAAAGTGGGAGGTGTTAAAGACAACTTGTGTATGTGGGTGTGTGTGTGCGTGCATGTAGAGTGGGTGGAGTGCCTTAAGTGTATGGCTGTATGTGTGCACAATGGGAGGCCTCAACTATATACAGTAGTAATATTAATATTGTAAGCTAACATAATCCATCTATCTAATTTTATTTTTCAAGATTGACTATGGGTTGAATGAAAATTATAAATCGTTTATGAAAAGGCCTTAATAATCCACATTTACATGGTCTGGTTGAAAGTCTCCTTGTAGGAGCCCTCAGGTCAGTTAAGTTGAGTAACCTTTCATAAAGCTTGTTCACTCTCGTTTGTAGCTAATGCTGTTAATTTAAGTCGCCCTGTTTAATGATAACAAAAACTGAGGCTATTAAATTACAAAAATTTGTATATTGCAGAAAATCTCCTGGTGTATGTTTCTTATATAGAGAATCACATATAGTAAAAATTAAGTTTTATTACTAGGTACAGGTAACTAAAGTATTTTTTCTTTTCTAATAAAGCTGGTTAAGAATTTTATATTTTAAAATTAATTACCTATAGTAAGTTCTTAGTCCAGTTTTAAACAAAGACTGTTAAGTATGAAGGATTGGTATATGTTTGTACTCTTACACAGACTAAAATAAGATTGGTGAAACTAATATTATTTTATTTTTTACAGAAGCAGTGTCGGAGGCTGCTGTAAGGTAGGTGAAATCCCCAACCTCTTTTTAACACTTTAGGTGACACCTTACATCTACATAATGTCAGGAGTAGCTACCTTCGGCTAATGCCATCGGTGAAAACGTGAAATTCCTGATCTGTACTTTGACACTCATATAGCCTTCTTCAAACACCTGTATTTTTTTTTTTTTACACCCTTATACTACCAGTAGTATTTTGGTGTTGACTTTTCCTTAGCTGCGTAGGCCCTGTAATTTTAATTTTATTTTAATTTTTTTATTTTTAATTTGATGATTTCACATGGTTGACTAGAGACCATGTAAGACAAGGCAACTCAGACGAGGCCGTGAGTGCTATGGAGGTCACGGATGTCATAGCCCTGGCTCAGGAGCGGAGAGATAGTGTGATTCCCCATAGTACTCATAAACGCGCTCTAATTTTATAAATGAATTTTTAAGCCACATATTTCGATTCCAGGCCAATATCGTCTAGCTGTCTTGTTTTGGCCTTTATCTATATGGATGCTAAAGGAACTGAACTCTTAAAAAAAGATTAGCGTTGTTTTGTTTTCATCCAAGAAATGTTTAGTACTGTAGTAACTTAATAAAGAAACTTAATAAATTATTTTTTCTTAATTGTAAATATAATTTTATGGAGTAAACTGATTACTGGTACTGTGATTCATGTCGAAGTAAGATAGTGTGTGTTTCTAACTTGCAATCATAAATGTGCACATTTATTCGAAATGTTATAAACATGTATCTTTATATAATTTTTGGAATTTATATACATATTTTTATTTAGCAGTTCCAAGGTGTTCATAGAGAATTTAGATTAGGCTCCCTGACACCACAAACGGTGGTGTCTTATTTTGTTGGATTTTTCATGTATATATTGTATGTTTTTCCCTTTCAGTTAGGTAGAAGAGAGCAACTTTAATTATGATAGGGCTGAAAGTAAATTAAATTTTAACGATCATATATATCGTAGGCATATATATCATAGGGACTACTATTTTTTTAGAAAGTTTTTCAGGCAAAAGAAGCAGAGAAAATATTGTTTTATAAAAAGTTTTTCAGGCATTTAAAAGTAGGACATTATTTTATAGGAACTTTTTCAAGAAAAAAAGCAGAAATTATTATTTTATGGACAGTTTTTCAGGCATTAAAAAGAAGGACATTATTTTATAGGAATTTTTTCAGGCATAATTTTGATAAAAACTTTTCATTTAATTTTCCAATCAATATAAAAATCAGAATTAGCTATCAATTTTTGCATATAAAGTATTCTAAATACTGATAAATTCTAATTTAAATAGTAAAGATTCATATTAATTGATTTTGGTCAGAATTTTACACATTTATAAATGATATAGTAGTTAGGCACTTTCTTCATGATTCACCGTAGAACTTCCAGACCTTCCAGAACGTCCTAGGTACTGTGTGCATGTTTTTTTCTTTTTTGCATGTCAGATTAAGAATTCCTTAGATGTTCGTGCCGGATAAAGCATTAGTCAGTGTCACTGATAAATATAATTTTTAGTTTTATTTATTGTGAACTTAAATGATCCACTGCGTTTATTGATTGTATAGGTTAAGAAAATGTTTTGGGGGTGCTTTTGTTTGTTTGATTTCAGACACTAAATCTCAAGTGACGAGGTTAACATCAGCCTGTGGTCACCACAAAATTGAGGTAAATATTAATTATGTATATATTTTTAAATATATTAAATTGAACATAACGTTTTATATTGTAATTCATTTTACATTGTAATGCCTAGTGGAGTGTTGCCTTTCTGACAACTGTGGTTTCAAGACAGTTGATTTTGCACTGTTGAAAATGAATTAGATGTAAATTTACATTCATTTTTAAATATGCAAATTAGGTATATGCCTTAAAACCAAAGAACTAGGGAGAGATTTATATAGAGTAAAATAACTTTGTTATTGAAGTGTTTTTTACATTTATCCTCCAGTATAGAGAAGCATCCAGTAAATTGGAAAAAATAGAAGTTAAGTGACTAAGTGAGGAGTTGTTCTGAGAATCAGGTTATATTTGTGATATTGATGGCAGGAACACATGCCACTAAATTAAAATACAAATTTCATTAGAATTGTTTTTAAGACTATTTCTCCTTTTTCGAATGGTTAATACAAGTGTAAATAGATGGTTATGTTATTAAGTTAGAAATCATAATGTCTGTTTACAATAAAATTATATTTCAAGAGGTTTGAAGGTTTTACCTATTCATATAAAAGTTACTTTGTATAAATTGCTTTGATAGGTTGAAGGCCTTACTGATTTACAACTTTAGTTAGCTTTTTTATTGCATAATAAACATTACCAAATTTCTAATCCTTTTTTAATTCCAGTCGTGGAGCGTTGCTGTCATAACGGCTACCCAAATTATAAATCAAGGTAACACTCTTATAATTTAATTATGCTAGTTTAAATACATCACATTAATCCTCAACTCTAGCAATAAATAAACAGTTTAGTTATTTGTTCACTTTGCCAGTGGCCTTGACTGGAGGGTGCCGATGGTATCGCAAGTTAACATAGTCAAGCAACATTGAGCTTTGCTGTCCCTTGGATGGGTGACCATCTGAGCGATCCCGTCCTTGCACGCAGCCCGCCTGCTCGGTCACTAGTGGTGGTTCGGAAGTCACCCTTAAGCCGTTGGTCCCCAGGTTAAGAGTTAGAGAGGGCTTTTTAACCCTAACTTCGCCTGGTAATATAAGACGATCTTTATAAACTTTTTAAACTTTTATGTGTTAAAAATTTCTTGAAGGGTGCAAATGTCCAGTTTGCATACTGTACATTAAAATTTTTTATCCCATTATATTTTTGTGGAATTTGTAAGAAGTTGTACACATAATTAATTGTTATACTCTTTGCTTACTATAGAGGATTACACCTACAAGCTTTTATTTACATAACAGCTCTTTTTATTCTAAATATATCTGTACAAAAAATACCCCTTTTTCCAGCATTGGATAAAAGATTAAAATCTTCCACCTAGTAGTATTGCAGTAGATTGCAGTTTTTACAGTTCCGGTTACTCATAATGTTGAGCTTTTTATATGAAGGAAACAAAATTATTCATGGAGTTTACATGAATAGTTAATAGATTTAACTAAAGTTCAATTTAGTTTTTGTAAGAGAATCAAAATTTTATATTTGTAAAATCCAAACAAGTTGTTGTTTTTTAAAGGGTACAACAAGGATTTACTGATTTTAGTCTGTATTTGAAAAATCAGTTCACAAACCCATACCTGCAACAATAATAAAACTGCATGTGCTAAAAGTAACACTGTTATAATGTAAAATTAACACTGACTGGCAGTAGTAAATATTGTAGAAGTAGAACCAAGTTGAAAGTTGTTACTACATTCTTTATATATAAAGGAGGTTATTAAAACTAAAAAGTATGTTTTATGGTTGTCACAGAAGGCTGTTCTCTGCTATCATCAGTCGCAGTCTGCTCCTCTCTACCGTTCGCTGTTCCTGCTGCTGTGAGCTGATCATCTCTTCTCTTCCCTTCACTTCTAGAGTATGGTGCCGTACTCGAGTGAGTAGGTGTTTTACTATTGTGACACAGACTAATGATGGTTTTGCGTGAACTAGCGAGTTAGGCAGGTAGTTGCAAGTTGTCTGTTGACAGAAGAGAAGACCAAGAAGACATGTAAGTAGTGTGGTAACAGGTGAGACAATCTGTGGCTCTCCCCCGAGGGAGAGGACAGACTAGAGTAGTTGTGGACCCTGGAACACCTTTAGTGGGCTTGATACATAGTTTCTTTAACATTTTAATACATTACAATGTGAGTACCATTGTAATGTGACATGTCACTAAAGTTCCTTGAGGCTAAAATGTCCCAGTAAAATATTAATTTGAATATATGCTCTTGTTTACTTTCCAAAAATTAGTATTAATATTAGAAAAATTAAAACCCATGAAGTAATTTAGAAAAAAATCACAATGCTGAAATTATATTATGATTGTTTGATCAAATTATATGGACATTACTTATTTTTGTGAATATTTCTCTAAATAACTTAAATATGCCTATGTAAGTTAAATAAACTTTAGTTTGCAAGTTATTTACGATATTAATATATTTAAGAGGTGAGTGTTGAAGGAAAGTGCATTGAATATTAAAATTTTCACAACTTTTTTTTCAATTCAATTCACACTCAAATTTGGATTCTCAGCACACTTTCTGGCCGTCAACAATAAATGAGTAAAGTAAATAAATTTAATGAAACGTGAAACACCACAGTATGTTGGTCTCTGTGCACTGAATCAGCTAACCGTAATACAAGCGATAGCATTAAATCTTTAGATAAATCACTAAAAAACTAAAAGTTTGAATTTATGGTATCGAAATTTGAACATAATAATAAAATGCAACTTTAAGAATTTTTGTGTACTATTGATTCAGTTTTTGCTACTTTATTGTATGAAATGAATGAAAGCAGTCTTGGTTTATGTGGTGAAATAGGGACTATTTAGTCCTGTCTTCAACTTTACCACAAATTAAAATATACATTAAACTTAATACAGCAGCATGTATATTTTGTATTACAATGTTTAATATAAGATTGCCACCTTAGATTAAACAATTTTATATCACACAAAACGTTTGACAAAAAATAATCTTAGAATTTTGGTATATGTTTTATATAAGAACATTTTTATATAATCTTAGAAAAACTTGGTATATGTTTTATATAAGAACATTCTAGATACATGGAAAACTGCCATCTTTGTGAGTTGATTCATCACTTGTTTTACACAGATTTTTGCATACCATACTAGAAATGTAAATTACCAATTAATTAGAGTGATGTTTAATAAACTTTGTTTAGGTCTGATTGATACTATAAAAGTCTAAAAATATGGAAATTGTACTTATGTATAGAAACAACTTAAAGTTTATGATAAACTATTATTTTTGCCAAGCGTCCGTCTAAACTACAAATATTAATATAATTGGATTGACATTATGAGATAAAATTCAAAAGACTATACCTAGTAAATATTATTTTTTGTAGATCTGTATAACAAAACTTAAAAACATAACCATTAAAATATGTAAATACATTATAAATACTTATTGTAACAGATAAATATTATGTTCAATAATGTCCAGGCTTTCTGATATTATATTGTACTTTAATAGAAAGTTTTAGAGCTGAATTGTCGATTTTTTAATCAATTTACAATTAATATATAAAAACTATTTCATTTTTGAGGTTTTTATTAAATACTATGGATGTTAGACAACTTTACTTTCTGTTGTGAAATAAATTTTATTTTAATATTTTTTATTTGTTAAGTTTATCATATTCATTTTCATGTATCATACCATATTTGTAATGCTGTATTGTTGTCTTATGTTGTCTTAGGTTCTGTCATTAGGTGGGTTGAATCTGGTTTTCAAGGTGTCTAGATAGTTCTTTTTTTTATATTTGTTGGTTTATTTGGTTTATAATGCTGTATTGTTGTCTTGTGTTGTCTTTGCTGGTTCTTTCATTAGGTGGGTTGACTCTGGTTTTCAAGGTGTCTAGATAGTTCTTTTTTTATATTTGTTGGTATCTTTGGTTAGTTTTGATGATTTTATTTAGTTTAATGTCTAATTGTCTTAGGTGGTTTGATGTTGTCTGTTTCTGCTAGTTATTTGTTTTATTGGGTCAGTCACTCATTACTCATTCATTAACTTAAAGAAAGTAAGATGTCCAACATCCAACGAAGTATCCCTTGAATAGTTGTACATTGAGTTTAGTTTTGGGAATGCCATATAAAAAAGGTAATTAGGCACACCAATAAAAATTCATCTTTTATTTATATCATGTCTTAAATAAAATAAGCAACATACCTAAAAATATAAACAACAATATATTTTTAAACCTATTTCATACACATACTAGACTCTAAACATAATTTAATAGTATATTTAATGTTATGATTAACAAAATGTAGATATATAAAAGTATATACTTTAAACTTAAGAGCATTATGATCTTTCCAACAAACAAATAAATATATAAAATATGTTTATTATTAAAACGGCAAATCATTACTGTAAATTTAAATTTCCTCAGCAAATTCTGAACAAGTGTTGATGCTGACAAGCAAAGCATGCAGATATAACCTAGTTTGTGACTAAATAATAAGTTTGACAATAACTAAATAAAATAAACTTCTAAACGTTTTATTACAAAATATAAAAATCAATGTTGCACATTTTATTGGCAATTTTTTCAACCATACAAAGATTAACTAAAGAATTAATATATTATTAATAAAGAACAGCTTATGAATGTATAATTAATATTCTAGCAACTTATTTATAGATTTATAGACTAGCTTATACATGGTTTCTATGAAAAAGGGGATAGTAATTAAAATGTCAAATATGAGCCATAAAATACACTGCAAATTAATTAACCCTAGAACCGCTATGCGTCTCGATCGAGATCCATTTACGCCACGCTCAACCGCTAACGTCTCGATCGAGACGCATTATGTAGTGCATTGTTTATTTTATTATTGCGCCGACACAGCGCACATTTATACTTACTATGATATATTATTTTTTTCTACGAAAACTATAGAGTAATAATCATTCATAGTTAAGTTATTTTCGTTTCTCTTCAGCCCCAGAAGTTGAAGTAGATGCTGATGACCCGCAATAATTACATTGTGACATTCTTGTACATAGCGAACATTTTTTATAATATTATATGTGTTATTAGATAATAAGTGTATATATTTTCAATCTAAAACACATTTTGAACAATTTTGCTATCTTGATTTTTTAATTAGACTAAAGGATAAGGATCCAACAAGTGTGTGAAAATAAAAAATGTTTTCAAAAAAAATTTTTTAATATATTTTGAGCAGAAGAACAACATGGATTTTTTGGTAAGTTTGATTTTTACATAATATTGTTCCTTGTATTTTACTGAAAATAATGATATATGACACTTAGTATATAATGTTATTTATGTATTTTTTATAAATTTTTAGAAAAATCCTTGCGAATTTGCCTTTAAGAGCTTAGCGGTTGAGACAAAAAGACTCACCGGTTATAGGGTTAAATTCCAAAACCAAAAGTGTTTTAACAACTCTAAAATAATTACGTAAATTTAACAAACAAATTTATTCTATGAGACAATTGCATTGTAAATAGTTTTAAAATTCAAATGTTGTTCTGATGTACGTACTTAATAGGTTATCGGATCATACAACTTAAACGTCGATACCAGTAGCATTGTACATAGAAAATTATATTGCAATCCTTCCTTCAACATTCAAAAAGTTATTAAATAATAACATCCACAGGTACGTAAGTATAATATAAGAAATTAAGAATTGGTTTAGTAGTTATGTTTTAAGTATAATTGATTAACTATATCTTAAGTTTGTTACCTGTGACATTTTAGCTTCAAGACTAGCTTTACTCATTTGAAATAAAATGTATAATGATATATTATTAAATTGATTCTAAAACTGTCTTGATTGTTTAATGTATTTAGTCTCTTTATTGTGATATAGATCAGTGTTCCAGGGTCAAGGAAGTGGATATAACAATGATATTTTCTTTCCCCCTGGACAGAAAATATTCAATGATTTATTTCCACTTCATAGTTATTTAATTTCATGCATTGTGTTTTTGTTGATAAAATTAACCCTGCTTTTTCATTCAAGGTGAGATTTGTTCTTGAAATTTGTTTACGCCTTTACGCTGTATATCTGGTCCGGAGGGGGGCAACAAAACGAGTTCCTTTGAGTAGGGTGGGTGGATTGGTAACAGTATTTAGTTCCCATATTAAAGGGGTAAACCAATAAAACTAAATTGTCTGAATGTGGCGGTTAGTTTGGTCACTGCAGTTATGTGTATATGGCGAGTTGTTGGTCCTTGTTTTAAGTCTAGTCAGTTGGAATATAGTTAATTAGTTTTGAAGAGAAAAGAAGAAAACAAGAACGAAGATAAAGAGAAGATCCTTTACAGGTGGGTTTATTTATGACTATATGAAGGGTTGTCCATCCCCCAGGGTGACGTACTCTAGCCCTGGGGGGAGTCTCTCCCCAAAAGAGGCACCCAGGCAAAAGGTGGACACTGTGACGTAGTGCCTGGGCTTTTAACTAGGATCCACCGAGTACAAAATTGCTATTAAGTTGCATACAGTGTAAAAACGGTTAATAAAAATCCATGTGTAAGTTAGAGTGTTGTGACACAACCCCCATCTACAACTCACTGTGATGTACCTGACCCCAATCTAAAACTCACTGTGATGAACCTGGCCCCTACCTAAAATTCACTTTGATTTATCTGACCCCCATCTACAACTCACAGTGATGTACCTGGCTTCCACCATTCTTTTAGCTTTTGTATAACCATGAAATATTGAAATATTGTATTTAGGCTGCTCATAACTCACATAGGCGATCAGTGCACGACCTTTAAAAAACATTATATTTTATAATACATTATAAACGTGTTTTAAAATTGTGTTCTATAAAATATTGCAATACTCATTGACTTAAAGTTAAAGTTTGTCTTATTTTACCAGGCCAAGTTAGGGCTAAGGAGCCCTCTCTAACACTTAACCTGGGGACCAACGGCTTTACGTGACTTCCGAACTACGGGAGCGGCAGGGCAAAATCTATTAGTGGTCACATCGGGAATCGAACCCGGACCAGCAGCTTGGCAAGCCAGCGCCTTAGCCCCTTATCTACGGCCACTCCTGGATCTACTTACTGATGGATTTATTTCAAGTAAGCTATTTTTTGCCTCTTGGAAAGTGATCCTAGTTTTGCAATACAAGCATGTTTCTATTTGGTCAAGAATTTATTCCAAGTTTGTGTCAAATTAATGCTTAGAGAATTCAGGTTGAAATTTCTTATTTTGTAGAGCTATATATATGAAACGGTCTTTGTAGCATAGTTCTGGAATCGAGTTTCTTGGGAGTTTTATGTTGTAGAGATGGTTACTATTGCCTATTACTTAAGTGTCCATGGAGTAGAAAACGTAGGACGTTTTCTGGGGGAGGGGGGAGAATACAGTACCAGGCTAGTCAGTTTGCCGAAAAGCAGACCAATACTTCATGGTTCAAGTTTCACAAAAATCTGAATGGCCCTTAGTTACTTATCTATTGGGCGATTAATACTGACCCTTACTAAAGATCGGTCAACATTAGTTAGTAACAATGACTACAGTCCTTCAACTACACTCATTCACAACGTTTGTTCATCCATATCTTAAATAGACATCATAAATATTAATAACTTGGAAAGAATTTGTATATGGCGGGCGAATCATGGTTCTTTCACATTATTTTAAGCATTTCATTAATAAACCATGTACAGAATTTTATCTCGTTAGATCTCAAGCCTGGATCTCGTACATAGCATTGTCTTTGTAATGATGACCAAATCGCCCTCCCACACAATAAGGTGGTGATGGCGCTCCCACATACCCACACTTAAAGGTGTATGGGTGGTGGCAATACCATCATACTTTAATGGATGGGTGGTTGGGTCAATACTATCTGTCATGTGTAGGTAGATGGGTCAGTACCACCATATGTGTATGGGAAGATGGGAGAGCCATTACCATCGTAAGGGAAGGCCATTACTACGAAAAGTTGTATTGACCTCCCATCCACCCATACATGCACAGTAGTAATGGCTCTCCCACACCCATTCATGAAAAGTGGTAATTGCCCTCACATCCATTCATACATGCACAGTGGCACTGACACTCTCACCAACCTATATATGTACAGCGAGTGTAACGACCGATAAACAAACATTAAACCTCTCATAGATGTATATTGATACTCACACATAAATAGTAGTATTTTGTAATGTCAAGTTTAAGTGTAAATATTGGCACGCCCACACACATACAAACGTATTACCCCCCACCCACTCACCCATACATTTATGGTGGTATTGTATATGTATGGACATATGGGAAAGCCATTGCCATGGTGTTTGTATATGTGGCTGGAAAGTCTATTTCCACTCACTGTGCGTCTGTACAGGTGGGTGAGAGGGACATTGTCACCAGTGGCATCATTACAACTTTTTAACTAGGTTGGCCAGCCCCCTCGAGAAAATGTTAAGAATATTCGATGCTGGGATCATTTAAGAATTGTTTGATTTCATAATAATTATTGTCATTAAGTAAAATTATAGATAGCTCTCATAAAGTTCAGTGTACCCAATAATATCATTTTCAAGCGATATCTTATTAATAAAAAACAATATTGCTATCATTATTGGTTTTAAACAAAATATTAATCGCTATTTACCACAATTCATTTAAAACCAAACCAATGTAAAGTACACAACGGTCTCAGAATTCAAATTCTAAAATGAATTTTGGAATCTTTATACTCATTTATTGTCATATTTAACTAACTTAATTTTATTCAACATAGTACAGTTACCATAAACATTTTTATTTTGATAAACAACATGTTTAGGGTACTCTATTGAATAAAATGAAGTTGTTGTTATTATTAAATCATTTATTATTTTAATTGAATCAGTATTCAGTCTCAGACATGTTCGCCCTTATTGCTAAATCTCAGGGTACGAATCTGCAGTCTGAATATTACATTGTTGCGAAGATCGGGCGTCAAGACATCGCTAGCTAAATCGTTTGTCACGCTTGCATGTTACATTAACTACATAAACAGATAACAGAATAGGCTGATTCAGTTATTACTACCATGCTACCAAAATAAAAATAGGTTGAAGAAAATCAAAAGAAGATATTGCCTTTTTGAAATTTGTTCTGACTGAAAGTTGTTTATAAATTTTTCAGACTTTTATGTAAAATTTCTGGAGTGGCAAAATATACCATGCTGCACATTTTTGGGGTGGCAGTTGCCACGCTTTGCCATCCCCAAATGACGCCTATGATTGGCACTGTACGTGCATTCCATTACTGCAGAACATATACAGGTAGATGGGAAGGGCATTAGCATGGTCAACAGGAGGCAGTGCGCCAACACTAAAACACAACATTACCCAAATCCACTATAATTGTGTGGTTAAAATTGTCTACGAATTGATGAGTAGCTTAATATCACTGTACACTTATTGGTCATTACACTCACTAATCACTCTACAGTGAACATGTATAAAGTTGGTGAGAGTGTCAGTACCACTGTGCACGTATTAGTGGATGGGTGGGTCATTGTCACTGTATGTTTAAGGGCGGATGGTAAAGCCCATTGTCACTGTACATGTATGGATGGTTGGTAATTCCCATTGTCAATCTATGTGTAAGGGCGAGTGGTAGTGCCCATTGTCACTGTACATGTAGGGGTGGGTGGTAAAGCCCATTGTCACTGTACGTGCAAGGGTGGGTGGTAGTGCCCATTGTCACTGTACATGTATGGGCAGGTGGTAAAGCCCATTGTCACTGTACGTGTATGGTTGGGTGGTAATGCCTATTGTCACTGTACGTGTAGGGGTGGGTGGTAAAGCCCATTGTCAGTGTGCATGTAAGAGCGGGTGGTAATGCCCATTGTCACTGTACGTGTAAGGGCGGGTGGTAATGTCCATTGTCACTGTACGTGTAGGGATGGGTGGTAATGCCCATTGTCACTGTATTTGTAGGGGTGGGTGGTAAAGTTCATTGTCACTGTACTTGTATGAGTGGATGGGAGGGCCATTGCCATGGTAAATGGGAGTCATCGGTATGATGGTGATAGGCCCCAAGCAGTAGGATCAAAAGCAATCAATCAACTGTTACTCTAAGGTGGGTGTGTTTACTTTGAAAAATATTATGGGTAATCTCTATATATATATATACAAGCCATTTACCACTCATCACTATTTCTCTATAACCATACGTCCAATTAACTTGAAATCTTTTACATTAGTATATATTGGCCCCTAAAGACTCACTAAGAAATGATTTACCTCTCTGACTTCTGGACTCCGTCCCACTGGCCTCCAAAATTCCAAAGGTATTCTTATGATGGAGCTATAATAATTGATTGATTTATTTGATTAACAGCTGTTAAATAAAAACAAATTGAATAAAATTGTGGTAGGTTAAACTTATAAAATAAAAAGTAATTGAGCACAGTAGTAAATTATACATAGCATCAGCTGTTCCATATACCACTGACTCACACACTGATCAATGTTTCTCAAAAATCAATAAACCTCCAAGGCTGAAAATTTGTAGGATGATTGGTCCTATATTGTTAGTGTGCAAAAAGAAAAAATTTTAAAAAATTCTTCATAGTCCCAAAATAGCAGCCTTTTTTTACCACCAAAACTGCCTCATTATTATGGGAAAATCACAAAAAAATAGTATTTCTGACCTAACTTGAGGAAAATCTTGAATAAAAGAATCAAATCTTCACAGTTCTACACGCATAACAAACGCGTACCTTATTTATGTATTTCAGCCTAAAAACTTTAAAATTTGGGGTGTCGGGGGCCCAAAAACTGATATTTAAAAAAATGTAAAATATTGTAGTACTAATGGTATCTACTCAAGTGGGATATCAAATTAAAGCTATTTTCTCTTGAATCCAAAAATTCCATCAGATTTAGAAAGGGGCAATTAGTAAGGTGCATATGCCCCCAAAACAAAAGAAATCCGAACACAACAAAATGGTAATAGTAATATAAACCAACCCAGTGGGATATCAAACTATAGGTATTTATCTCCTAAATCACATTATATCATTGTATTTAGGAATATACACTGTTTAAGGGCTCTGCCCCCAAATAAAAAAATATGCTCCAAAACCAGTAATTAGATATTGTTAAACTAATATACCCAAGCGAGGTATCAAATTAAAGATATTCTTCAGTTGATTACTAATATACCATCAGATTTTAGAAAAGACTATGTTTATGGGCTCCACTGCCCCTAAAGCCAAAATTCAGGTCAAACAGGTTAAGAATTCGAAGGCCGATCTCCCTCACGAGGCGACCTGTCGAAACTAAAAGATGGGACTGTAGCAGAGTGCCTTGGTGTGGCCGCAGGCCGAACTTTCCACCGCGAAGCCGTAGGCCACGTTCTACATAGGGGCAAAAGGCAGAGCTCCAGGCGAGGCCGAAGTCTGAGCTACCTTTACGAGCGTAACGAGTCACGGGGTTGGCACGCGAAGCGTGCAGTAGTTACCCCTAGTTCACAGTTGGATATAAATTGGATACAGAGTAAACTGAAAGCTTGCTGCACATTTCGATTATATATTATGACCGGCGAAGCGGGCAGGTACAGCTAGTATATACCGGGTGTTCAAAAAGTCTGGAACCCCCTTAATATTTATTTTATTCATCAAAGGAGAACAATGAAACTCTAGGATTACGTCTTTACTGTAGTTACTGACTTATTGGTCGTTTTAACTGTCCTTTTTCGCTTTGGGGGGACGACCCGTGGAGGAAATCTGAAAAATCTTAAATGTAAGCATAGGTCGAGTTATACCTCATTTTAAAGGTCATTATTAGAGGAATACATTGTCACAACCCCGACTGAAAAAATACTATTCGTTTGGAAATAAGAGCCTCTAAAAGTTTGGCTTCATTGGAACTTTGAGAGCCTACTATTTCCAAACGAGTAGTCCTTTTCCAGTCGGGGTTGTGACAATGTATTCCTCTAACAATGACCTTTAAAATGAGGTATAACTCGACCTATGCTTACATTTAAGATTTTTCAGATTTCCTCCACGGGTCGTCCCCCCAAAGCGAAAAAGGACAGTTAAGATTGCCAAAAAGTCAGTAACCACAGTGAGGATGTAATCCTAGAGTTTCATTGTTCTGTGTTTATTAATATTATATAGTAAAATATTAAGGGGTTCCAGACTTTTTGAACACCCCGTATATACAGAAGGGTAAATATCATGGGCACTTTAAAACAAGAAAAATTTCTTAACACAACAGAACTGTTAGCGTCTTATTGGTATTTAAAAAAATGGAGTGGCCGTTCTCATGTTACATGACGAAACAGAGTACTGAGATTGTTCGTGGTAGTCTACATGAACGACAAGTAGACCAACTACGTGGATTTTTAAACGTAATATACATTGAATTTATAATTGAACATTGAGCCACAGATCTACGATTAACAACTATTACTCTATTACAACATATAAAGCACAGATAAATTATATTTAGGCCTAATCATTAATTGTTAACGTTCTAATCATTAATTGACTTTTTCGATGGCTTGAGTGACAAGAATTGTAAATATTTGACTGATGTCAGAGCAGTTTAATTTATATAGTAACTAGGGGACACCCCTGCACGCTTCGCGTGCCAACCCCGACGCTCGCTACGCTCGATACACCTCGGCCTTCGGCCTTGGCATGTAACTATTCAATACAAAAATCGGTATATTAACTATATAACGTAAAATTACAATATTACATTTCGGTACAGTATCTCACTCACACTAATTGCTTTGCCACCTATTTAGCCTATTTCAAGAGTGTTCATTTCATTTATTTTTGTTTAACAGCTGAAGATTAAACTCATAGTAAAATATTAAATAGTATAATGTCAAACATTCAAAATAGACA
Source organism: Stictocephala bisonia (assembly GCA_035578905.1). Taxonomy (NCBI): domain Eukaryota; kingdom Metazoa; phylum Arthropoda; class Insecta; order Hemiptera; family Membracidae; genus Stictocephala; species Stictocephala bisonia. The sequence continues at coordinate 800,355 of JAQJVL010000087.1, read as the reverse complement.
TGTTTATTTATTTACAAAACAGCTGTTATTAATTTACTAAAATCAACCCAATGTTATCCTTATGGACCAATCCTTTAACAGGTTGACTGCCAGAGTATTTTTTAGGAACCGTAGCTCCAGGCCACGAACCTTTTTCCCATATACCTGTTATATATTATGTTTTTCTTGCTTCTTAGCCAAATTCTAGCCTAAATGTGTGTAAAAAACTCAATATTTAACAAATACCCAAAAGTGGGTCTCATGGCCTGGTGGAGTAACTAATAAAATTGTACCTGTACCCACGCGCCATGAGTCCCATTTTTGGGTCTCATTGAGACCCATTTTTGGGTCTCAAGGTTTAGGCTTTGAAAATAAATTATGTACAAAGATACACATACCAGTGTAAATAATGCTTTGGAATTGATAAAATAAAATTATAAATTAGGAATACTGAAGGATCAATCAACTATCCAGTAAGGTTAGTTCAATGTAGGTTATAACTTAGAAATCATCATACAGCAAAATATTTTTTCAACAGCTGTTTTTCAACATTTGAAAACTGAATAAAAACTGCAAGAAGTTACATGCCAACAAATATAGGCCTAATACATTCACGTATAAATAGGTTGTAAATTAGAACAGTTTGTAACTATAAAAACTATAGAAATTAAAATTATGGCAAATGTTTAATCATCTACAAATTTACAACTTTGAAAAATCATAAGTCTGAAACCTGACATGATACTTTCAAACTACGCATAGCGAGATGTCTTGTGGCGCCACAACTACATATTCCACCATTTAAAAGCATTGATATTGAGACCCAAAACGGGGCCACATAATATTTTGTGACAGTCTGCATGAGACCCACATCTGGGACTCATGGCGTGGGATAACATCTTCGTGAGACCCATTTTCAGGTCTCATGGCAGTCAACCTGTTAAGGGTGCTTTATACCCCTTAGGAGTACTTTATCAAGATGAAAATACTTTAGTTGTCCTATTTAAGTTCTAAAGAAACAGTGTACAAAATTTCAGCTCTCTACCTACATGGAAGTTGGAGAATTAGTGATGAGTGAGTCAATCAGTGAGGGCTTTGCCTTTTATATATATATAGATAAAACAAAATCTATGTACTTTTTCATTACATAACATAGCATATAGTTCAAAGTTTTAAGCAGAGCCAAGTGAACTTTGTGTACGAGTAAAAACTATTAGTTTAACACTTCCTTAAGATACGTAATTCTGTCGCTTATCGGACGGCCGTGTATTTTCAGACCGTTATCGCATTCATTTATCTCTACTCGCTTTAAATAGAAATATATTCCTCACGACCATGTCGTTCTTATGTGTTCCTTTTACTGTGGATAATATTATTTAATAGAAACTTCTTACAACATTTAATTTCATATTTACTATTTACTCTTATTAGTGGTTATTCAGAAATTAATCATAATGCTTACTTGGTACAGTTACTCATAACAGTCGATCTTAGTTAGTAACCAGACCACAAGTTTCATACTATAACTAGGGTTTCCATACGTTCGTATTTTGTACGGACGGTTTGTATTTTACATTCAGTGTCCGTGTCCGTACCGTACAAAGAAAAATCCGGGTCGGTGTCCGTATTTAAAAAAAAAGACCAACATGTAATACTATTAATTTGGGCAATTGACAACCGTGAGAGGTTGTGTGTTGTATGACTCACATACTATGCACTATTATACTACCACACACCTCCCTCACCTCAGTTTCAAGTAAAATAATTGTGACAATTTTGAAAGAGTGTTGGAGTTTGCTCTTTCCCTACCCTGTACTTCGGCATCAGTTGAACAAGTTTTTTCACTTATGAAAAATGTCTGGACACCCGATTGGAACAGACTATCATTATAGTAGTAGGGAAGGTCAAAGCTATTCTGAGCATTAAAGCTAACGATGACTTGTCAAGAACTGAATTTTTGAAACCATTAAAAACAATAGTTCTTTAGTTAAAAATATGAGTGGATTCAGTCTTCAGCCAGTACAACTAGTACAAGTTATGTCTAAACTTTTTCAAGAAGAATTATGACACTTTGAGTTCTACCAACTTAAACTCAACGAATGTCTTTCGAGAAGTATGATTTGTTAATATTGTGGTACTCTGAAAGCTCAAATTACAGTATTATCATATCATACAGTATTATTTTTCCATTTTAACAACCCAAATCACATATCATAAAAAGACGATTTTCAAAAGTCTCCCCTCACCAGACCCCCAAGTAAATTTGTCGTCCGTGTTTTACTATGAAAATATATGGCAACTCTAACTATAGCCTACCACACACCTTTAGATAAATATTTTATAGTCATTCCAACTTATTCAATGAGATTACAGTTCCTGACGATCCTCCCCAATGACTCTAGGAATATGTCACCTGATCCTTCCCGCTCAATCACCTAATATATATTGACAAGTTTCCCTCTGAATTTAGGAGCAAGTGTTATACTCCCTTACTATAAACAGATCATGATGAGAGCTCTCAATGGTTCTGGGGATACATGTGTCGTGATCCCTCCCACTCAGTCTACGAATAAACAGTCCTCCACAAATCCTCCCGCTGGGTCACGGAACACGTCTCGTAATCCTTCTCACTCAGTCTACCAGCAAACGGTCCTAGAAGAGTCCTCCCAATGGTTCTGGGGATACATATTTCGTAATCCCTCCCACTCAGTCTACGAATAAAGTCCTACACAAAACCTCCCGCTGGGTCTCGGAACACGTCTCTTGATCCTTCTCACTCAGTCTACCAACAAACGGTGCTTGAAGAGTCCTCTCAATGGTTCTAGGGATACATGTTTCGTAATCCCTCCCACTCAGTCTACGAATAAAGTCCTAAACAAAACCTCCCGCTGGATCTCGGAACACGTCTCTTGATCCTTCTCACTCAGTCTACCAGCAAACGGTGCTTGAAGAGTCCTCTCAATGGTTCTGGGGATACATGTTTCGTAATCCCTCCCACTCAGTCTACGAATAAAGTCCTAAACAAAACCTCCCGCTGGGTCTCGGAACACGTCTCTTGATCCTTCTCACTCAGTCTACCAGCAAACGGTGCTTGAAGAGTCCTCTCAATGGTTCTGGGGATACATTATACAAATGCGCTATAGAATCCTAGACAATCGAAGTTATTTAATATTGTTCTTACGTCCATCTCATCTGTAAAGCTTGGTCATTTTTAGTTCGTATTCTTCTTCAAGGGAAACGAAGAACAAACTATCGTCTTTGCTTCGTCTATACATTCGAGAGAAGGTATTGGCTGCCTTGAAACTAAACGCGCTTTTCGGAAAAATGGCTTTAAAAATATTCATTTTTGAACAAGGTATTTCTAACTCAGAACATACCATTCAGGAGTCGGTTTCATATAAATGACACCAACTCACATGATGAGTCGTCTATTGTTTGTTAACAATTTTTCATCATCATCATCATCATCATGATAATAATGCCATTTACAGTAAGTATACAAATTATAACAGCATATTTAGTTGATATAGAAGAGAAAAAGAGAAATTTTAATTAAGAAAATTATCTGGAATTTATTACATGCATAGAGAATACATAAGCGTTGGTACATAAGCAATGAACACGAATCTATAGATCTATTCTATCTATCTATAAATGTGTACGCCTATTAATTGGTTATGAAGCCATTTTGACTGAAGGGGCATCTTGATCGAGGTCTGACCTGGGACCACCTCATTGATTATATCTGCTCTAAGGTAGCTTCCGGAGTATATGCTCTGCGTAAGCTTGCAACATTTTGTTCTTTGAGAGTTTTGAAAACTGCCTATGATGGACTTATATACCCGCATTTGCCGTATGGTCTGCGATTATGGGGCAGCTGCTCTAAATACAAATTCGAAAGAGTGTTTAGAATGCAAAAGAAAGATGTCAGAATTATTTCAAAATTAAATTCACGAGAGTCGTGTAAAAATGCCTTCAGGGAGCTTGAATTGTTGACCCTTCCCTGCCTTTATATTCTGGAGGTCACCTTGTACTGTCGTTTCAAGTGTGATTTGGTCCAGGGTAGAGACGTACACCAGTACGAAACTAGGGACAGGGATAACTACCGAGCAGGGCAACACATGTCATCAAAAGCTGGAATTAAGTTTATTAATAAACTTCCTGACGGCATTAAACAGATAAATAACCCCCAAAAAATTTAAAACTCGACTAAGACACCTCCTGGTGTTGAGGGCATTGTACTCGGTTGATGAGTTTATGATGTGTCGCTGGGATATAAATTAACAAAACCAATACTTAACTCCTCTGCTAATATTCAAACCACAAGCTTTACATGCTTAACAATATATGTAATATGCTAATGTTAAATTTTATTTATTATCGTTGTTTATCTATTTATTATTAATTATTATTCATATGACTAGTTTATATAAAGAGTATTCTTGACGATTGTACAAATACAATTATTGTTAATTGTTCTCTACAATAAAGATTTGAATTTTGTCCCAGGAACGACTCTTGCGATAGTAGCGGGGTTACTGTAGCTCGCGTTAGTAGCTCACAACGTCATTACCCCTGAAACGATTGGTCTAGAGCGATTCTGGTTCAGTCGTATACTGACTTGCAAGTGAAGTGGTAGCTATGAGTTCGAGGCAGAAGTTTTTATTGAAATACATTTTGGTACAAGAGATTGAGGACGAAGAAATTATAGATATAATATTTACGCCATGAGTTTGTATACATGACATATTTGCTATACAATTACAATTGTTGTAATAGACAAGTAGAAGGCTACTTTAGAATATTAATAAATGACCATTTGCAAGTTGACGACACACTCTGAGTGTTTCAAACTTTCAAAAGACATCCGATTACAGTTTGCTCTAACTTATTATTAAATATACATTCTTCAAGACTTGTTTTCAAGTATTCTTCTAAGACATTATTTGAAAACAACTTAAATAACCAAAAAAGTAATAATATCTCATGTCTATTATTACCATTGTTTGAACATACACTCGACACCAAACGCTCCGCGACTGAGACTGCCTCCATACCAGGCTCGCTACAGTCGCAAACTTCAGTCGCGGTTGCGTCAAAAACAATGAAACAACGCTTTGAACTATTTGAATCAACGCTTACCAGCAGTAGCGCCGCTACTATCGCGAGAGTCGCTCCTTGGACAATGCACCATGAAGCGCCTGCGACTAGAGCCGCTAGCGTCAATTGTCGGCGACTGGTCCGAGAGCAGACTGACAGTCGCAGACGTTGAGCGATTATTGTGGCGTGTGCATGTGGTTTGGCTGTTTGTGAAGTCGTGTTGCTTAATACTGAACACAGTTTGTAGATGACTTCTTTTATGCAACTTAACACGAAGTCAAAATGAAGTTTATTCGTACGGAAGAACTGTGATAACTTAAATTGTTGTTGAATTAAATGTTAAACTGTCTCCAAAAAAATTGTTGTTAATTAAAATTTTTAAGTACCTTTCTTCTTGTCTTCTTTTATATATTGTAGAAGTATGGCTATAAAAAAATATCATCATGACCCAGTACTGAGTAGCTTATTCATACATAATCCAGGGTATGAAGGTCACCTTTAAAGGGTTAAAAAAACTAATCTTTGCTAAATATAGGCTATATCAAGAAAACAGGTACATTTACAGTTAATCAAACATTTTTAATTATTCAACAACAATGTAAAACTAATAATAATTGTATAGTATTCAAACATATAATATTGAAATACTAGGGGACACACCTGAACGCTTCGTGTGCCAACCCCGACACCTCGGCCTGCGTCTTTTGACTATAAATAATACTAGATAACTTAAAATACCATAACTGTATAACTTAAAATCACATTATTAAATGTATTTACAGACTCTCACTCACATTACTTGCGTTGCTACCTTCATCTATATTTATAAAAGAGGATGTTTGTATATATATATATATATATATATATATATATATATATATATATATATATTTGAAGTTTAAGCGCTGCCAAACCATCCAACCGATCGCCATGAAACTTTAGGATGTTGTCCTGTATACTCCCGAGATGGTTTCTGTGAAGTTTGATGCAGATCCGTCCACAGGGTTCCGCCCCACGGGCTCCTAAAGATCCCATGTTATTCAAATGGAGAATCTGAATTGTTTACAAAAAACATATGACTGTGTGGTTTAATGTAGTTTCGCATGCCATAAGCAGATTGAAGTTCTCACAACAACAGTACTGTATATGTTTTGATTTATTGTAGTTCTACATTTCACCTTGAGAGTGTAGCACACACTACTTTTACTTGATCAGGTGATCTGTATTTGGTATTAACCTTTTTTCCTCGGTAATTAAAACATGCGGTGAAACGTGAAAATAAAAAATAAATAATAATTATTTGTTTTGCAGTTTACTGTTTATGACATTCCTCCTAAAAAGGTATTTTTTATTTTTTATTTATAGTTCATAGAATACTGCTTAAGGGTGCTCGCATAGTAAGGAGGTAGAGGTGGAGGTGTAGCTGGAGGTGTAGCTGGAGGTGTAGCTGGAGGTGTGGGTGTAGGTGGTGGTAGTATCGCATGGGACAGGATGTTTACCACACTGCTTTTTCGTCCACCCCTCGTACAGCCAGTCTGTCTTGCACTGCCTAATGAGCAACTACTTTTTTCTATAGCTTAATTTAATTAATAATGATTGACGACAGTAGTGATGATGATAGTGATGAAATGTCGTCAGCATGTAAGTGGTGGCTAGTTATTACTTTAAGTAATCGTTCGTTCAGTGCTCATCCGATTAATCAATTGCGGCAGGACCTTGGCGAATATCATCACCTTTTTATGCAGCTTAAAAACTACCCAGACAAATTTAAAGAGTACTTGAGAATGACTCCAGAAACTTTTGTGTATATGTGTGAAAGAATATCGCCAAAGTTAGATAATCAAAAGAAGTACTGCAACCTTCATGTTAACGCTATCAGTGCAGAAGAACAGCTTGTTATAACAATCAAGTAAGTTAACAAATAAACTGTTAGTAACACATGTTGTTATTGTTATGCAAGGTGTAGCTTTGTTAGAAATGAAACTACATAAACATGGAAAAAACTCAAAAGTTTATTGAATGACATACATAACTATATAAACATGGAAAACCCTTAAAGTTTATTGAATTACATACATTATATTGGTGTGATCAAAGGTGAAATGAAAAAAACGTTACATTGATTTATATATGGGAAGGAATTTGTCTTCATTTTCAAGATAGTTGTTTGGTGATATAACAGATGGACTGGAGGATGTATTTTCATAAGGGCTAATTGTCCACTGTCGGGTTGAAGTAGTGGTGTACTGTGGCGTAGGTCTATCCATTTCATGGTCCTGAACGGACCAATCACAGAGAAGTGGCCAGCAATGCCGCGCGCTAAGCGGCGAGGTAAATCAAACAAGTTTGTTCTCTAAAGTCATCCAGCTAGACCTCTTTGCAAGCGGCGAGCTCCACATACACCGCCACCTCCTTACTATGCGCGCACCCGTATACGCAATGGATTTGTTTTACCTCGCGGTTACGGCGACCTACACCTCCAGCTACACCTCCACTTCTACCTCCTCACTATGCGAGCACCCTAATGCTTAGCGCGCGGCATTGCTGGCCACTTCTCTGTGATTGGTCCGTTCAGGACCATGAAATGGATAGACCTACGCCACAGTACACCACTACTTCAACCCGACAGTGGACAATTAGCCCTTATGAAAATACATCCTCCAGTCCATCTGTTATATCACCAAACAACTATCTTGAAAATGAAGACAAATTCCTTCCCATATATAAATCAATGTAACGTTTTTTTTCATTTCACCTTTGATCACACCAATATAATGTATGTAATTCAATAAACTTTAAGGGTTTTCCATGTTTATATAGTTATGTATGTCATTCAATAAACTTTTGAGTTTTTTCCATGTTTATGTAGTTTCATTTCTAACAAAGCTACACCTTGCATAACAATAACAACATGTGTTACTAACAGTTTATTTGTTAACTTACTTGATTGTTATAACAAGCTGTTCTTCTGCACTGATAGCGTTAACATGAAGGTTGCAGTACTTCTTTTGATTATCTAACTTTGGCGATATTCTTTCACACATATACACAAAAGTTTCTGGAGTCATTCTCAAGTACTCTTTAAATTTGTCTGGGTAGTTTTTAAGCTGCATAAAAAGGTGATGATATTCGCCAAGGTCCTGCCGCAATTGATTAATCGGATGAGCACTGAACGAACGATTACTTAAAGTAATAACTAGCCACCACTTACATGCTGACGACATTTCATCACTATCATCATCACTACTGTCGTCAATCATTATTAATTAAATTAAGCTATAGAAAAAAGTAGTTGCTCATTAGGCAGTGCAAGACAGACTGGCTGTACGAGGGGTGGACGAAAAAGCAGTGTGGTAAACATCCTGTCCCATGCGATACTACCACCACCTACACCCACACCTCCAGCTACACCTCCAGCTACACCTCCAGCTACACCTCCACCTCTACCTCCTTACTATGCGAGCACCCTTAGAGTCCTGGTAAGGTCGTAGATCGATCTTCCTCACGAGGCGACATGCCAAGATCCAAAAATGGGACTGTAGCAGAGTTTCTTGGTGAGGCCGCAGGCCGAGCATACCTCACGAGCGTAGCGAGTGACGACGGGGTTGGCACGCGAAGCGTGCAGGGGTGCCCCCTAGTATTAGTATAAAAATACCAATTAATTTGTTCATTAATTTCATTTGTTTTTTTTTAACGGCTGAATATTAACTAAATAAATAAACTGAATATTAACTAAACTGCATTAGATTACCATTGAAACCTTCAAGCCCAGTGGGCGGAGCCCTACAATTGAGTGTGAATAAAACCATGCTTTCAGCCATCCCTGGTTTAACATTATGAAAGATCTAACTTACAAAAACCTTGTTTACATTCCAACTGCTGTTAACACTTATTGGAAATCATTATTTACATCTGAACATCTGTTACTTTTGATTCATTTAAATATCTCTCCATGTTATTCTTATGGCCGAAAAACATACATTGAGGACTTCCCGTGCCCTTCAGGGTGGAAATATTGAATAATTAAGACCTTATTGCACAACTACGAACAGAGAAAATTTTTTGATACCTCAACCGTTTAAATTGGACAAGAAATAAGAGAGGAGTTGCGTTGACAAAAAGCTGCTTCATGTATTATACATAAGGATTGTTCTGATTTAATTTATAAAACCTGAAGAGCAGATATAGTTCAATCCACATAATGAGGTCCGGAATCGGCACAACATGGATTGTTTCTATGTTATTGATTTAACGTTTTGTCAATAAATTATTATCACCTATAAAACATAAATATGTGTGTATAAATGTAAATATAAAACTGTAATAGGCAGACGTAAAATAATTTATATTCTTGGAACGATGTAAACAACTTATTTGGCGTTTTTTTATTTTTTTTTTTTTATATTTTTACTGATTTAATTTGGCTCGTTTTCTAACGATGAGTAATTACTTACTCGTTTCTTATATGAGTAAAGAAAAACATTGTTCATAATGATGGTTTTAATCCCATAAGAACAATGTTATTTTCGAACCGGAAATACAATCACTTGTATCCAAATTAAATAGTTATTTTAAAACGGATTTTCCAGACAAATTGCATTTGATCAAGAATGAATTTGCGCGTTGGGATTGCATTACAAATTCCTAATTAGTTATGTAGAAAAATATGAAAAATTTCGAGTTTAAAGTTTTATATTCATCTATTTTTCAAAACTAGGCGCATCTATTAAAAATATCAAAAGCAATTCCGATGCATAACATGATAACGTTTTAAATGACACCTCATACACAACTTTATTTTTTATTTTCGAATATGCCTAGCACATTGCAGAAATTAATGTGGAAAGAGACAAGAACTTTAAATCAAGCAGTAGGAAACTAACACAAATTGTACAAATAATAATTAGATTTGGAATTAATCGCAATGGTCGAATGTGTACGGTTTAGTACGTAACTGTACCACCGATGTATATAAACTTTGGAGGGAGAAGTAATCATTCTATCTCCTGTACGCGCCATTTACTTTGGGTCTATGTTAACTAATGTTAAAATAGTTCTATGGTCGGCACGCGAAGTCCGCAGTGGTATCTCCTTGTAGCACCTATATGCGGAAGCCTGACTGTCATGGCTATCGCTGCATCAGTTCACCACTACATACCAATAAAATGCTTACAAGTTTATTTTGTACGTGTGTGTGTGTGTATATATATAAATCACTAATAAGCAAACAGCTTTATTAACCATACAAAAATCATAATCACACATCCTTTTCTTCTGGATCATCAGATTTTTTTCGTAGATCTTTGGTCATAAAGTTGGCAGAACTGTTTCCGGGACCAGGATTTACTAAAGCTGTCCCGTCTGTGTCCTTCCATTGCCAGTACAGGTTCTCAGACTCGGTCTTAAACCCCATATTCGAGGCGATCCGCTGACTGCATCCACTAGTGAACATTCCTGTTATCAACGAAATCTTGAAACTGATTGTCTGCTCAATTGCAGACCGTAACAAAGCTTTGCCGATTCCTGAGGACAAACAGAATCAAGAATAAATTCATTTAACTAGCAAGAACAGCGAAGGTTGACGTCCACTGTGTCCTCTACGAGACAGATCTCAGAGCGAAAAGTCAGCCCGCTCTCTTTAGGCGTGAGTGAAATGAAATGAAAAAAGTTTTTAGTGAGTCAAAGTTAGGTCCTCTCTTGCACTTAACCTTAAAATTGAATTGAAGTCACTAAGAGAGTTCGCAGTGCAAGAGAGACAGATATAGTCAGCAGACGGCCTAGAATAGTAAAAAAAAAATAGTTTGATACGCTCTCTCTCTCTCACGCACAAACTGACTTGAAGGAAAAGCAAACGACGTTCCACAATCTATCGGCCACTTATCGAACTAGCGCTTTCAAGCTCTTCACCAAGCTGAATTTTTAACATGAGGTCTGCTCTTATGGTTGCAATTGTTGAGTGATAAACATCCATAAATTGTTGAGCAGGTTCTTTGGTCAGATCAGACAACTACAGAGCAAAATGCGTGAGTATATCATTTGAGCATCAACTCTCGCGCACTAGACCGGCACGTACGTGAACTCTGCGTGATCTGCAAAAATCGAAAAAATGCTGGCTAGGATTGTTTCCATAGTTTTATATGAAGCCCCGCACACTTGACCGGCAACTGCACAGACCGTCACAAAACTTACTGGTTAGGAGTCTCCCTCGCCAATCATTTTGCAGGCCGTGGAGTTGTTGGTCCGTGCCGGTCAAGTGTGCGCGAACCTTTTTAATGAGGTATAACACTCGCGGACTTGCTCGTGGGCATGCTTGAGGAATTGCTAATAGACTTATTACACGTGAGGAAATGCTCGTGGACTTTCTGGTGGCTGCTGGGGAGAGCGCCAGACAACCAGTTTTAAACAAGGATTACTTCTATTTATACAGTAAAAATAAGTTCACTTATAAATCGTCTTGAATAAAAATGTCACTCATTGTTTGTATTACAAGGCCTAATCTCTAAATGTAAAATAAACTATATAACGTTACAATCACACAGCTAACAATAAAAAATAAGTAAATTAACCAAAATGGTTTTCTTATGTGGCAGCGCTTTATCATTGTAGCGGCGTCGGGTTTAAAAGGATTCGCACAATGTATTCTATATCCAGCACTGTGAGGATTCGCGCATACGCAGTACGTTATGTTTACTTGGACTTGTTGGAGACCTAAATTTTACTTACTCAAATAAATTGTTACTGGCCCTTTTAATATCGATCCATTAAAATTTCCCTTGATCATAATCTATTTTGGAATAATCATGTGGAGGTTATTCGATAAAAAATTGAAATAAAAGTATTTATTATCTAATGTTTAAGAAGAATATATAATTTTAGTGAAGATGTACTATTACCAATTTACTATGCACATATTAATAGCATATAGAGTAATGGAATAATATTATGGGGCCAGTCATCAAATTCAGTTAAATTATTTAAAATTTAAAAAACAGCAATTCGACTAATTTGTGTGAGTACTTTCCAAAACTCCTCGCACATCTCTGTTCAAGAAATTAAATAGTGACTCTTCCTTCACTATCTTATTATCCAAAACAAACCACGTCCGAACAAAATTTTCCTTTGCTCCAAGGATGTTTAATTTTTTTTATTTTTAGGGGGTTTTCGACCACGGTAAAACGATTGGCACTGGTCTCGACCCTGGAAAATGCGTACTTACTGTTGTCCCAGAGACTCTTTGACTTCCCGCGTATCACGACGCGGCTGCGCAGTAGACTGTGACGTCACATGAACGAAATCAGCTGATTTGTTTATTATACTAAATACTGGTAACTAAATCTACCAATTGCATAGAAGCGTTCAGCTAAATAGGAAGCAAGTTATGTATCACTTATCAGCTGGATTTGTAATTACGGGAATTAGAACAGTATTTTTGTGCTCATTTTTGCCATTTAGCACATGTGACGTCATGGGTGGGGCGCGAAATACCTACCATCTTCTTTTCACCGTCGTTAATAAGGTTAACAAAAACCCACAATTAAGAAAGGTGAAACTAAACTAACCAAGTGGAGTATACCATTAAAGGTATTCTTCTCTTACTTACTAATATTCCATCAGATTAAAAAAATACTCTGTGTATGAGCTCCACTGCCCCATAAACCAAAATTCATGATCTTAAAAATCCTGGCGAGGCCGTAGGCTGATCTTCCTCCCGAGGCGACATGCCGAGATCCACAAATAGGACTGTAACAGAGTGCCTTGGTGAAGCCGAACTTTCTCCCACGAGGCCGAGTTCCACAAAGGAATTAAAGGTAAACACGGAAGACCTCTGAAACGAAATTTATTAATAACCCAAAGTATAGAGCATCAACAAACGATTCTTAGGATTCTCTACGAGATATGGATCTCGTACAGTATCCTGTACAACAGGAGTATATACAAACAGGAGAGATACCTGTCCTGTTTGTAAAATTCAACTGAGCGAAGCTTGGTCTTCCGGTACTCATATACAAAGGCTTAATATACACAAAAAAACAATTTACATACATTTTGCTCAAAACAAAAATATACATAAGCACGAAACAAGAATTTCGTATAAACTGAAAATCAAACAATGTAAAATGCTCAACAACACAAAAAAATCACGAATTTATGACTATTAATCTATACAATAAATATCCTTATAAATTAAGAAATCTAGAAACTAAGCAATTAAAAAAAACTATATGCAACTACTTATTAAACTTATTTATACCAAATTTAAGTTTATATAAACTTGAAGACTTCTTTACAATTCAACTGTAATATATATATTACAGTTGAATGTAATATATATATATATATATATATATATATATATATATATATATATATATATACTTTTAGCCAGCATGTAATGGTAATACTTTTAATTCAACTTTTATTAAATTTACTATATATTTTAATACCTCATTTTTGGTTTTATACTATAAAGATTATTATTACTATAATTACTATAATAGTTAAGTTCAACTTATTACTAACGTGATTTTCGTTAATCTGACAAGTTTGGAACAGATTTGTATAACACTAGAATTCTGTTGACCTAACTTCTACAGTTTAATTCAATTGGTCGAATCTGGGCAACTCAAAGTTATAAATATAAATCAAACAATTTGGAGGGTCCATTGTAGTTTTTTTTTTTTTTATTATTATTATTTTATTTATTTATTTATTTTTCTCTCAACTAAACGCTGTTGCGGAAGTTAGTCGTGCGTGATTGACGGCAGCTGAGTGGTGGAAAGATTCCCTTTTGCCTCTGGAACCCCTACATAGTGATGGAAACAATATATCGATACAACGGAAATATCGATAAATATGTTTCGATATATCGATTTGTTATTATCGATATTTTCATTGGATAATATCGGCCATATAGATATTTTGGTCCGATATATCATACCACTAAATATGACGTTATTCTCTCTCCTCAAAATCATCACGATTCGAAAAGAAAACACGTTTAAATTGCCTCTTACGCGTACAAAACATGCATTGATATAATAAAGTAACATTATTTCCTTAGGTTAACGCACTAAAATGTAGTTTATTGGAATCCAGTGGGTGGAACGGGTGGTGATCCTATACGAAAGATTACACTATTCTTTTATAATTAACATAATAATTAAAGGTACAACATTAATCTTATTTTGAATTTTTTCTGTCAACCCCACAGACTACAACTTTTTTCGTAGTTCGGTTACCCGCTATATCGATACTTTTCTTTCGATATTATCGTTAGATCGATATTTGGTTTGCGATATATCGGTAATTCCGTATATCGATTTGTTAAAAATATCTGCCATCCCTACCCCTACATGCACTAAATATACGCAGGTCACTTACTGTCCGGCCTCCACTTCGCGAGTGCTCAGTGAGACCGAGAGAGAGGGAGAGACCGCTGGCACTACCTGTGTACTAGTAGATAGAACACTAATGTAATAAATAGGACAGGGCGAGACCTATACGAGCGGATAGTCTTCTACCACTTCAAGAGAGTACGTACCTTTGCATCTGTGGTCCGGTTCGACACACCAAATATACACATTGAAGAAACTCTCGGTATTATAAAGGTCGTATATATTTAACCTCTTGCCGACGTGGGACGCAAATCTTTTAATCTTGCTGCAAGCTTTGGTTTGGTAAATCTGTGAAAATATTTACAAGAATGTCAATGGTATTACTAACCCTGGTTAGACACACTTCATTTTTGTGACATAAAGGACACACTGTGGTGTATCATACCCTATTTGTAAAAACTGCATAACTATTATAATGTTGTAATTTTGTGGGCACTTTACGTCTTAAATAAGAAATTGGCTTCTCTGTAATGTCAAACTATTGAATTAAACACATTTTAATCAATTTATAGCATTTCTTTTCACTCTTAAGACAGAAGGCACGTATCGTGACAAAACATGTAGTTAGTAATAAGATTGTTAAAAAAATTAAGAAATTAAAATATAGGGATAAAAACAATTTTAAACTAGTACATACAAGTCGTATTTGTTACTAAATACAAAAACAAACCAAAAACTACATATAAATATTTTAGCCAGGAGGACAAAGTTCATCAAATATAAATGATTATACCACACAAATGTTTTAGACATTACCGCATAATTTCTATGTTTGTGGGTCGAATGTAGTCCCCTTTCTTCAAGTAAAATCATTATTATTTTCATATTTTTGTATAAAAAAAAGCAATAAGAAAAGGCACTAAAATTATAAGCACAAGAATTAGAATTTTTAAGACACACTGGGGTGTCAGACACCCCAAACAGAAAATAAAGTTATTTGGTGACACAGAAAGCAGTACAAACACTGACAGTCTATGGTACCTGCAGGCAGTGGTGCTAACTGAATTTACATAGAAGGAATACATCCCCTCTCAATAAATAATAGAGTAAAATGAAAATGAAATAGTCATGGGGTGTGTCACAGCCCTTTGTGTCTTACTAAGGCTAATACAGCTTTATTTTATTTTACCTCGTTCAAATTGTTTTATTGCATAGAAGACAATTACATGAATTGTATCGCAATAGTCAATGTTAAATAACCTATCTCATACATTCTTACAACTGTGCATACAAACATACAAGTTGTCTTACATTCACTCTTTCATTTATACTAGGTTAAAATTGTAAAACTAAATAAATACATACATAACTAAATAAATAGGTGCATACAAACATACTAGCTGTCTTACATTCACGCTCTCATTTATACTAGGTTAAAATTGTAAAACTAAATAAATACATACATAACTAAATAAATAGGTGCATACAAACATACAAGCTGTCTTACATTCACGCTCTCATTTATACTAGGTTAAAATTGTAAAACTAAATAAATACATACATAACTAAATAAATAGGTGCATACAAACATACTAGCTGTCTTACATTCACTTTCTCAATTATACTAGGTTAAAATTCTAAAACTAAATAAATAAATACATACATAACTAATTAAATAGGTGCATACAACATACAAGCTGTCTTACATTCACGCTCTCATTTATACTAGGTTAAAATTGTAAAACTAAATAAATACATACATAACTAAATAAATAGGTGCATACAAACATACAAGCTGTCTTACATTCACGCTCTCATTTATACTAGGTTAACATTGTAAAACTAAATAAATACATACATAACTAAATAAATAGGTGCATACAAACATACAAGCTGTCTTACATTCACGCTCTCATTTATACTAGGTTAACATTGTAAAACTAAATAAATACATACATAACTAAATAAATAGGTGCATACAAACATACAAGCTGTCTTACATTCACGCTCTCATTTATACTAGGTTAACATTGTAAAACTAAATAAATACATACATAACTAAATAAATAGGTGCATACAAACATACAAGCTGTCTTACATTCACGCTCTCATGTATACTAGGTTAAAATTGTAAAACTAAATAAATACATACATAACTAAATAAATAGGTGCATACAAACATACAAGCTGTCTTACATTCACGCTCGCATTTATACTAGGTTAACATTGTAAAACTAAATAAATACATACATAACTAAATAAATAGGTGCATACAAACATACAAGCTGTCTTACATTCACGCTCTCATTTATACTAGGTTAAAATTGTAAAACTAAATAAATACATACATAACTAAATAAATAGGTGCATACAAACATACAAGATGTCTTACATTCACGCTCTCATTTATACTAGGTTAAAATTGTAAAACTAAATAAATACATACATAACTAAATAAATAGGTGCATACAAACATACTAGCTGTCTTACATTCACTCTCTCATTTATACTAGGTTAAAATTCTAAAACTAAATAAGTACATACATAACTAAATAAATAGATAGCGGCCACTCCACCTCCCTGTGCAATGCCAATATTTGAGGGTAATTTGGCATTACTAGGTCTCCCGGTTATGTGCAAGGAACTCGTCCACTCTGTAGAAAGCGTTTGATATAAGCACGTTTTTAAGACGAGCCTTCAGTGCCTTGGGCACCTGTGCTCATTTGAATTCATTGCGTAAACTGTTGATTAATCGAACACCGGCCTGAGAAGGAAGATGTTCGAAAACCACCGTCCTGTGTTGCCCAGTTCGGTAGGTTTCCCTGCCTCTGGTGTTGTGTCCGTGTATGTCAGTGCCTCTTTAGTTAGAGTGCATTTGGTCATGCAGTACGTGATTGTTTCCAATATATATATATATATATATATATATATATATATATATATATATATATATATATATATATGCAGGGCAGGGTCAACAGTTGTAAGTTGTGAAATGCAGTTCTGCACGAATCTCTGCTTTTTAATTTTGAAATAATTCGTACTGTTTTTTTTCTGCAGTCTGAATATTTGCAAAAATTCTCTATTTGAGCATCCTCTGAATATTTTAGATGTGGGTATATGATCCCATAATACGCCGTCATGAGAATTTCAATCGGGCAGTATTTGGACAAATATCTCAAACAATATATACCTGATAATAATATAAAGGAATCTTGTTTGTGTCATCGTTGTTATATTATTCATTGTTACCGAAAACAGCTTTAGCAATGATAACATCTCCTTATGTAGACTTAACAACTATAATCTGGCTAGTTATTATTGCCGTCAAAACCACACATGAGGAGTTATCACCATATTTATAAAAAAAGTTTAAAGTCTAACGATATTAAATTAAAACAATCTTCAGACAAAGATTTTGAAACAGTTGGGCATTAAATTGCCCTCTGAACACACGTACATATCAGTCATTGGCATTTAGAGGTCTCCCAGTAGGAATGTAAACAACTTTTTCTAAATTTTGAGTCACTTCTGGTCGAATTGACAAAAAAATTCACCTTTTGTTTTAATGAGGGACTTTAATATAGATATACTTGAGTCTAACAATTATCTGAAAAAACGATTCCCAGATTGCTTAAAGACCTCTGGTCTAAAGTGGCTAATAAACTCTCCTACGAGAATTACAGCCACTACTCAATCTGCAATAGATAATGTAATCACGAACATACCTGACATTGTGGTGTCTGTGGTCAACACAGCAGTAGCCGACCATTGCAGCCAACTCGCTACTATTTTATGTCATTATCATCAAGGTAATAGTCCTGCCCCCACGGGTGATAAGAGACACAAGGGGTATTAAATTGTAAATTAGTTTGAGAGTAATCCATTCAATTTAAAATTATACCTAAAGCACTTCCGATAAAACTAAAAATTGGCTAATTTCATATATTCAGTATATTCGTCAAAAGTCCTAAACGATAAAGCACGTGCTAAAATTGTATTCACGGTTTTTTGCAAATTTATCGTAAACAAGTTTCATAAAAAAAGTAGTATAGACTAAAGCTGTAGATCGTAAAGTTATCTACAAAAAAATATTATTCTTTTTCCCTAAGAGTCGTGGTTTTTTTAGATATACCCTAGTACAGCTCATGGTCCTGGTGTAGCCACCCACCCCTCCCCCATATATTTGTAACATTCCTGTAAGAACCATACCCTAGTACGGCTCATGGTCCTGGTGTAGCCACCCAACCCTGCCCCATATATTTGTAACATTCATGTAAGAACCATACCCTAGTACAGCTCATGGTCCTGGTGTAGCCACCAAACCCTCCCCCATATATTTGTAACATTCCTGTAAGAACCATACCCTAGCACGGCTCATGGTCCTGGTGTAGCCACCAAACCCTCCCCCATATATTTGTAACATTCATGTAAGAACCATACCCTAGTACAGCTCATGGTCCTGGTGTAGCCACCAAACCCTCCCCCATATATTTGTAACATTCCTGTAAGAACCATACCCTAGCACGGCTCATGGTCCTGGTGTAGCCACCAAACCCTCCCCCATATATTTGTAACATTCATGTAAGAACCATACCCTAGTACAGCTCATGGTCCTGGTGTAGCCACCAAACCCTCCCCCATATATTTGTAACATTCATGTAAGAACCATACCCTAGCACAGCTCATGGTCCTGGTGTAGCCACCAAACCCTCCCCCATATATTTGTAACATTCATGTAAGAACCATACCCTAGCACAGCTCATGGTCCTGGTGTAGCCACCAAACCCTCCCCCATATATTTGTAACATTCATGTAAGAACCATACCCTAGTACGGCTCATGGTCCTGGTGTAGCCACCAAACCCTGCCCCATATATTTGTAACATTCATGTAAGAACCATACCCTAGTACGGCTCATGGTCCTGGTGTAGCCACCAAACCCTCCCCCATATATTTGTAACATTCCTGTAAGAACCATACCCTAGCACAGCTCATGGTCCTGGTGTAGCCACCAAACCCTCCCCCATATATTTGTAACATTCATGTAAGAACCATACCCTAGCACAGCTCATGGTCCTGGTGTAGCCACCAAACCCTCCCCCATATATTTGTAACATTCATGTAAGAACCATACCCTAGTACGGCTCATGGTCCTGGTGTAGCCACCAAACCCTCCCCCATATATTTGTAACATTCATGTAAGAACCATACCCTAGTTCGGCTCATGGTCCTGGTGTAGCCACCAAACCCTCCCCCATATATTTGTAACATTCCTGTAAGAACCATACGCTAGTACGGCTCATGGTCCTGGTGTAGCCACCCCCCTCCCCAATATATTTGTAACATTGCTGTAAGAACCATACCCTAGTCCGACTCATGGTCCTGGTGTAGCCACCCCCCTCCCCCATATATTTGTAACATTTCTGTAAGAACCATACCCTAGTACGGCTCATGGTCCTGGTGTAGCCACCCCCTCCCCCATATATTTGTAATATTGCTGTAAGAACCATACTCTAGCACGGCTCATGGTCCTGGTGAAGCCACCCCCCTCCCCCATATATTTGTAATATTGCTGTAAGAACCATACCCTAGTCCAACTCATTGTCCTGGTGTAGCCACCCCCCTCCCCCATATATTTGTAACATTTCTGTAAGAACCATACCCTAGCACGGCTCATGGTCCTGGTGTAGCCAACCCACTCACCCATATATTTGTAATATTGCTGTAAGAACCATATCCTAGTCCGACTCATGGTCCTGGTGTAGCCACCCCCCTCCCCCATATATTTGTAACATTTCTGTAAGAACCATACCCTAGTCCGACTCATGGTCCTGGTGTAGCCAACCCACTCCCCCATATATTTGTAACATTTCTGTAAGATCCATACCCTAGTCCGGCTCATGGTCCTGGTGTAGCTGTTCTTGTCATTGACTCGGCCCACCAGCACTCCTACCACTTGATTCGTCGTCTCTTCTACAGCCACGAAGGACTGTGTGTCTTGAATCCATAGCAGAGTCAGTTCCAGGAACTCTTTCACAGCTTCCTCTTCATTCTGCAGTTTGCACGCTTTGCACAATGGATCATCTTTTACGAAATACTCCTAGAAGAAAAATACTCAAACTAAATCAATTTAATATACTAAAATTCATGTTTAGTTTCCAAAATAGATATTGGCTGAAATTAGCCATCATTAAGTAAAAAATCTGATTATGCAACATCTAGAGTCGATCTGCTTACTTCTGATATATTTGTTATTAACTTTTTATTATTTTCATGAATTAAATGTCTATTACTGTATTTTAAAATTTCATTAAGTTTTAGATTTTGCACTCAACACAGATCCCTAAAAATCTGAGACATCAGCCTATATAATAAATTATCTATTACAGACCGGAAGTACTTAATTGAATAGCAAATAATTCAACTATACTTTTGAAATAAAAACACTGACTAGTAGAATGTAATAACACTCTTCGGTTATCTGTGGTAATACAAAATAACTGTGCTGGAGAGACAGAGAGAGGGATGAAGAAAGATACAGAGCTGCCCTGTAAGAGATAATGTCAAAGGGCAGAACACCCATAAGAGTGGACAGTCTTCTTTTTTCTAAAGTCAATGTTGTAACTGGAGAAATTTTTGTTGACCTGTGGTCTTACTAGTATTTTACAGACTACTGTATCTGTGAATCATCCGTCACTATTCCTATGTACCAATTAATACACCTAACCTAACCTAACCTACCCGCCCAATCATACACGTACAGTAGTATTGACCCACCCGCCCGCCCATAATCGCACAGTATTCATTATTCATTATTCATCTCTGGTATTGACCCACCCACCTACCCTTACACGTACAATAGTATTGAAATTTTGACCCCATGGTGTAGAGCTTGAACACGCTAGTTCGAACAACGGCCGGTAGATCGTGCGGATCGCATTTTCCTTTAGTTCAGTGTATGAGCAATGAATACATACATCTTTTTATTTTGTGGTATGAGAGAGCACGTCGACTATATCTGCCTTTGTCGCACTGTCTGCTGAATTACCAAAAGCACTTAATTGATTAGGTAATGTTTTAAATACAGAGTTTATTTTACTCCACACTACAGCCCTCGGCTGTGTCCCTTCAAACGTCACCATAGCCTAAGAAATAACGTCAGGATTAGAACTACGTTATTACAACTTGGATCTCTTCACAGAGAAGGAAGCAGAGGTCGCGTCTAATAGTGCGCTGAATGTGTGTCGAGTAGTCAGTTCCGTAGTTTGCCAGGGCAGAGGACAACGGCAGCACCGTCAGTCCCTCTCTCCCCTTCCTCTCCAAACCCCCTTCTTCTCTCTCTCCCTTATTTAACATTCACTTGAAACATCGAAAGCAGACTCTGGCGGAGGGGACGTATCTGCCCCTCTGTAATTACTTTACTACCCTCACGAGCAACGTGCGTTTTGATATACCAGCGCTGTATACTGGCCTAAATTCTAACTACCATTGAGGCGTTCGCTAAGGACGTAAGAAAACGACCTCTGTTTCTTCCTTCTCTGTGATTTCACAATTTTTTTTCTTTACTTCCATTGACCTCTGAGAGGAAGCTAATGATAATGTTGCAGTACCGGGAAGGAGCGACGTGACTGCCCCTGGTGACTTACTTCGATAATCCTCTGTGCTTCGTTGTACCGTTGTGGCTGTAGGTCCTCAACTCGCACGTCTCCGGCAATGCGCTCCCAGACCATTGGCATTTTGATCCTCTCCAGCACAGGCAAACTTTCATCGTAAATGGTCTCCATGCAGTAAGGTTATGTACTATCACAATTAATTATTTGTGGTTATATTTAAAATCAGCTGTTTTAAACTGTGCTTGTCTAGCACAGAACACGGTACCGTGACACAGATTATAATAATAAATAAATTTTAATTGTAATTTTCTAAACATATAATATATTCACTATCCATCATTAAGACGTCGTTCTTTTTAATAACGTGGGCCTAATGAGGGGTGAATGAGTGTGATGATTGTATATCAACAAGTGTAGTTATCGTTACAACTAAAATCGACTGTACCTTAGAAAAAGCCATTTATCTATAGAAAAAGCCAATAGCAAGGGCAACTAAGATACCTACAGTTTTACGTAGAATCCGAACCACGTAGTATTGGTGTTGGTAGGGAGGACCGAGAATATAACCTATCGCCTACTATCTCCACAGTAATCTACAGCCAGTTCATCTATGACTGCGTTGTCTACGTGAAGTAGTCTACCTCCTTCCAGACCACCGGTACGCTACAAGACACTGTGTTGATGTGGAAATCCCGTTCTCTAGATTGAGCTTGATACGGGATAGTTCCCTCACATTGCCATCAGACTCTACAATGCGCTCCCAGTTAATGTTAAGAACTTGGATGGGAAGAGGTTTAAACTTGTGTTGAAAGCAATGGCTCCAAACAAAACCCGTTTATTCCTTAAGTGAATTCTTTGGTGAGACCTTTGCAGAACTGTTGTAAAGACCACCGCCATCATGCACATAGTAGTTTCAAATGTATGTTTCAAAGTGAGTCTAAAAAGTTTGACACAGTCTATCCAGCTCCGCCGGTATTCGACCAAGGAAAAAGTATCAAGTTCCCAATTAGCTTCATTACAGCATTACGACTGATTATGCATTGCCGGCGTCCTAAACGTTTGCTGGCGTGGGTGCGAGCGGGGATGCAAACTTGGAATTTGCGCTCCGTAGTTCGAAGTCTGAGCGACTGAGCCACCACGTCGGCAAGAACTATTTATTCAAGAACTTTATTGTTCATGATGGAACAAGTTCAGTCAGCTAAGAAATGATCATTTCTTATTTGTCAATTTTTTCTCATAAAAAAATATTTCTTTAAAAAAAATGTAAACATATCTCGAACTATTTTACTATTAACCTGTTTCAGTAACCTAAGACAGTGAAGAAAGTCATACGTAGCGAAATTATTACTCTTGAGTGGAATAATTATTTCATGGACTCTCAGTTTTCGCATCACAGCCACTACCGTACTCTGCTCTGGCGCCAGACGTAGTGCTGTAACCCAGCTACTTGGGGAAAACTGTTGTGGAGATTGTAGGTGATAGGTTCTATACTCAGTCCTAAAAATGTCAGCTGAATGGTTGCCATCGAAAAAGTCTGGGGTGTCAATGATGGGTGGTAGACACATGTGGTCTGTGAAAGAGTTTCTCGTTTGTCAGTTAGCGACCAATAATAATAATAATAAATAATAATAATAATCATAAGTCATACGTACCCATCCGCCCACCCATACACGTACAATGGTACTAACCCACCCATGCACGTACAATGGTACTAACCTACCCACACACCCATACACGTACAATGGTACTAACCCACCCACCCATACAAGTACAATGGTACTAACCCACCCACACACCCATACACGTACAATACCACTGTACGTGAATGGGCGGGCGGGTGGGTCAATACCACCGTACGTGTATGGGTGGGCGGGGGGTCAATACCATCGTACGTGTATGGGTGGGCGGGTGCATGTAGCTTTGAAGATGGGACCCTATAACGGGGTCGAAACGTCGGCTCCTGATACTGTACATACGGTTAGACCCAGAAGACCACAATAGTGATATTGATTACATTAACCGAGGAAGCTTCTCCAGATCCCCCATCCTTCCCCCCCCCCCCCCCGAGATCATATTGGGAGCCCCTGCGATCAACATTGGTAGCAATAATAATTGGTTAGCGACCAATAATAGGGTACGTGGTTAAAGCTGTAGTTCCCTTGGTTGCCATGGTTATTGGAATAAATTGCATCTTTTGAGCATAAGTCGAACTCAGTAGCAACCAGACTATTCTAATATAAGCTAATCAATCATACATTGAAATACGCACAACCTGTGTCGGAGTCTCAAATCTAAACCAGGCTAGACCGGAACACAAATATTTAATGCAAAACAAATATTAAATATTGCTACTGACACTCACTAATACTCAAGGACCACATGTTACCTGGACATTTTCCTTCCAGATACGGTGTTAAGAAAAAAAATAATACAGCAATCATAAATCGTTAAATTGTGTTATTGAACTGCACTTTAGTTATTTGTATATTACTGTTTATAATTTAGTAATTTACTTTTAAATTTCTAGTGTGAAACAACTGATTAAAATGTTTTAAATCCAATGTTGTTTAATACATACATACATACATACATACATACACATATCCCACGTCGTCCTGATTGACCACTTGGCATAGGACCAGTCATTCTTTATTTTTTCCTCGTTTCATATTAGGCACATCTTCATGATGCTTGTCTTCATGGCAGATGATGATAATGATTACAAGGACGGAACTGTTTGGGTATGAAGGTCTACCACACGAATAGAACGAATCGGGTAAATTCACCCCCCCCCTCTCCTCTCATCTAAGAGAGTGAAATATTTCTACTTCATCTACTTCTACTAAATAGATTACTTGTAACTACTAAAATAGTAGTTACGCATTTTAATTCATTTTTTCATCGTGTTTCATTGAATTCTAAGCTGTTCATACTCTCTCATTACACAAAGGATAACAAAATGAACCAAGATATGAAGCGTAAGAATATTGAATTTACGAAAACAATTAACTGTCTACAATGTAATGAGTGATTGCAACACGTGCAAGCTGTAATCTACAATGCTGACTGGCGAAAACGTGGCATCAAGTCTGATAGCGTACAGCAGCAGTGCAAGCCATGCTGCTGCTGAGAGCCTTTTGTCTGTGCGTCAGCGTGGCTGCAGTCACCGTCCGCCAAGGCAGTCTCAAGGGTGTAGTCCTTCAGACCCGAGGGGGTCGTCAGGTTCATGCGTTCCTAGGAGTGCCATACGCCACCCCACCAGTGGGCCCGCGCAGATTTCAAGTAAGGGTCGTATCATATCACCTCATTACTTGAGATTAAAATTCATTTCTCATCGTACTCTTGTTGCCTCTTGGATTCATAGGGATATGGGTCAGTCGAAATAATCTACATGTTATAGATTGTTATGGGCTAAGTCAACCCTGTTATGGGCAGTCGAGAGTCTTATGTCCTGACCACCGTCCGTCCCCCTGTCGTAAACAAATCAGTCGTGCCTGCATGCACATGTTAGTTCAAATTTGAACCATTAGAACTTGTCTTGTTATCAATGGATTATAAACGATTTTTTAAATACTTGTCAGTTTTTGACCCAAAATCACACCCGACACTTTTAAGGGTGGCTATAAAAGAACTTAAAACTGATAATGTTATGTTTTCAACACCTTAAATTGTCAGGTTAATTTGGGACAATATTGACTGTTGAAAAATCAATTAGAATATACTGATTATTATTATTGTAGACAAATAATTTATTACAATTAATAATTAACAATAATTAAACAGGTTAAAGTTTCTTATTCTTAGTAGTGGTAATGAAAAAAATATTAGGGGTCTTTTTTAGAAGAGAACCCCCAATCTTGAAAACTGTTCGGTTAAAATCGGTTATATACAAGCAAAGAGTTTTTTCTTTGTAGATTTTTAGAGCTGTTAGGACTATTTTAGAGCTCAATCGAGAAACGTTCTATCCTAACCTAACCCGAACTGATCACGGGTACTAACCACAGAATAAAAAAGAGATCTATTTTGACAAAGAGACGTCTATTTCTTTGTCTGTGGTGCTACCCAAGATGATCGCGGTTGCTACCCAAGCTGATCGCGGTTGCTACCCAAGCTCACCATATGCTACTCAACCTACACCGACCGGATGGGCACTAAATCACTGTCAGTTACCCTTATCAAGAATCAATCAAGAATCAAGAATTTATTGCTGTAAAACATTTACAAAAAAAATGTGTTGACATCGTCAGAGTTATAACTAAACATATATTATTATAATTAATGGCGCTTATAACATAATTTATGCTATAATAGATAATTATTGTTGACAATGAATTCATAAGTATCATAAAAAACTAAACAAGCCAAGACACAATACATTTGATACAATTCAATTATTACAACTAAAAATTTACAAATATTTAACCCAGTCAATTTGAAAAAATTCTTGAACATTGTACAAACATTCCATTACTAACACAGTTTTCAATTTGCTTTTAAAGGATGGAAGAGGCAATGACTTGATTTTAATTGGTAAAGCATTGTATAGTTTGACAGATGTAGTGTATAGAAGATTTCTCTGAGAGCTGGTATACCTAAGCTGCTGAACTCTAATATTATTTCTATTCCTGGTTTCATATTGATGAAAGTCACTATTTAATTTAAAAGATTCTAAATTACTATGTACATAATTAAGACTGAACAGGACATACAGTGAATATACAGTTAAAATACCCAGATTTGAAAACAGAGGTTTACAATGAGCTCTCATACTAACATTACAAATTAATCTAATAGCCTTCTTTTGAAGTACAAATATTTTAGAAGTATAAGGACTAGAACCCCATAGTAGTATTCCATAGCACAATAAACCTTGTATTTGAGAAAAATAAACATGTAAGAGTACATTTGGATCTACTGTAAACTTCAACCTTCTTAGCATATAAAGACCCTTTGCTATTTTCTTACTAACAGACTCGACATGTAAATGCCAGCTGTTTTGGACCAAGAACAATACCCAAAAATTTTAAAGGTACTGTTCCTACTTCATTGTGAGAACTTCTATTGTAAGAGAAACTAATATCAGAGATTTTCCCCAAATTCAATGATAAATTATTGCTAGCACACCAATCATTCAGCAATAATGAGCTGTCAACTAGACAATTTTTTACATCAGTTCTAGAATTACAACTAACTTTAAGACCAAAGTCATCAGCAAAAAGAAATCCTTCTTTATGAGTACCTTCAATTTTACAAATTATATCATTTATATAGATATTGAACAGGATTGGTCCAAGTATGGAGCCCTGAGGGACCCCATACTTAACCTTCCTACCTAGAGAGAACTGACCATCCCTGTAAACAAACTGGTTGCGGTCCATTAGATATGACAATACTAGGTTGACAGATTCAGAATTAAATCCATAGTGATAAAGTTTACTACCAAGTATGCTATGCTTAACAGTATCAAATGCCTTAGACATGTCATATGACCTAAAACTAACAGAACGACCTTTTTCTAAATCATCAATTACAGCATTTACCAAACTTATCACTGCATTACTAGTATTTCTACATGGCCTAAAGCCAAATTGTTTGTCAGTAAAAATTCCATAGCTTTTAAAATGATATGATATTTGGTCTTGCATTATGGCCTCAACATATTCTATCTTCTAACAAAATATCATCATTTTAGATGCCATAAGTTTATAGGAAATAGTTCAGATCTTACGGGCATATAACCGATTTTGACCATATTGTCTGTAGGAATAGCTCCACAAGTGGAAATTTAGGCGAGCCGGTGGCCGAGTGGTCTAAGGCGTCAGGACTTTGAGCTTGGGTTAGAGATAGCGCTGGTTCGAATCCGGCTTAGACTGAAAGATTTATCAGTAATATTCACCTTGTACTGTACAGGTTCGCCCCCTTACTCTGACTGAATAAGTTCCTCGCACAGATCAATGGTCTATGGGGAATGGTCAGAGTAAGGTTAAGGAGGAGATCGGCCTCTCCTTTAAAAAAAAATAAATAAATAAAATAAATAAATAAAACAAAACATAACTGTGATTCAGGACCAGAATCGTGAAGGTGTAACAGGGAGCTACGGCTGTTGTAGGCCACTATGGCCTCTTCTGCCTAGGATAGGTAGTTGAAGGGTGAAGAATCGCAACGATCATGACTGTACGGGGCAAGGAGGGAGCCCGGGTCTCCGAAAAAAGGGTCCCAGAAATAGACAGAAGAAGAACATGAGAAAAATGACAACTTTTTTGAGCTGACTGAGGGTGGGTTGGAAATGAGAAGCGTCTAAGTGTTGGGGGTAGGGGACAGTATTATTTCAAAGGCAGTGTTTGTATGGTGCAATGAAACTTTACAACCTCTTCCCTCAAATCTGAAGTTGAATAAAACCCTGTAGCTTTTAAAAAACAGCTCAAAAGTATGTTTTTAGAATAATGTTACTACAGTGTCCGGGATTTTCTCACTGATGGGTTTGGTGTTTAGAAATAATTCTCGCTGTTGTTTAATTTTAAATCTTTTAAAATATAAAACCTAGAATTAAGACATGGCTAATTCAAAGTATTTTGTGACTTTGGCTAAATATATGAGTTATTGAGTTATAAGTTGTATGGGTGTTAGGGGCTTGAGCAGTGTTAAATGTGTATTAAATGTCCCATGACTCAATGCGTACCTCCGAGATCGTAGTCAGGTACAAAACTGTAATGACAGCAGTCCTGAACTGTTAAAATAAAGAATATTTGAATCTTGAACATTAACTTACTTAATAAATTAAGCAATATTATATAGTACACACACACCTTATGTTGATTTTGATGGTTGCTTGAACCAAGAACAGTGTCAAGCAATTCAAGTAAAAGGTACGTCCTCAAGGCTCAGTGCTTGGGCCAGTACTCTTTTTACTTTTCAGTAACGATGCCCCAAGATGTATATCTTGGGCTAACTAACATATGCTTGTTTAATGCGATAAGTCTCTCAGCTTCTGTGAGCAAAATCGTGAGGATTTGGAAATTAAAGCACATGAAGACTCAAATGCTCTTTGAAAATAGCTGCAACAAAATCATTTGTAAGTCTCTTGTAAGTAAAAAACCCAAGTAGTTGATTTTTTAACCCAACATTTCCTAAGATTTCTCCTTTTTTTGGATAAGATGAAATCCTATAATGTGGAGAAGTAAAGTTTCATGAGGTACACAAAGACAAGTATTTTAAAAAATTAGTGCACAGACATAAGACATAAGACATAAGACGTTTATTTCCAATTAGAATACAATGATGTACATAGGAATTGTCATTAATGATACATCCATCTGGAACAATACTTAATCAATAATAATATTCTAAAAATGTATTAATTAGTCCTAGTAAGTACAAAGTTTAAAATAATGGCCCTATTTCAGCATTCATGAACTCTTCTATTGAGTAAAAAGCGCTATCCATCAAAAGCCTCTTGACCTTCCTTAAAAATGATTTATCAAAATTGATGATTGTATTTTCTTTTATGAACTTATTTATTATTCTGCATGTTGTGTAATAAGTAGACCACTCAAATTTACTGGTGCTGTGAGATGGGTAGTATATATAATGCTGTCTTGTGTTATAATTTGAATTATAAGGATTGCCAAATTTATTTTTATTTTTAATATAATATTTACAAATTTCAAAAACGTATAGGCTTGGAAGTGTTAAGATTTTCCTTGATATAAATTCTGATCTACAATGATATCTTAGTGGCTTTTTGAATAATATCCTAATAGCTTTTTTTTGTATTTTGAAAATCCTGTTAAAATGTTCTGCTCCCGTGCTTCCCCAAACGACTAATCCATAAGTAGCTAAACTTTGAAAATTAGAAAAATAGACTCTTTTAATTACATCATCAGATACACAATTAGATAAAACTTTCAGAGAAAAACAAACTGAATTAAGTCTTTTAGCCAAATAGTCAATATGCTTATAAAATGTTAATTGTGGGTCTATATAAATGCCAAGGAATTTAGTAAATGGTTGTACGGTCAGATTTGTGTAGGGAGGAAATTTCAAATTAGATTTTGAAAAGTCTATTATATGCGTTTTTAAAGGATTCAATTTTAGACCGTTGGCACCAAACCAATTATTTAAGCCCTCTAAACATTCAGTTACTCTACTGGACAGACACTGTGGAGTGACGCTCCTCACTAGGGCTGAGGTGTCATCTGCATATTGCCATATATTGGCCATATTTACTTTTGAGTAAGAAGGAAGATCGGCCATAAAGATGATGAATAGTATTGGCCCACAAATAGATCCTTGAGGACACCCCACAAGACTTTTTTTCCAGTGTGAGTAATACGTTCCTTTTTCGTCGTCAACAATTACTCTCTGATATCTGTCACTAAAGTATGAACTAAACAACTTTTTCGAAATACCACGAATACCATATCTGTCCATTTTTTCAATCAAGATACTTCTACTCATAGTATCGAAGGCTTTCGTTAAGTCGCAAAAGACGCCCGCTGACGGCAGCCTGCTTTCAAGTCCATTGTGAACCATATTAGTGAATTTAAGTATTGCGTCGACAGTGGCTAAGTTTTCCCGGAACCCATACTGTTCTTTATTGATTATATTATGTTTTGCAAGAAATGGGATCAATCGATTTAAAATTAAACGTTCCAATATATTGGAAAAAATTGGCTGTAAAGATATAGGGCGGAAATTATCAAGATCAGTATCATTTTTCTTTTTAATAGGTTTTATGACCGAATATTTGGCCAATTTTGGAAACACCCCTAAGGAAAGTGAATAATTGAAAATGTAAGTTAAGTGAGGTGCAATGATGGTTGATATATGCTTGACAGATATATGTTGTTAACAGTAAGATAAGTACTGGACTAAAATGCTTGTCAAAATGTTGTGAAACAAAAAATGCTTTATTGACATAATATATCCACTTTTGACTTTTGCAGTTGCGATTTGGAAACTACTAGATGTTTTAAAGATAGTTCTTACAGCTTGTCTTTGTAGTAAACTGTAAGAACTATTTTAAAAAATCTAGTAGGACATCTTGCAGACAAATTTTCAAGTGCAGAAATATATTAATTTTTCCAGCTTTTATAGGTATTTTTTAGCCTTTTTTTCATAGAAATCGTCCTGTTTTATCACCAGTTTTCTCATAATTATAACACTGTTCAATAACACTGTTCGTGTGTGGGTGTGCGGGTGGGTAAATAACAATGTACATGTATGGGTGGGCGTGTGGGTCAATAACACTGTACGTGTGTGGGTGGGCAGATGGGTCAATAACACTCTAAGTGTATGGGTGGTCGGGTGGGTTAATAACACTGTACATGTGTGGGTGGGCGGGTGGGTCAATAACACTGTACGTGTATGGGTGGGCGGGTGCGTCAATAACATTGTACGTGTATGGGTGGGCGGGGCGGGTACATGGTTCAACAGTCGCTCACTGCTCACACAATCATCTTAAAGCACCACCTAATAAAATTACATTTTTTCAACATCATCTTTAACGCTCTTCCGAACTAAATAAGTGGGGAGAATGATTTCAGACTTTTTTCAGGAAAATAAATTGTTTCTATGTGAGAGTTGCCCTTTCATTGTCGGTCTGTTTCTTTCCGCCAATATTTAAATACAGTGTGTAAGGCAACTAAGTTAAGATTGCTTGTATTTGGTTTACCAGTTTCATTTGTATTCAGTTTTTGTTCATTGACATATGCATATATTTTTCGTTGTTGTTGTAAGTTGTACGTGTATAAACTGTAATGACACTATTATGCAGTCCTGAACTGTTAAAATAAATAATATTTGATTCTTAACTACTTAACAAACTGAGCAATAATATGTAGATTTATATTTACTAAAATACTATTGCGTTATGGTTAGAAACCGACACCTGCAGATCCCTGGGAGGGTGAACGAGATGCGTCAACCCCTGGCAGTCCGTGCTTACAATCCAACCACTCTTCCAAACACGAAATATTCGGTTCTGAAGATTGTTTATACCTCAACATTTACACACACAAGGCAAGTTTCCTATTTACCTATGTACCTATTAGTTAATAATTTAATAGCGACTATCATAGTTGTAAATAATGTATGGCATGTTAAGATATGATTTGTCACAAAATGAAAATTGGAAGTTGGCTAGACCATCTAGTTTAGAAAATATATCAAGAATATTGATTTTTAAACTGTTGTCCAAAATGAAAAAATATCTATATAATTTGCTTGAAGAATTAATAAAGCTAAACAGTTTCTTTAACTTTTTTTATTTTATTTCAAATTTCTGAAAATTCCTCCTTTAAAAAAAACTACTAAATCACTTGTTAAAAATTTACTTTAAAGTAGATTTTTACTATTTAGTTGAGTATGCTATTATCTGAATCTACATTATCCATAACATTTTGGTATCCATTGCACGCTACTTGTAATCACAAACAAAACAGTCGAAATAGTTTTTAGACGGCGAAAGTTGTGTTACAGAAATCAGCATTTTGCAGCTTTAGTAAACAGTTTTAGTAACAGAAGATTGGGTAAATGAATATCTGACTTTCATACTCAAGAAGATGAAGAATATAGACTTATTTTTCCTGATCTATTGAAACAAACAAGTTAATCAAATATTTTTGAGTTGTGCCTTCAACTTATTTTTTAAAAAATAAATCCAGTAATCCTCAGACACTCAAATTTTATGAACTTTGTATCTCCAGATGAGAGGCTTGTTACAACTCCCTAAGTTAAAGTATAGTAAAATCAATGATTAAGACAAAGTGAAATAGTATTCTGCTCAACGGAGTTTGTTACAGATTTCCAGTGAATCTGTGTCACCTGTTCTGGTGTATATTCATGGAGGAAACTTCAAGGAAGGCTCTGGCCATATCTACCAACCTGACTTCTTAATGGACAAAGATATTGTGTTGGTCACAATCAACTATCGTTTAGGCGTACTTGGTATGTTTATTCATTAAAATTCAAATTAAGAAATGGGAGTTTCTATTTGTTTATATGTGAAAATATTTTTTTTCCTAAAAGGAATATGTTGGGGCTGTCATGTTTTAATACGATAAAATCCTTTTAATACAATTATTTAATACAAATTTTCCTGCATAAATTGTATTCATTATTATTCATTTCTAAGACTCCGATTGTATTGTAGAGATATGGACAAATATGAGCGGTGAATGAGTGTAGATGAACGATTGTAGTCATTGTTACCATCTGAGTTCAACTTAGTTCAGAAAGGATTATTTATTTATTGCCCAATAGTCAGGGCAACTATGGGACCTACAGCTTTAGGTGGAATCCGAACCACGTAGTGTTGGTCTGATTTTCAGCTAACTGACAAGTCTGACACTCATTTCTCTTCCCTTCACAACATCGGAACCTTGACTACCAGCCAACATTGACACCCCAAACTTCTCTAGTAGTGTCCACGTTGATGGCAACCTTTGATGTTGTATTAAGAGGACCGAGCATGGAACCTATCGCCTACTATCTTCCAAACACTTTGTCCCCAAGTAGCTGGGTTACAGCACTGATCAATGGTATTATTGATTCTCCAGAACTTATTCAATGCATATCCTTTTCAGTTCCTGAAAAAACTAGATCTAGAAATATATTTGCAATCAGCTACACCCGAAGAACTATAGTTACTTTGGTCCTATCGCCCATCTTCATAGGTGTGGTAATGGGGTTCCTGAAGATGTTGACCTTTTCTCTGATAAATTCAGTAAACTGAAAAATAAACTGTAATGGAATCAATAATTTCATGTTATCTGTTTATATTATATCAAATCTATCATTCTATTGTTATATTCTATGATATTGTTCTATATTCAATTTTATTGTAACTATTGTATATTAGCAGATGCCGTTGAAAGAATAAATAAATAAATTATTGTAGAGTGAAGTCTCTTTTTCTTTAGTGTCGTTTGTATGTTTTATATATATCCTATCTCTATACTAAAGGCTTGATTTAGTGACTCACTCACTAACCTTCCAAAAAGAAGAAACAACATTTAGCTCATGGGTAGTAACTTAATCTTGGACTAAAACCACCTAAACATTGCCTACTTTTTGGTTTTAAGGGCCAGTTCTAACCCAAACATGGTGATCAACTCAAGGTGGCCACAATTGATCTCAAAAAGTACTAATTTAACTTTTACCTCATTTTTTATGTTGATTACAATCACGTAGTTTAAATTTTTTAATTTGGTCACCATTTTCCAATATGGCAGTCAACTTTAATATTTCTTATATGAACCCCTATTTTTTATGATGGATTTAGGTTTTACTAATAATTCTAAGAACCTTTTACACTTAGTATTATTTTGATATACTGAACCGTTTTGCCTCCAGGAGCACTGAAATCTTCAGTAATCCTTATTTCAACAATTTATTAAAGAGGTGTGTTCTGTCATTTACAAATAATAAAGCTTAACTTATAATGTATTAGTTTTATTCAATTGAATGTTAAAAGCTCTTGCAGTTTCACAAATGCATATTTTATACAAAAATATCACAATCACGTAATTCAAATTTTTAAATTCAGTTGCCATTTTCCAATTTGCAGGCAACTTTGAAATTTCTTTTGGGAACCAAAATTTTTTATGATGTATTTAAGTTTTACTAGTGATTCTAATAATTTTTTATTCTGAGTATTATTTTTATATTCTTAACCGTTTTCCCACTAGGAGTGCTGAAAGTTTCACAAATCCTTAAATTGAAATAAACTTCCTACTTGTCCACTTTTTCGATGTTAGTAAATTCCATATTTACATGATAAAACAGTTATTATTTATTTAATAATAAAACAGTTATACAACAATATTTCAAGTACACATGAACTTAAAGAAACCAAGCTAATTTATTTACTATTAAAAACTACTATAGACGACAATACTTAACAGTTGTGTAACAGTGCAATTAATAGGTTAGATGAGGTAAAAGAAGTGAAAATTGCAAGAATTAAATAGCTGATTATTGCCTAGTAACACAATCATGTGATATTGTTTTATGCTGTATTCATTTATTACTTATTATTACTTCATAGACCATACTTGTACTTACATAATACAAAGTTGTTGCATTAACAAGGTTTTTTAATATTTGTTTAGAAAATATATATTTGAGAAACTTTAACAGCTTTTCAACATTCAATTGAGTAATAAAATGCATTATAAGTTAAGCTTTATAATTTGTAGATGGCAGATCACGCCTCTTTAATAAATTGTTGAAATAAGGATTTCTGAAACTTTCAGCGCCCCTAGCGGCGAGATAGTTAAGTATATCAAAATAAAATCAAGAGTAACAATTTTTTTAGAATCACTAGTAAAACCTACATCCATCATAAAAAATAGGGGTTCTCATAAGAAATTTAAAAATTGACCACCACATTGGAAAATGGCTAACAAATTTTAAAATTTGAAATACGTGATTGTAATGAACATAAAAAATAAGGTAAAGTTCTCCATTTAAAGTTTGCTGTAATGTTACTTTTTGAGGTCCCAATTGTGACCACCTTGAGTTGATCAACCTGTATATCTTATGAAAACCGTGCTGAAAATGGTTTTTTTTTACTTACCTTCTGGATTGTAACAGCAAAATTCTCAAAATTAGTTTTTATATGAAGTAAACATATTTCCTCTTCATAAAACCTTTAAGAAATTTGTCAAAACTCTACAGAAATACTTAAATCCTAATACTAGTATGATTAGAACATCTCAGATCTCATATCAACTGTGATCTACTTAACTTAATGATGGACTAATTATCTAAATTGCTTACTCATTGATGACATCTTACTTTCCAGGGTTCCTGTCACTAGGAGATAAGGATCTGGCTGGCAACAATGGACTAAAGGATCAGAGGCTGGCCTTGAGGTGGGTGAAGGACAACATAGCTCAGTTTGGGGGAGACCCCTCCTCAGTGACCCTCTGGGGTGAAGGAGCAGGTGCCGCCAGTGTCCACTTACATATGCTGTCTTCTCCCAGCCAAGGTAAATTTACTGACAATTGAGTATATCTTATTTATTCATACCACGTTGTCAAATACAAAAAAAGTTGATGGCTTGGTTAGGAGTTTTTTTATTAATTTACATGATCGGTACATAGGAGAAATTAACTAGTCAGTAACAATACAAGAAAATAAATAGTAATTATTTTCATGTTGAGTGAGTCTGAGAAAAAATAGATTTTTTTTTTTTATTTTAAGAATTCTGTAGAAACTGTCAATGTGAACACTTATTTAAACTTTGATATAATTCTTGAGGATTGTGTTTAGTACATAGACAATTAAGAGTAAATAAAGTGCTATATCTAAGATCCATCTTGTGTTAGTAGGTCTGTTCAGCCGAGCCATAGTACAGAGTGGCTCAGCTTTCAGTCCATGGGCCATGCAAACTGAAGCCCAGGCACAGACTATGGGCGAGAGATTTGCTGCTCAGCTCGGCTGCAATCATCACGTTACTACCGACACTTTGGACTGTCTCCAAGCCATGCCAGCTTACATCTTGGTGGACATAGCTCAGGGCATGTATGTAAGTCTCCAGCAAACTGTTGGGAAGTCGTGTATGGAAGGTGGGAGCAGATGTACACTCATAGAGGAAATCTTTCTCTAGGAACAATACTCTTCTAATAAAACTCATTTATTTGCATTTAACCTAGCACAACTTTATTTCTTTTTTTAGAATAAATCTTATTGTGTTGTGTGAATGTATAACTCTCCCCTGGAACAATGAGCCAGTACTGTATTTAGTTCTCCACTCTCTCTGGAATCAGTGAACAGTAGGCAGATATCGCCTTTAATGGTCAAATGATAGTAAAAACAAAACAGTATTGTTGTGATGTACTGTGCATAGTTTATTAAAATTTGTGCTTACGTAATAGAATTATTATATGATTCTTTACAATTTTTAATTTGAGAAAATATTACACTTCTTGCCAGTTTACATGGGCATCCAAGCCTGTGTGTAAACTTTATTCAACATGTGAAGTACTGACCATCACCAACTGAGCCACCACACCTGCAAGAATTATTTTGTACTATAATATAGAAAAGAGAAACCATGATATAAAATTACTGATGCAAATTAGTAACTTAAAATGTTAACTAAACAAAATTACTATGAGGAGAGTAAAAGAACTTTTCTTTTATGTCTTAAATTAAAGATATGTGAGGAAATTACAGGAAACAGTGGAGAGGGGTTCTAAATTAGCTGTGCTTATATATCATGTGTTTAATAATTTCCAAATTTCTCTTTTATAATGAACTAGCTGTACCCGCCCGCTTCGCCGGTCATAATATTGAGTTTGATTTAGAACCTAATAGCTGAAAGAATTCGAGCATTTTTGCTTCTTCTTCTACCAATATTAGATTTTTTAGGAGGCATTTCATAAAAAGTAGACTGCAAAACAAATAATTATTTATTTTTTATTTTCACGTTTCACCACATGTTTTAATTACCAAGGAAAAAAGGTTAACACCAAATACAGATCACCTGATCAAGTAAAAGTAGTGTGTGCTACACTCTCAAGGTGAAATGTAGAACTACAATAAATCAAAACATATACAGTACTGTTGTTGTGAGAACTTCAATCTGCTTATGGCATGTGAAACTACATTAGACCACACAGTCATATGTTTTTTGTAAACTATTCAGATTCTCCATTTGAATAACATGGAATCTTTAGGAGCCCGTGGGGCGGGACCCTGTGGACGGATCTGCATCAAACTTCACAGAAACCATCTCGGGAGTATACAGGACAACATCTTAAAGTTTCATGGCGATCGGTTGGATGGTTTGGCAGCGCATAAACTTCAAACATACAAACATCCTCTTTTATAAATATAGATAAATCCTTTCCTTACTCAATTTTAACATTAAAAAAAACTTATTAGAGTATTTTTTAATACCTTCCCCACACTATCATGTCACCATATATATTTAATTAAATATATTTACTTCAAGAAATCATAATTGTTTAATTTTAAAAAATCATATTTTATGCATATTTTAATAAACTAGTCATAACTTAATTTAATGTAAATTGGAAATTACGTAATCACTTATTTGAACCAAATAATACATATATTTATTATAACAATCCTCAAAATTGATCCAAAACTTTTTATTTTTATATATTCACCTCAAGAAATTATATGTACTGGCCATAAAGTGAAAACATATGTGCTGTATATATAATAAACATATATAAACATTTTCTCTTCCTTCTTCATCAAGACTTGGCAGTGGAAGCACTTCAATTTTAGAGCAGCCAAAATTATTTAAATTTAATTTAATTTTCAGTGAATTGAACAAAGTGTGATTATAAAAACATTAGTAGTATGTAAACATCATTAATATTTAACATCAAGAAAGAAGATTTATTTTAAATTGGTGAAATCTGGCCAAAGTACAATTCATCATGGTGGCGCAGTGCTGTAACCCAGCTACATGGGGACAAAGTGTTTGGGAGATTGTAGGCGATAGGTTGGATGCTCGGTCCTCTTAATACCGACATGGTGTCCGCTTGATGGTTGCTATTGGCGTGGACATTACTAGAGAAGTCTGGGGTGTCCATGTTGGGTGGTAATCATTATGCGGATATTGTGTGGGGGAGATTACTGAGTATCAGGCTTGTCAATTAGCTGAAAATCAGACCATCACTACGTGGGTCGGATTCCATGTAAAGCTGTAGGTCCCTTAGTTGCCCTGGCTGTTGGGCTATTAATAAATTACCCTTTCTGAGGAACAGTTGAACTCAGTTAGTAACCAGACTACACTCATCCACACTAATCCTACACTCATATAACCATTCATATTCGCCTTAAAATACCAACAACGTTGTGTCGGTATCTCATATGTAAGAATCATCCTGGACCTAGCTACCTATCATCCAAAACGTTACTTCCAACTCACATTATATTTATCCTTCTTTCTTATCTTCAATAATTCAAATATTTCTACAAATGTTATTGTTTTTCTAGGTTAAATGACCAATTTTCTATATTTTATTTCACTCAAAATCAATTAGCCTACTTGAACCATCTATCAAGTCAAGTCAGCACGATATCCTACCTAAAGATTTAGTATCTACAAATTTAGAATAATTTGTGTCATAGCCTAATTTGAGCAAGCCAAGGCACATATAAAAAAAATTGTAATTTAAAATTAAATGCATATATACTAATTATTAATGTACAATTTTTGATACATCCATTTTGAATACCTAATAAAATCCTTTCATTTTATTAAACAGCTGTTTTTGTATTTATTTATTCATAGCCTTAAGTTGAAAGTAATATTTATTTTAATATAGTAACACATCAAATAATAATATTTAATCTAATCAAATTTATAAATTGTATAAAAAAGGAGATTGCACTTGGACCACCTTGTGTGTCAGGCAGCAAGTTACACAGAGTTACATGGACCACTGACTTCAACATAAGATACCTCATCTAATACAAAAAAACTAATACTAATTGACTCATTTTAAAATTAATTAAGCCAGAGTGGTGGCTCAGTGGCTAAGGCTTCGGACTGCAGAGGACATGTTCCAAGGTTTGAATACCCATTGAGCCAGTGGTCGATACTTGACTCGTTAAATAAAGTTCATGCACAGGCCTGTAGGCCCATTAGAACTGACGACTGAAGTAGAAAAAAAAATTGTTCAGGACTACTTGATTTTTAATATTGTTACTTCAGCTCAAGAAAAATAAATTGTTATTTTTTGATAGTTCAATTTGTTTTAACTTTTTCTTCGTGATTTCAGTAAGTTTCATGATAATTTTTAACTATAACAAATTAAGAAAATACTGTAAATTAAGTTTAAAAAAAATAAATTGAGTATGTAGTAAGTAAATAAAGATTTAAATGTATACGGGCAAGATATTTTATTTTATCAATATAACAAAAAGAGACTAATAAAGGTACAGGTAAATACAAAAATATATTTATACTTAAACAATTTATACTTCTAAGCCTGTTTTTATTTAAAATCCTAACTATGCAACAGTAATTTGTTACTCATTTTGATGGAAATTTTGTTAATAAAATAATTTATGTTCATATAGGCGGGCGTTTATTGAATTTAACAACTTTATATTCAGTTGAGAACAATTTACCAAGTGTTTAATTCCATTTTGAACCGAACATGTGGGATACAATTAATTAATAGATGAAAATATAAATTTAACTGCAACCATACAATTTGGCTTCAAATCACAATATTTTGATTTAAAATGAGGTCTACTACTATTTCAGTAATGTTGGGAAGTTCTATGTTGCAGGAATGGTTTTTGAACCCTGCTCCACTTTTTGGCCCAACCTTGGAACCACCAGAGACGGAAGAACCCTTCATCTCCAAAGACCCATGGCAGCTTAGTTGTGATAAACCATGGATTGCCGGCCTTAATTCAGCTTTGGGATCATCAAAAGCCAGCTGTGAGTCGTGTTGTTCAGGGCCTTCTTTATTTAATTAATTGTTAGTTAAATTTTTAAATAATTTTTGTATTATATTTAATTCAGGATTGGCTCATTAAACTAATTGAATTAGTAAACTATTTCATTTAAAGGTGAGGACTTAAGCTAGTTAATAGGATTGCATCGGTATATTTCCATTTTAGAGCATGTTGATATCCTTGCAACTTGTACTGATAGAAAATAATGCATAAACTTGTAAACACTGCTGGCCGTACGAATGGAAAATTTTATAGTAGAGTATAAATATTTTAAATGGCAGTCTTTTAAAATTTAATGCTATTACCTCAAAAATAAGAAGTCCAACCTAACATTTATAAGACACAACAAAGTTGTAAAATGTAATAAAAATCTGTGTCTCTAGGGTTGAAGGGTGTCTGGGAGCGG
The DNA here is from genome assembly GCA_035578905.1 of Stictocephala bisonia. NCBI lineage: Eukaryota > Metazoa > Arthropoda > Insecta > Hemiptera > Membracidae > Stictocephala > Stictocephala bisonia. Next base: position 759,461 of record JAQJVL010000087.1, on the reverse strand, counting down.
GCCAGATTACAGCTTAATTTATGAATGTAAAATCTTAAACTTGCATTTTTTTAAGAGAACAGAATTGTCTAGAGCCTCTAGTGATCAGACTTTAATTGTATCTTCTACTTTTTTAAGCACAAATATCTACTGCTTTAATTTAATGTTTTTTTAAATAAACCTAAACCAGTTGGAAGAAATCTAATTTCATGAGACTCTAGTCATATTTATCCTATAAAGTATGTCAGAATTTAAAATAAATATTTAATAAAATATCTAAGTAAAGTAATGTTCTACTGCTAAATGCGGACGTCAGTCACTGATAAACGAGCTGTCTGTTAGCCAAAGGGGAAGAGATTTAACTGCCCCGTTGTTCAGCTTAGACTTGGTTTTCAAACGGATGGACATGTTCTACAAATAGTCGACAGAGTTACAAGTAACTCCAAAACTAAACACCAGGTAGTGGGTCATAAGTTTGACTGTGATAGAAGTATGCACTGGAGAAGACTATTAAATTCATTTCCAGAGGAGTTCACCGACAGAATAGAAGCTTTGCATTGGTTAGTTGTTTTTTGTCCATTGTTTACAAATGGTATTTTTATAAACAAGACATTGTTCGATTTGTCTTGTAAATACTGATTTGAACTTAACTTAAAATAATGTTCAGTTAAAATATTTAAAAGACTACAATTTTGAAAATATTGACCATATGGTAACTGTAAAAGTTGCATTGTGAACAGAAAATTTCATCACTTTTGTAATAAACAATTTGTGGTATACATGCAAGAACAACAATAGTGCATTTATTAAGGGATATATGACAAATCTTCCACATGAATCTGGTTTACAAAGATCAATCATAGAATTTACGTAATCAATCAGTAAATTAACTTAAACCAATTCTATAGTATAGAAATAGTAGTTAGAAAAGTAACCTAATAATAGAAATAACAGTCATAGATTAACAACAAATAACGTAATATCTAAGACTATACAGACTATTAATAATTTAAATATAAAAATAACAAAAAACAATGATGTAACAGTTAGATTATGTTTCAGAATTTGACTCTGCAAAACTAATTGAACTCAGTGATGATTTTGAGTTCCTTGGACCACTCGCATTGCTTTTCCGAGATACTGCTGAAAATGCTGGGTACACAGCTTTCACTGTAAAAAAGTTTTATTTTCTTGATGGTGACATAAAGCCAGACGACTTTGAGGGTCTTGGAAAAGTAAGTCTGTTCTTTCTATTCCTAAGACTGAATAAATTAAATACTAATCCTAGAATTAATGAATCTCAAATAATGTTAAATAATGAAAAGAATTGCAATATTGTAGTAAAAACCACACCTTCAAACATGTTGGAAAGAAAATTAAAAAAATATTTGTAACGTCTCTACTAAATATCTAAAATGAGTATTGTAATAAGTACTACTGAGAGGGAAGGAGTTGTAGAAGAACAATTCGTTCGTTATGGTTGTCAATTGTTTAAAATATTTATTACTGTTATTATTTATTGTCGTTGTAGTTGTCAATTGTTTAAAATATTTATTACTGTTATTATTTATTGTTGTTATTGTTCTTAATTGTTTAAAATATTCATTACTGCTATTGTTGCTGAATGCTAGTCTATACTAATATTAGTTATTATTTTTATTTAATTGCATGTCATTATATTTTTTGCATCCTCATCAAGCATGTATTGTTCCGTTCCATATAAATTTAAATTTCAGTTAAATTTGAATCTATAGTATTTCAGTTTGGTATTCTTATTTTTTGTTATTTTTTATAATGTGAAGTAATTTAGTGAATAAGTTATAAAACCCACAAACATAAATATATGTATTAATATGAACTGCTTCAGTGTAATTGGTTTTTACTGTATTGAAGCATGTAAATAAATAAAAACACTCAAAGTTAATATCAGTTTAAATATATACTATTTCACGCATTTTCTCTGCCTATCTTACTGTCAAAAGTCTTTAACTGTCTAGAATGTGCTATCTCTGGTTTTTTGGTAAATCACAGACTGCTGTAAAATAAATATGAAAAAGCAAGTAACTTTTTAATTTCTTTAAAACTAATGCTATCAGCTTTGATTTATTTCAGTTTTATTTACCTATTCATATAACATTGCATTGAAATTTAGTTGATAACATAGAAAATTCAAACACGCTTTATAAAGACTGACACGATTATATCTACAATATCACATTTTTTTTGTAGAAAAACTAAACTAATAGATTCAAACAAAATAAAAAATTACTATAAGCAAATGTTAATGTTATTTTTCCATAAAACCTTTGTTTTTAAAGCTATAAAGATGTTTTAGTTTAAATTAGTAGTGGTAGTAGGAACGGATAACCTGAAATTATAATAATGCACTACTTTTCCAAAGAATCGCTATAGATTGAAAAAGTGCAGATGGAAAGGAAAATTAATATTTTTATTGGTAGTAGTTCCGTGAGTAAATAGTCAAGATATAAACTATAACACTTAAATTACCTTCCTCTATCAGAAATTAAATTAACTAAGATAAATTTTATCAACTACCTCAACAACAAAAAATTGTCAGTGTTTTTATTCTAATAGAATTTTTCAAATACATATTTTTAACATTATCACTTAGTAACATCTGCTTTAAATTTCAACCGAATATTTTTCCTTAGTGAAGGGTAATAATGTCTTAACTAATAATGTGAAGGTTAAATTTCTCTTTATTAATAATGTACAACAGATTTAAATTGTTAAATAATATATGTTATTCTGATAACTTTGAATCCTTAGAAAGAAGATGAAGAGAATTAGTATTTATTTATTTAGTAATGTAGAGATCTTCCATAGATTAATGTAGAATATAACTAGAATCTACATTTTCCGCTGACATCCGTGTCAAGGTACTGTATTATGTACATCTCTGAGATACCACTGAGGATGCCACATCACAGTATGGACGAAACGTCTGGTTACTTTGTAGTAAATAATTTTCATAGCACCTTGACGTGGTTGTCACCGGAAAATGTAGATTCTAGTTATGACACTGGCCGCTTAAGCCTAAGTTCTAAGATTAATGTAGAATATCTTGTCTCTTCCAGATGTATTTAGATAGTTGGTATTTGTACCCTGCAAAAGAAGCCCTGAGACGTCACAGGGGGACAAAGTACTTCTATTACTTAGACTACAAAGGCAACAGCACTTCAGCTCCTAATACTCAAGGTAATTTTGAAAAGTGTTAATTTTTATATTAAGGCTTCTGTTGACTTTGAATATTTTTATCTGGCATTGACAATAATTTCTTTGTTTACTTTTAGAGGTATGTCAATTTAATGAATGGATCGGGTCACAGTATTCTAAGCTCTATTTGTAATTCCTCACCACTCTTACTAAATGACTGACGAATGGTGAGGGTTAACAAAGGGTGCAGGAAACAACCAGAATGTGGGAAACCTTCAGGTATGCTCGTCTTCTTTCTTCTGTCCAGTTTTTAGTTTAGGTTTGACTGTTTCGAATTTGTGTTGGTCAATTTTTTTCCGAAGGTCTAATTATATCTTCTTTAACTCGTTCATGACAACCGATTTTGCAAAATTAAATATATTAAATTAAGTTATACATTAAATTTTCCAAAAACACATAATTTTTGTTGTAGTATATGATTTTATATAGTTAGAACACTAGGGAAAGATTCACCTTCTTTTTTAATTCCATATACGCATTATTTTGATTTTGTTTCCCACAACGCATGTAATAAATGATGTATTTGATGGTGCATTATGAGCCACATCTCCCGGCCTGCTGTTCAGCCATATTAACCTACTTCCCACATATTAGTAACAATGAAGTCATAGTTACAGAAGGATATTGGCTTGCTAAATAAAGCCTCCCATTGAACTATTAAATAATCAGTTCAAAAAGGTTATGTTGCCAAGTGAGAGTGTAGTAATTGATGATACAATGGTTCCCTGGCGTGAAAGATTAATCTTCCAATAGTATAATAAATCGAAATCCCACAAATAAAGGATAAAAGTGTATAAGTTGTGTACAGAGCAGAGTTACATGTAAGTTGAAAGTATATTCTGGGAAAGTAACAGGGTCAGATTTTGTCAATGAGAGTCATCATCTCTGCACTGACAACTTTAACAATAGCATTCTCTTAGCAGAAAAACGCTATCTCTGTATTACACTTCATTGGGATCAAAACTCTGAAAAGAAGTTGCAAGCATGAATGTCCTGCATCAAAAGCGATTGTGGGACACATTAATATATATTATTCACTGCCGACACAACATGGAATAATGCTTTCATTTCAACTGGGCCTGTTAAAATGACCATTTGAGCTGAATAATAGCTTGTTCCACCGGTGTGTCATGACTCGGCTTAGTAAAGCGAGGCAGTCCCATGATGCCTTTTCTGAAATAACCACATCCCACCAGTGGGACATGTCCCTGTGAACGTGTTAAAGAAGAAATATCTTAATTTTTTTAATTATTTAGTATTCTTCGTGTATATGGCAATCCTAATTAGGGAAATAGTCATTCTTTATATTAAAAAGTATTTTATCTAATAAATCTTTTTTCCTTGATACTAGTCAATTTTGTGGTCATCTCTCTTAAAATCCTGTATTGATGGAAAACATTTTTTTTCCATTGTAACACAATAAATAATTAGTTATATATTTAATTTGATTTTAATCACTATTTTTCTTCATGCAGGGAAATAATCCCAAATGTTCTTTCATCATTAGAATTATTATATTAACCAACCACCATTTCAAAGAATGCTATATTTAAAATCTAATTATCAGGGGCGTTGGATGGAGAAACAAAATAAGTCAAGATATCTTAAAAATCCATTTGTTTTTCAGATGTACTGCAGTTTGAAGATTTGCAATATTTCTTTCCGCTGAAATACCATACGTCAGCAGACGACAGAATGTTGTCAGAGAAGCTCGTTCAACTGTTGACTAACTTTGTGATTTATGGGTGAGGTACTCTGTTATTTATTTACGAGAATAGAAAATATTCCCCTCACAGTCAGTTCCATCATTGACTATACAACACTATTGACTTGTTTCTTTAATCAATGGTACATCAGTGTCTCAGGAGAATATAATTTTTTCTTAAAGATACAATTTTCTCAATAAACCTAGCTTTCTATATGTTTTATATATATACATTTGTTTATCTGGTAAGAAAATCACCTATCCTAGAGTATGATTAGCCTACGATCCCTCAAAATAAATCAAAAGCTAGATTTTATTCACTTTCACTCTTTTCTCCCACATTGTACTAAAAACATGTATCTGTGTTTATAGGAAACCTACACTTGATACTTCAGAAGTAGCTTGGAATGAATCTTCAACGGCAACCGAATATCTCCATATTAAAAATAACACTTTTGTAATGGAGAAGGATTTGTTTAAAGAAAGGGATGACTTTTGGATAAGCCTGCCTTACAGGGATAAATTTGTAATTGAAGATAAAACTAAAGATAAAGATGAATTGTAACTTTAAAGAAATAAAGATATTTTAAAAGGAGGACCTACAGTTGATACCAGTGTCATTTTGTGGTTATTTAATTGTTGCAAAATTATAATGATTTTTAACTACTATAATGATTAAAAATGGACTAATTTGTGTTACTGAATTAGTACCTGTATGGGTTAATTATTACTAATACTACTGTACCTGTATGGGTGTGTTGGTGGGTCCAATACCACTGTACCTGTATGGTTGGGTGGGTGGGTCCAATACCACTGTACCTGTATGGGTTGTCAGTGGCTTTGACTGAAGGGTTCCCACGTTATCGCAAGATAACGGCATATACTGAGCGTGGCTGTTCCTAGGATGGGTGACCGACTTTGGATCGACCCCATACTTGCACTCAGCCCACTCATTTTCAGTGGTTCGGAAGTCACCCTTAAACATTTGTTTCCCAGGTTAATTGTACCCCAATTTCACATGATTAAAAAAGAGTTTTTCTGTTCGAATATATTGCATTTTTACTGTGTAACGTTCATTTGTTTGATGAATAGCCCAATAATGAAATGTTAAGGAGACTTTTACTTCAAGTCAGGTTAACCTTTGTTACGTATTGGTTCGCTTAAAGTCTCTAAGAGACTTAAGTAGCGATGGTTATGTAATTTAATACACACAGTTTTTTAAATTGCTAACCAGAATCATGTCTTGTAAACAATTTAATATTACCTTCAAGCCAATGTAACATATTTCTTTCTTTGTTCCCTGATAACATTTCTTACGTCCCCCTACCCCATAAATATTTGATACCTACCAGACAGTTGCCTTTAAGTCACCTAGTGTCACCACTTACAAAGATGTAATTTTTTTAGTCTATTAACCCTACAAACTTCATTGACGCCTCAGGCGTCGATTGCCCGAAATACCGTCAACCCCTCGGGCGTTGAAGATCAGCAGTCGTATAAATAGATCATTTCTCACTTATATACTGGTTGTTAAACTTATTTACCAGAGCAAACAAATGCCAACGCAAAATTCTTTCATTCTGTACTCTTTGAAATGATCAAGAATAACATTTAAAACTTACATAATTGTTATTATTTGTTTTCAGCTGATCACGCAAGATATGCATACGACTGGTAGTTTTGCATATGTTTTTTTTATTTTCTAAAGGTAATACATCTATATATTGCATAAAATCAAAGGGCATGAAATTGTGGTTATGAAAATATGAATTTTGTCATGGAAACGTAATTTTAAAATTATTCGTACATGTGGCAGAATGTTCTTTATATTATTCTTGAATTTTTTACAAAAATAAAATTACTTATATATTATGATTCTAGATGTTTTTCTGAAAAGAATAATATATAATAATATACAAAAAGAGTGTTCTAACTATCTTTAGTGATTATTCTCTTAAAAGCTTACAAAACAGTCACAAAATGCCCAGTATTATAGGTAAAAATCGCCAGAGTGTGTAGGGTTAACTTAAAATAGATGGTGCTTAAAAACTTTCAATTTTAAATATGAAACCTGTTTTGTTGATATATTCTGTAAATTCATTTGCCAGCCCAGGCCACCTGTTGTCTTCCTTTCTATTCACTAACGTGCATTTAAAATATTTTACAACCAATCAAAAATCCAAATATGTTGATTTGTCCAAAACTTATCATCAGGCACTTTTGTTTTTATTATAACATAATTACAGTGTACAAAATATTAGTGATTTTTGAAAACTGTATTTCCCTTCCTCGACCAGAGGGATTCACAATATTGATTGGCACAGAAAATATTACATAATTTGTAAATCTTTGTATGATCCTTGCAATGATGAATTGATGAAGACAGCCTTATCCAAAGTGTTGAGGATTGAGGAATCACAATAAATAATTTCAACTGCAATGCAAAATTATCTTTGATTTTATTCAAATTGGCAGTGTAGCAATAAACATTGATACTTACATTAACCCAAGAGAGGACCAAAGTCTTTCAATAATAAGCATGAACCTCTGGCAGACGAAATTGAACACAGATATTTTTTAGGCGGACATGATACATTACAGTTTACATAGAAAGTGTAATTGCTGAAAATTGATTTTAGAATAAAGAAAAACTCATTTGTATACAAAACTATACTAGTATTAACAGGTATTTTTGGCTAGGAAATCAGAATTTTTTGTTAATATTAAACATAGCTACAATAGAACTTAGATATTTTGAATACGGTTAATTTGAAATCATCAATGTTTTGAACTTGTCCAGTGATCACTTCACACCTTACGTAACTTAATATTAAAGCATCATTGATGGTTTAAATTTTTTAAGATGATTTAAAATAATCTACCAATGATAAAGAATTCAGTGTTCCTTTTTTTACTTAATACCAAAGTAGACCATTGGTCGGAACTGCCCACAGATATATGTTTATTTTTCATACAAATCTGAGAAGCTACAATTACACATGCATATAATATTTAGGGTATATAATGGTTTGTGCAGTGAAGGAGAAACGTTCCACGTACATCATGACCGTGACTAACGACTATCATCCACATGAAAGCTTCCGTCTTTGCTAAACTTCCGCAAAAATGTTTAGTTGCAAACAATGACTGTATTACTGTACAAGTTTGTTTTATTGTTATTATTTACTGTATATAAATTACTATTTATTGAGTTGTTATTATTATTAACTTTTATTTGAATACAAAATTATTGTTTAATTTTATCGTTTTAAGTTTGTTTTGTTAGTGTTCTTAAAACTAATCAATGGTCACTGCTTCTGATGATGTAATGGGTGAGGCTTGCTAATTTAAAGCCAGCTCGCAGCCTACCGTCTACTTTAGTTTCCTTACAACAATTAAATGAAGTTGCATAGGGGGAAGAGTAGTTCTCTTTCTCACTTCCACACTTAGTGCAACTCTCGCACACCAATGCTTTCAGTAGGTCGTAAGCTAAGCAGCTTAAAAATAGCAAATTGATTTTTGTGATTTGTTGTTGCTACATTACTTCAATTGTTAAACAACGTTTATGTTAGTATTTAATATTGTAGTTGTGGAAAGATTTGGTGAATTTTTTTTGGCCAGTGGTCTTGACCGGAGAGTTCTGACTTTATCGCAAGATAATGGTGTCAAGCAACATTAAGTGTGGCTGTCCCTTGGATGGGTGACCGTATGAGCGATCCCACCCTTGCACGCAGCCCGCCTGCCCGGTCACTGGTGGTGGCTCGGAAATCACCCTTAAGCTGTTGGTCCCCAGGTTAAGTGTTAGAGAGGGCTTCTTAGCCCTAACTTCGCTTAGTAAAATAAGAAGATCTTTAACTTTTATTGTTTAACCTTGTGTACAGGCTACTACAAATTACTTCCTAAAAGTATGACAGTAATTAAAGAGGTGTAAAGAGTTGTTACCAAATCACTGTCTATTCAAATTTAGTTTTTTTCAACATAAAATTATCCAAGTTCCAGAGTAGCAATTTAACAACAATATTTATGCCTGATAATGGAATTGTTTATAAGATCACACATATTGAACACAACAAATTAACATTCTTAAAAGTAAAAGTTTGCTGTATCACAGTAAAATTAGTGATAATAAAATTGTATTTATGAAAGTGGACTACATGTTTGAGATATTATTACACTGATAACAGAAAAAATTGAACAGATTTTGGAATTTTCTAAGGTTAATATAAGTGAACATACTGAGGTTTACAACGATTTAAAAAAATAACAACATAACAATATACATTATACAGAAAGTATCTACATAAACATAAAGATATATTTCACTATTTATAAATAAAAATATCAGTCAAAACAAAATCGTAATCTTTTACTAAAATGTAGCGAGATGCCACGCCGTTGAGCTCCTCATGGGTCTAGGTAACCAAGGTGAACACTTCCAGACAGAGACTTCTTACTGAAGAACTTAGTGACAGAAATTATATTTACAGTAAACCTTATTTATTCGGTTCATAAACAATTTTATTAGCATGTCTTAGAGGGTTTTGTTAGACACATTCACTGTAGTCAGCTGCCTGGCCAGGACCTTGTCAATAAAGTTGTAAAAGCACAATCGCTAAAAGAAATTACATTTGTTGTTGGCAATGTTCAAATAATATTTTCTCCTTTCCTTCACTGTGATTTTAATAGCAGGTTTTACCTTCAGCAATCAGTATCTGGCCATAGTGAATGTGTCGATGGAGATAAAGTTACAAGCTTTTGAAAACCATCCCACACATTGTTAAAAGGAAAAAACAGATTCGTTTAGTGTTTGAGTGTAAAGTGCATCTTTGCAATTGTATAACAATAATAAAGTGGGGGACATTTTTGAGCACAATAATAAAATATCATGAGTCCAATGTTTATCTCACAGCTGATAAATATAATTAATATAAGTAACCATGTGATTGTATCTTGAAGTCAAGTGAATGTAGAATGCTGATTAGTTAAATTGAATTTGTATCAATTGTCTGGTCACTTCTATCAAAATACAATTCATATCTTATTCTCATAAAATAATAAATAAATATGTGAAAAGCAAATAAATTCCAATAGAGAAAGACCAAAAACTAACGAAATTCTATAAATGCAGTTTACTCTCAAGGAGCTCTAACCCTCTCCCTCTCTTTCTCAAGGCTCCTGTAATACATAACAGGTTGCTTCATTCTCATATGGTCTATATAAGCCAAGTGGTGACGTCAGAAGGAGACCTCCAACCTCAGAGTAAGTGTATGACTTACTCTGTGCCTCCAACACAGCATGCTGAACAATTAAAACTACTTTTAAGTTAAATTGATGGACAATTAAATTAAAGCACACCTCTTTCCAAGCATCTTACAAAAATAATTGTATGAATTCACAGTTCAAAACAAAACAATTTTCACAATTAAAAATACAGACTAGTGTCATTGAGAGTATGAATATCAATTTTTTATTCTTGCGGTTTGTTTTGTTTATAGGAGTGAAGTTAGAAAAATCACAGCCTGCCTATGACATATCAGGCAGTACTTGTACGATGTGATACGGATGCATACTTGTACAAGGCAACCTTTCGTACAACCCCCCCCCCCCCACACCTATTTCAACAAGTGAGATGAACACAAACTCAATAATACTTAAAACTAATTAAGAAAAAAAATAGCCACTCTACTTGAGGGCTTTACAATGCAAAAAGTATTTCAACTAGTGACTATGAGTAAAAGATGCCTCACTTCATTACTATAATAAATCTAGTTTGAGTTTTAGAAGCCAAGGCCCTTAACTTCATCTAATATTACTTGCAAAAACAAAAGATTTTACACAAACCGACATAATTGTATTTAATTTTGATGAAGCCATTTAATTATACGTCATCAAACATTTGTTTTTATAAGAAAAGTTTATTTAATACTGGTTCAGCTAGTTACTTGAAGTTCATTAAAAAGTCCAGCTGTTTAGATGAGTACACATTAAATTAACAGAAACAAATTTTGTTCTTTCTTCTAAAGCCCTATTTCTACTCATACAAGTCCTAGGCACAAGTGCCACAAAATTTGTCTGCTGCTGTTTACAACTGTTTACAAGCAAGTGTATAGAACAGGTGTTTACACTGTGTGCTACACTGGAAAAAGTAGACTTTACATACACTGTACGTTTATTTGTCTTGTGCACATGTCGCAGCATGTCTCATTACGGTAACTTCTGCTGGCACACATTGAGGGACGAATTTGTAGTTATAGAAACGAAAACTCTAAAAAAAACCTTGAAACAAAATAACTAACAAGTGTGTATACATTTTGTACTCATCGAATCAACTGAACTTATTTCACAAGTATATAATTTGAAATTATCTATAACATGTCACATACAAACCGAGAATATTTAGTATGTATTTTCAATTGTTTGCTTCTATCTGAAAACAATCAATGAGATAAGAAATAACTGATAATCCAGATTAATAAAATACCATATAAAATAAAAATACAAAAATGTCATAAAAAAATATTAAATGTAGTAGTTAAAATGAGGTTAAACAACACCAGAACAACTGTCTCAATAAATGATACTTCAACTATTACTTAAAAGCAATCTCACATGAAACAAAGTAATTGAAAATGCAAGTTTAATAGTATGGTTACTAAACGTGATGAGTATCTGCAATGTACTATCAACAGTACAATTGAGTGCTGTATTTGCGATTGTGTCCGTAATAGAAGAAACATAATTACGGCAAAGTCAATTACAATCACCATTCATTTTCTGCATATTAATGAACTATAGTAAATTGTTCAATAATGATGTCTGTGCCTGCTTTGGACTGTAAATTAACCCGATTGACCCCCCCCCCCCTCATAGCCCATAAAGATGTACACTATGTACTGAGATGAAAAATGAATGAGAAACCTATATATTGGCAGGAAACTAACACATTGATCCTGATGATTTAATTTTATTTATAAAAACGACAATATTGATGAATACAGACTGTGAATGATCATATGTAACCTTGCCACAGACTAAGCTCGTAGGAAGTCAGTAGCCTAGCTGGTGACATTAAGGTTGCCTCTATGCCTTTACGATGTGAAGTTGGACGTTAACCATGCATATCAGTGGTCAGAAACTTACTTACAAGAGATTGTTGGCAAAAGATATGTGTGCAGACCAAGAAGAAATGGATGTACTATATTAAAAGGCAAAAACCTGCAAGAAGTTTAAAATTTACAGGATGAGTTGGAGGACGCTTATCGACACACCCGGCCACCTGGAGCAGCTTAACAGATGATGTCCTCTGTCTACAGCAGAACCAAGAATTGTCTTTCATTTGACACCATGAAGAGGGACAGAAACAACAAAAGGAAAACTTGTTGCTCTTTCTGTTTTACTGGTAGAATCTACGTTGGGAAGCCTTAGGATTTATTCATTATTACTATTTTTAGTGAAAATTAGTAATATTAAATTCATCTCAGAATCATTGCATAAAAGCAACTTTCATGGTGGGAACTTTTTTTTAACAAAGGGGAGGCTAATTTTCTTAACCTTACTAATTTTTTTGACCATTCTCCATTGACTTTATCTGTTTGTGAAATTTATTCATACCCAGATTAAGGGAAAGGACCAGTACATTACAAAAAGAACATTAATGACAAAAACTTCCAGTCCAGGCCAGGATTGGAACCTGTACTATCTCTATCTCGGGCTCAAAGTCCTGAAGCTTTAGACCGCTCAGCCAACAAATCACTCATAGACAAGCTTCAAATTGATCAGCGTGTATTAACTCAAATTCTGTCTGCAGTCAGAGATTTTGAGGACTTTATTAACTTAAGGAGAACTAAATCTTAACTTCCTGACTGGAAAGATGAGCATAGAAAACAATCCTGGTAAATAGTAGATGAGATATTCAAAAGATTATTATTCACCATTCCTATTATTTAAACGCTATTCCAGCTTGTTTCAAATGAGAAACAATCAGATAATGCCACAATCACTATAACAACACTGGAAAGTCAATTATTTATTCTTTTTTTTTCAAGATGTATAAAATTTGTTATTTGGAAAATCTGGATTCTTATCAGTACGACTTGATCTCGTTTAGTTCCAAATTTTAAATCCACTTATCATAATATGTATACTTTGCTACTATTGGTTAGGTGCAAGAGAGAACTAAGTAGTCACGACCTTATCATTTTAATACTTTCCTTTTTTATAATAACACAATTTTCCATTGAAATTCATATATAATATCATAGGATGTTTCTAAACTTGTTGATTGGCTCTCAAACACTCAGGATTGACCTTTGTTTATGTTTTATTGTATTATACAAATTATGTTTCTATATTAGGGAAAATATTATGTTTGATAAATACGAAACTATTCAAAACGGAGACATGTACCCAGACTGTTTCACATGTGGTTCAAAATCAATAACATATGTTTTTTCCTCATAAAACTGTTAAGCTAAAACTGACCAAACTAATACTAACACATATTACAACTGCTTTCAAAGATATACCACCAATATCAGTCCTCTTCAATTTTAAAACGGTATAAAAACTTTACAAATTCAGTAAAAAATCTACTGCATTACAATATTTACACAATCTACATACAAGCCCAATGTACAGGTACCAAATTAACACACTTTATTTCACTTTTTGTTTTGGCACTTATCATTACCAAAGTGGGGGAGTTGTTAAATAATACAGCTTTTTTATTTATGTCTAATGCTAATTTAATAAGGACCTTTTAAGGAGTGTAGTGTTTCTCTCATTTTTTTAGTTCATACATATGTTAACCATTTTTATTTTACATCAATAAAGATTGCTTCTTTTATTGCTGCATGATGAAGAGGTTATTTACAAAGAAACAGTGAACCATATAATAAATGTGTTGGCAAACTTAGGAACAATTATTGGTAACTATGCACTTTCTAGTCACCTCATGGATTTACAAAATTTCTTCTCTACTACTTTAAAAAAAGAGTTTTTGCTGCAGAAATGTTTTATAAAAAAAATATATATTTGTTGTTAGTTTAATTATTTTTTTCTTATCGTAATTTATTGAATTGCTAAAAAGGAACTAACAATTGTTTTAGTGAAAGAAAGCTAAAGTTAGAATGAAATAATCGTATTGATCTTGAATCATATTCTTACAAATTCATTAACAATATTGTGATGAATCCGTTTTCAATCAAACTGTAATATGATTAGTTTGATTCAATGCTACTGCTCCGACGTCATTTCGATCTTACTGCCTACTTGACTTGTTCTATTGTGACTTGTGCTATGTTATTAAGTCAGTTTTGTTTTATCGCTCATGCATATTCTAGTCTCTAACAATATGCATTAAATCTTGTTAATTCTAGTCCTCCAGATTAATCTATTAAATGGCGATAAACCCAAAGTAAATGGTGAGATATGGAGAACTTCTCCCACCCCAGTTCCCCTAGAGTGAAATCGTGCTTCAAGGTACAGAAAAGACTGTAAGTTTGCCTCTTAACACATTCGATGCTGAAAAAATAAGTTAAAAACATGTCAGATGCTAAAATAATATTTTGTACCAAAACAATACCTTATATAGTCAGGAAACAGGGTTGATACACCAAATCCAGTTTATGGCCTCAATTCTGGTAGATCGGGGCTTCCGAAGTGATCGTCCGCCGGTGATAGAGCCGCACATCGCAACGAAACCCATGCACGCCGCGAGACGCCTGCCGCCATTAGAACAGTGACAATAGTTATAAACACAACTCGATACATCACAATTATATACACACACTCTATTTACATATATTTACAGCCCATCCATCCAGTACACATTGTCTTTTAGTTATCATCGTGATATTTATCAAAACACTCCCCCAAGCACAATCCTGGCTTATCAGGGCAGGTTTCACAATAATAAGTTGTTTTGAATTCTTTGCCGTTTTTCTACCAACATGAGCGGCAGTTCTTCCTTCTCAAGCGGTTTCTGTTGTCACGTTCTGTAACTTTGGCAATCTTGTGGGCGTCCTTCCTCGCCCTTTTTTGTAGTGGGCTCTCGACAGTCACTGTTGGTTCTGGTAGAAGACCGCGCAGCACTTCAAGACGAAAGTCGTTAAAGGTCATTCTAGGATTGTGCTTGTTGTACAATGCATGGGAATTCAGCAATATCATTTGTAAGATGTGTACAAAAATTTTTTTGTACCATCTTAGCGTTTTACGTTCGCACGGATAGTACGAAAGCATCTGATCTGTGTGATCAACTTCTTTCATGTGTGCGTTGTACTTTACTATTGGGAGTGGTTTTTTTTTTAATATTTCCTCTTTTGTCCAAGAAGTTGACCATCTGATTTTCATGCTCCGTTGATAAGTAAGATACAACGCGTTTGTCTCTCCATTTTGCTACCATGACGCTGTTCCCATATCTAGAGATTGTCTCGCCCTTTTTCAACGAAGCATTTTTTATTTCAACTGGGATGTGCTTTCTATCACTTCTAAGAGTCCCAGTGCAATATGTTTTGTTAGCAAGTAATTTTGCGGCTAGGGTGAAACTATTGTAAAAATTGTCCATATAGACAGAGTGTCCCATGCCTAGCTTTTCACGCATAAGATGCATAACGACTTTTTCTGTGTGTCCAACCCCACCAACTTCCTTATCACTAGCACCAGCGTATATTAAAAATTTTAAGATAACACCCTGATGGTCTGTCAGAGTGTAGAGTTTTACCCCGTATTTATGGCGTTTGCCTTTTATATATTGTTTGAAGTGGAGGCGGCCCCACCATAAAACCATTAACCTCATCCAATGAGAGTTCTTTTTGGGGGTAATACGTATCGAGCATTTTCTTGTTGAAGTAATCAACCATGAATTTAATTTTTTGTATGGGATTGTTTACTACATCGTTTGAGTTAGCGAAATGTAGACAGCGGAAAATAGAAAGAAATCTGTCTCTAGACATAAACATACTAAAACATTTTAGCCCAAATAAATATTCTTTTCACCAGTAATCTTGTATTCTGTTGAGACGTATCGTCCCAGTGTGTAAGAGTAACCCCAGAAACACCTTTAGCTCTTGTATTGTGATACTTTTCCAAGCATGGATTCGAGATTTAGGCATGAGTGATGGTTTGAAAAATACATCAAGGGCATTTTGATTAGTAAAATCACAAATTTTTTTGTAGAACATCGTCATCCAGCAACAAATTAAAAAAGTCAAAAGGACTGCCGTTACCTGGAATTGGGACTAGTAAAGTTTCTTGTCTTACAAACTCAATGGGTTGCATTCCTGAAGTTGAAATACTCCATACAGGAGTATCATTTCCGATATCAGAATCATCAGATTCATAAGAATCAGAGTCATCTGAAGCATTTTCCATCATCTGATGTTGGATTGGGTCATCAACTTCACCATCACTGTCAGCAGGTTCATTGACAAAGTCAGGAGCCGAAGATGGCCCAGGAGTTGGTTGAAACATTGTAGAAAAGAATAAAACACACTATACAAATATATTTACAATATAACACAAATATTTACAACACGAAACTAATGTTTCACTATTATACACAAAAATAAAATGGTAAAACTCCGATGCAAGCCAACTGGCTCAAAATGACGCGAACCACGAACGAAAAACACCGAAACGTGACGCGAGAAACAGGCTATAATGCGGCGCAAATCCGACACTTCTAAGGCAAGTGGCTAGGCCACACTGAAGCCTACAAGCCAGCATTGCTCCGTCGACAGCTGGCGCTCGATCCGCTGCGCGCGCAGGCACGCTACCCCCCGCCGGCGCTCGACTCACACTGAGTGTGTTAACCCTCGTGCCGCGTTTCGACAAATAATTGTCGACTTGTGTTGATTCTGTACTGGCAATCGACAAAAAATTGTCGACTTGACATCGCTCGATATTATCACTTGTTATAGTATACCTATTAGCGCTATTGACAAGATTCATATACCACTGGAAACGGGAAGAGTTACCGATTGTAGTGGTATGCCTGACTTGGTTCTAAGATGACTGAAACAATGGAAAATAATATGATGAATATTCGTTGTCCAATGTGAAAGCGATTTTCAAACTGACGCTAGCCTTGGAAGTTTTGTTTACTTGTCTTTCAATTGTATTTGTAAGTCTTATTATACGTAATTATGGTGTTATTATGATATAATTGTGTTTACATTACTTTTGGTATATACATACAACACACACAAAATTATATTGAAGCCTTTTTATAAAAGAAAAAAAATTTTGAACATGAAGAATATCACATTTGTGTGCGTACGCCGGATAAATTTCATCATCATCTGTGGACCCCTAAGCTCACAGCCAGAGGATACCAAGGTAACCATTTTACAAATATATTTTATTTATAGAACAAGTAATTCTATAAAATGTTAGTACTAGTTAGAAGTCTGTACTGATTATATAGAATTTTTAGCAAATTTTTGAAAATTATGTTACCACAGTAACAAATTTTTGCATATATTGTACTACACAGGGTTTTGTAAGTATAATTACTTTTATACTTCAAATAACATATAAAACCTTTATATATCCTGAAACTAGATGAAATTTGTAATATTTAGGCTATCTTGGAATTTTGAATTTAGCTATAATATATTGTTTTCAAGGTGACCCCCCCCCCCCTTTTTTATGTTTACAAAAGTCATTGTCCGAGATATCATGTCATAAAAATTTTTTGTTTTCCCCAAAGATGTAATATTTTATTATTATTAGATAGCCTGCTTTATTAGGAGTGCACTAATACCAAACACAAGTAGGGTTATATAATTTTACTATTTTTTATCACTTTTTGAAAAAATGTCTGCAAATGCGCAAAAAATTATGTGACGGTACAGGAAAAAGTAGAACCCGGTTCGAGGGTTAACTAACCTAACCTAACTTAACATATATTTTACAAAAATTCTAGATTTGAGTTAAATACAGGTGCCTGGCTTCCGGGACAGCCTGCTCTGATGAAATTTTAAGCAAATTTGTTTCTTTAGGTTAATAGTTGGTGTTTATAATTATCTCATAACGGCCACTAATCGCCATTCGCCATGAAAGTGGTTTTAAAATAGCGATTTTATATAATAATTGTAAACGCAAATCTCACAAGAGTAACATTTTGTTTTGTTTTAATTTTTAAACTAATATAATTGTTTATTTTTATATATTCCTAATGTTCTTCTCAGTAGTTAATAAATCATAAGGTATAGAAGCAGCGATTTGGTTAGCATTGAAATAGAATGGTTTATGGAACGAGGGATATGGAATGAAGATGATGACAGTGCATTTTAAGTTTACTTATTAACGAAAATAAAGCTAGATGAAGTGTTGCAAGTAATTAAAAAAATCTTATAGAAAAATGATTTCATCACAAAAAATATAATACATTTATTTTAATCGTTATAAAATATATTTGATATGTTCAATGCACGTAGTATTAATTAAATGAACATTATAATGAAAATTTTATAGTATATTTACTTTCGCATATAACCTTACTATTTTTCTTACTTTTCATTGAAGAACAACATTTCTGCAGTAAAAACTATCTTTTTTAAAAATCTAGCTAGTTTTTAACTAAGTGGTGAAGAAATTTTGTAAATTCGTGAGGTGACTAGAAAGTGCATAATAACCAAACGATCTGAAAATCACTGGTAAAATATTAGTACACGAAGGTACAAACAGTATGGTGATTTTATATACTTGTTAAACTTCGTGTTGTGGTACATTTTATTTGTAATTAATAAACTACAAATATACTAACACTATAAAATTTACCTAATTTTAATCAATGTCAGTTACACGTCTTTTTTTTTTTTTACTGTGGAAAACCTACCACAACATGTTTCAAACGTAAACATGAATAATATTAGATAAATCTATGAATTAGCTGCCCAATGTATAAATTACCTAATTCATTTTGACTGTCTACTAAAGTCATTACTTGTCCAGAGTAAAAACTAGCTCTAAAACGTCTTTTATTCTTGTGATACATTTTTAAGTTAGATGGTTCTTTAAATTTCTGAATACCTAAATAAGTAGGTATATTTTATTTCATGACACCTTTACCTACTTTGAATGAAACGGATATAGTAATTAGTAACTGTTTGTTAAATCAATTAGTAACTTTTTCTCAAAAATCGGTGATTTTAATATACTTCACTGCTTCCTCTATAACAGCTATTCATTAATATTGTAAATGGACTATGTGATGAAAGGTATAAATGATGTTATATGACATGTACACTCCTTAAAAGGTTAATAACAGATTGTTCCTGTCCAACTGTAAACTTGTAACTATTACTAAGAGATCATTATTAGTAATACCTCGCACGTAATGTGGCTGGCCCTTACTCCGGTAGTATAGAACAGTGAGTGAAGTGCCCTCGACATTTGAGCACAAACTAACGAAAATTAACTAATTTAATTGGCTGATCACTTGTCTGGGCTTGGTTGGGGTTGGGGTGTGCCTCGCATTGTGTCTATCTTGGCACAGATTTTGAGCGCTGGACCCAATTTCATTGCCATTGCTGACATGAGGTGATCTTCCTTAAGCAACATTAACGCCTGTCCATCAATCTCTTGAATGGCAAAGTCTTCAGCATAATCACAGCATCCCGGAAGTGCACGTATAAACTCACAAACGTCTGAGACCTGCAACATCAACATTCAGCCATTAAACATATGGCCCTGGTGCTCAAACAGTAAATAACTTGGTACACAAGAGGTATAGCTTTCTGAGTTTTGGTTGTAAACATCACAATTTTTTTTGTTAGAATGTTGGCAAAAAAAATTGGTGCAAAACATCCAAATGGTACAAGGTAAGTTGTTCAATAGTAAAAATCTCATTTAGTTTAATGTTTTATCTCCTTGAACTCCTTGAAATTTCTTCAGGGATAAAGAAAACAAATGGTTATTGAAAAACTCTATACTCTTGGTTAGAGTACAAAATTGTTTGAAGATAAAGTTATCGATGTCCTTTTTATCAATCCTAATTTTGCGTTGCAGCGCAATTGCGCCTCTTTTTTGTGCTTTGTCAGTGTGACACAGTGTAATTGTGCCTCCCTTGTCTCGCCCAAAAGAAAAGTTGTTATAATATGTACCTGATAAGTTACGGCGATTATTTATTGTATCAATGGAAACTACATTAGTTGCTGAACATCGATTGTTTGGTTTTTGATATTTTATACGGCTTTATGAAACAAAGTCAGTATTAACTATAACATTGCTATTTTTGTTTTTCACATTTAAAAATGCATTTAGGCTTTTTATAAACACTACACTTCCAGCCACTGGTCTGCAATAAATTACATTTTACAGTGTTAACTTCACGTAAAAAACTAATAAAGTTACTTTACTATTTCAATGCATGTTTTATACACATAATTTAAATATGTTTTTCCGAATCGTAATTATTTTGAGGAGAGAGAATAACGTCAATGTTTAGTGATATGGTATCAAAATTTAGTGATATGATACATCAAACCAAAATATCGATACGGCCGATATTATCGAAAGAAAATATTAATATATTGAAACATATTTATCGATATTTCCGATATATTGTTGCCATCCCTAATAGTAAGACATAGTAACAAATTAAAATGTGTAGACTATGTCTACCAATCTTAATATCACTTGCTTCCAAAACTTTTTCAGTGTAACTGGAATTCTAGTTAATTTACTGATGTTGTTGAGGACGTATTATTCACTTACACTTACATGGTTTTTATTCACTGAAAAGTGAATGTAAAAGCTTGAAGTATTTTCTCACGAGTAAAGTAAAAGCTTGTCAACCAAGTGAATAAAACAGTCAATAACTTAAAACCCCTTACTTAACGTTGACTAGGAATTATTAGAGAAATACTTGCGAGTATTTCGTGTATACTTGCAGCTTCGTGGAGCCAAGTAAATACTTTTGAAACACTAGAGGTCTTAACGTGCTCGTCTAGCATCCGTTTGTACGACGCTTGCTTACTACACGTGTGTTCACGCGTTCTGATCATAATTGAGTAGTGATTGAGTGATGATATCTAGCACATTTCTTATTTATTATCAGAACATTGTTTATACGGAGTATCCCTCCCCTTTTTGCGAGTACAATAAAATGTTTTTCAAATGTTACATACCGCGAACAAAAAAATAATTTTGTTTATATTTTATATTATAGCCTACATTCTTTTGAGCAGATTGATAAATAAGTAGTTTTATTATCATTTACTATCTTTATGAATTTTTTAAGAAACACTTGCAAATTGGCAAAAATCACCTACCCATTACAGGAAAATTTCATACCCAGATCGAGTTAAATGACAGAAAAATTCTAACAATTTTCAATAGCAAGATGCTTTAACACTTGAATTGTTAATTTACATCATAAAACAATTTAACCGGACATCAAGTTGGATCAAGTAAAATCATTTAACTGATGTTACAATCTTACTACTGTTAAGAAGGAGTTAAGAAATATTTCATCCAATGATAAAATAAACAGTAATTTACCGTCCATTTGAGGGGGTTAACTTTAGGGGCGTTAGGATTGGTGTCGGAGGCCGAGCTGTCCTCAGTGTCCAGAGCTGCAGCAGTGTCAGCTGGTGAAGGAGATGAACTCTCGGCTCCCGATGCGGCTGAGTCCTCCCATTCCTTGCCTTTTCCGTCAGCAGCTCCACCTTTGCTTAGTTTCCTGGGTGTAAAATAATTTTAAGTAGCCTATTTTTAAAATTGTTGAGTTAAATCATTTGATAAATATAAGTCAGTTATAAATTTAATGCTGATGGACTGGTCCAACAAATTAAGGGTGGGTTTACACTAGCAATCTGACCCCAGGAAAAACCTTTGATTTGGATGGAACATTCAGTCTTCTTCAGTCAGTGGTACTGAGCGGACCTACTGATAAGAGCGGGCTCTTATCGCTGTGCGTGCTCCTGCAGGCGGTCTGTTCTGTTTGTTTAATTGCATTATATTTCCGAATTATATTAATTTTTTTTTTTATTTTTTTTTTATTTATTTATTCATAAGACGCCGATCGTCAAGATATGGGCGAATATGGATTTCGAATGAGTGTGATGAGTGTAGATGAGCGAATGTAGTCATTGTTACAAACTAAGGCTGACTTATTCCTTAGAAAGTGTCATTAATTAATAGCCCAATGACAAATGAACAGCCGGTGATTATCAGCTGATCCTTCTCAAAATGTATTGACTCTGATTGGGATCGAACTGACAACCTTTAGCACCTAAAGCTGGAATTGAACCAACTACGCTACCGATAAATTGATATTTTAATGGCGGATAACTGTGGAGTGTGTGGTGTATTGTGCGGTGTTGCCAATGAATCAATTAAGTGTGCTGGATCTTGTGGGCAGGTGGTTCATTTGACCTGCATTGCCAGCGAATTTACGGACTCAGTAAAAACTCGCAACTCCAAGAAAACTACGTGGTATTGTGAAGAGTGTCGCAAAAACAAACCACCTTCAGGTGGGAACAGTAAATCAGGTGAGCCAGCAACTCCAATCACCAAGGAGTTCTTGGTAAGCATCTTAAATGACTTTAAGAAGGAGGTGTTTGCGGAACTCAAGAACCATTCCAGCCAATTTCAAGAGTTTAAATTATCCCTCGAATTCTTTTCTAATAAATTAGATGAGACCTCTAAAGCCATGGAGGAAATTAAAAACCAAAATAAGATTATTTTGAGTGAAAATGCAGAGCTAAAGATGAATAATGTCTCCTTAAACAAAAAAGTATCAGACCTAGAAACCAAAATTCGTGATTTGGAGCAATATTCACGTCGTGAAAATATTGAAATTAATGGTCTTCCTACTTCGCCAAATGAGGATGTGATGGCTCTTTTGCGGGACGTTGGGCAAGCCATCGGCGTGGAGTTGGAGAAGAACGTCGTGGTGGCAGCTCACCGAGTGCCGACATTCAACAGGACACGAGCTTCGCCCCTCATCGTAAGATTCACCACCCGTAACCAGAGAGACACCTGGATTGAGGCCTATCGTAAAAATAAGACTGTCCTAGCCAGTGACGTCAACAAGAACTTCCCCAAGACATGTGTGTACGTGGGTGAGCACCTTACTCCTGCTAATAAACTTCTACTAAGACAGTTAAAAGAGGTTAGTGAAGAGTTAAAGGTAAAATATGTATGGTCTAGGAATGGTAGGTTCTTTTCCAGGAAGAATGACGGGCAGAGATGTGTAAGGGTGAATAGTGTAGATGAACTGAAAAGAGTAAAATGGGAAGAGATGAAATAGGCCTTGTAGTCGTTACACTAAAGAATGGGGAAAATGTATATGATCAGTGTAGGCTTGACAGGTTATGATTGTTTTGATATTTTCTTTTATTTTATTTAAAGAGATCACAAAATTCCTATTTATAGTACTAATTTATGTTTTTTTTATATTTAGGTAAACAAATGTTTGTAATGGAATGTATTTAGTTTTGAAAATTCAGTCTATACCTTTTGTTTCAATAATGGTATGCTTGTATATTGCGAGTGAGAGGTTTATGTTTACTGATTATTTTTATAAACAAGCATAATAATTTTTTAATAATTTATATAATTTTATATTTTTAATTTTATGCACACGCATGAGTGTTTATGAATTGTTTACTATTACAATAAATTTTTGCAAGGTGGTTGCACGGAGATAGTTTTAAGCATAAATTTAATAGGTTTCCATAACTAAAGAAAATGCTATTGGATATTCTTACTGGTATATTGCTTAATGGCCGGTATGGTTTCACTCTTAATTTTATAATCATGCATGTTAATATTGTAATAATGGATATCTTCAGTTTAATATGCAGTGGGATTAGAAACCCAAAGCAGGTTTTTAGTATTTTTATGTCAATTTGATATAGTCATGTTTTGAATATTTTGTATTTTTTATATGTTTACAATGGTTCAACCTATAATAGATTATATACGAGGGGTATCCAAAAAGTAAGTTTCCCTGTTCTGTAAAAAGACGCGTGCGTAACACAGCGTGCAGCTGTGGGCGGGGATATTTAGCGCGGTTCGGTTGGCAACAGGTGCGCCGGTCACTGGCGCATTGTCACGCTGCTCAGTCAGTTGCTGCCCAAACATTATGGAGACTCCACTGCGTTCTGCCGCCAGTTGCGAAGTCCGTAGTGTTATTCGTTTCTTGACCGCCAAAAACGTAACTGCCGTTGAAATTCATCGTCAGTTGTGTCAAGTGTATGGTGAACATGTTATGTCCGTTCAGATGGTCCGTCGTTGGCGTGCAATGTTTTTGGAAGGAAGAGAAAATGTTCATGACGATGAGCGTAATGGCCGACCGGCCAGTTCTCGGCAACCAGACGTCATTAATGCTGTACGAGCAGTTATTGACAATGATAAGCGAGTGACTCTCGATGAAATTATGGGTAAACTGCCCTCAAGTTTTGAAGTTAGCCGGTCATCTGTGCACAATATCATGACAGAAGATCTTCAGCTTGCAAAAGTGTGTGCAAGATGGGTGCCTCGCTTATTGAGCGATGCCCATAAACAACAACGAATGGCTGCTGCCCAGTCTTTCTTGCGATTGTTTGACGATGAAGATGAAAACCTTTTCAGTAGAATAGTCACTGGTGATGAAACATGGATTCACCACTCAACTCCAGAAACCAAACGCCAGAGTATGGTGTGGCAAAAAAAAGGAGAGGCAGCTCCTCAAAAAGCCAAAGTTTTTGAGTCAGCAGGAAAGGTAATGGCTACAGTTTTTTGGGACTGCCGTGGAGTGTTATTGATTGACTATCTTCCTCGTGGCGAAACCATAAATGCAGAAAGGTATTGTGAAGTTCTCACCAGACTTCGGCGGGCAATACAGAATAAACGGCGCGGACTTTTGTCGCGCACGGTTCTGCTTATTCACGATAACGCCCGACCACACGCTGCTCGTGCAACAATGGAACTTTTGAGGAAATTTAAGTGGGTTGTTTTTGGTCATCCTCCATACTCACCAGATCTTGCGCCTAGCGATTTTCATCTGTTTCCGGAGCTCAAAAGACACCTTGGCGGTCGGTGATTTGCCAACAGCGATGACCTTCAAAATGAGGTGGATACTTGGCTTAAAAATTTGGCGGGTGAATTTTGTAATGCTGGAATAAAAAAACTACTTCCTAGATACCAAGAGTGTTTAGAAAGGGATGGTAACTATGTAGAGAAATAAGGTATGATGTAAAAAGTTGAATAAATGTGTTTCAGTTATTTTTTGAGTCTTTTTAACTTTGTCATAATTAATGGAAACTTACTTTTTGGATACCCCTCGTATTTATGCACTACTCAATGATCCACAATGTACTTCAGTCTACCACAATGCTTTTGCAATATGATTTAGCAGTATTGTATGTAATACATTATTCATATGAGGTGCATGCAAATAAATAAGAATATTGTTTTATTAAATGCATTACGTTTACTATTTATCTTTAACTATAACTGCTGCATGCATGGATATGTTAATTAGAAATACAATTTATTTATATTGCATGACAAAATAGACAGGATTCCTAAAACAACTGAAACGAATGTCAGCGCATATCTACCGTATTATGTGTAATATTTCTGTCAATGAGGAATAGTTAATATATTTCAATTGCAATAGTTTTTAATTGTTACATTAATTTATCTCATTTATAGTCCTGCAAGATTAATTAGATATGTGTATGGATAATAGCATACAAGTTGATAATGTTTATTTCCACACTCTAGAAAATAGTATTTTTAGCTTTACACCTAATGAATTAAATCTTCTGCATGTTAACATACGTAGCCTGAGAAAGAATTTTAACTTGTTTATGGCAGTATCTAAAGATTTACTTGATAGTGGTGGGCCAACCTTTATAGTAATGAGTGAAACCTGGATTGCTAAATCTGAGGTACAAATGTATCAAATCCCTGGTTATACATGCTATTCATGCTGTAATGAGACTTATCGATCAGGTGGGTCAATGGTTTATGTCAGAAACAACATCAATGCTGTACAGATAGATTGTAAGCTCTTATCAGCAGACTGCACGCTTATCAAGTTCAAGGTCAATCAGACCCTTTTCTCACTCCTTGCTGTTTACAGACTTCACTCTTTTAGTACTAAATACTTTCTTAATGAGATTCCACTTGTTTTATCTTTATTAGAGACAAATGCTATTGTAACGGGAGATATGAATGTGGATAATTTAGACGGATCTAAGAACTCTGAAAAGGACAATTTTTTATCCCTCTTCTGTAATAATGGTTTTGTTTCCCTTGTTAATGTACCGACCAGAGTGACTGTAACATCCAAAACCTGTTTAGATCACATTTTTGAGCGATATAAATATTTAAATACTTTTAAAACGGGAATATTTGATCTTGATTTGACTGACCATCATGCAGTTGGTGTGACTTTTAAGTATCAGGGGATTCTAAACAAGCAGTTAGATGACAAAGATCAAGCTAATCTGAAATTTATTAACTACACCAAATTAAAAGCTGATCTTGGGTCAATTGACTGGAATTCACTACTAGAGGGTGACGATGTAGAAGGAATGTTTAAGATTTTTCATGAAAATTTAACATTTTATGTAAATAAAAATACAAGCTTTACTGTGGTTAATATAAAATTTCTTAAAGCAAAACAAACTAGCCCATGGCTAAGTGATACATTATTCCAAAGAATTAAAAAAAGAAATAAATTGTATAAAATTCTAAAGAAAAGGCCCTATGACGGTCCTTTTCGGGACTATTATATGCGTTTCAAAAGAAAATTAACTGCTGACTTAGATCTCCAAAAAAACCAATATTACAAAAGTCTTTTTCTAAACTGTGGTAAAAATCCTGCTGTGAAATGGCGTCTGATTAATAACATTATGGGGAATAAATCTGAAATCATTGATAAAATAACTCTTAATAATGGACAGGTAGTTCAGGATGCTAAGAAAATTGCTAATGAGTTCAATCGTTACTTTTTAAGTAGTTCCACCTTGAATGATAGTATAAAAACTTCAGTAAATGTCCTAAACCTTTTAACTGTACCCCATACAATTTTTATCCAACCAACAAATGTTTATGAAGTAATAAATATTGTTAAATATATGGCAAATAAAAAGTCATTCGGCTTTGATAGCTTTAATGTATTGTTTTTGAAGCAAATTATAGATGTCATTGCTGATCCTCTTGTTAAGATAATTAATTTAAGTTTTGAGAGGGGGATATTTCCTTCTATTTTAAAAACAAACATTGTTGTTCCTGTACATAAACATGGCAGATATGGCAGATATGACTTAGTTGAGCACTTCAGGCCAATTACTCTAACTTCAGTTTTTTCTAAATTATTTGAAAAGTTGATGCGTAGCAGAGTTTTAAATTACTTTGAAATTAATAAATCTCTTTCTGATAGACAATTTGGTTTCAAAAAAGGTAAAAATACTGAGGATGCAGTCAGGGATTTTATGACTAGTGTTTACAATAATTTAAATTGTAATAGAAAAGTATCAGGACTGTTCATTGATTTCAAAAAAGCCTTCGACTTGGTCAGACATGACCTGCTGTTGGCGAAGCTGGAAGCTGCTGGGATTCGTGGTGTGGCTGCCGACTGGTTTAGGTCCTTTTTAAATGGTAGAAGACAACAAGTTAAAGTAAAAAATTGTTTAAGCGATGAAAGCTGCAATAGTATTGGGATCCCGCAGAGATCGGTACTGTCAGCTGATCTGTTCTCTTTATTTATAAATGATCTTTTAGGGCAACCTTTTTATGGACAAATAACAGCTTTTGCGGATGACGTAGCTTTTTTTTATTCATTTGATAGTTGGGAAGAAATTAAAACCTCCATTGAACATGATTTATTTTTGTTGAGGACATGGTGTAACAGCAATGCAATGACCGTCAATGTTTCAAAGACTAAAATTCTAAATTTTGATTTATTTGGCTTTTCTTTTGACTATAATTATAAATATCATTCATTTTCATGCTTAGCAGACATGCTTAGACCACTGCAATTGTGAAAAAATCGAGCAAGTAGACGAAATAAAATATTTGAGGATTTGGCTGGATAGTAAAGTGAATTGGAAAGTTCATATAAGTAATCTTCATGCAGAGTTAAGAAAATCTATTAGAACATTTTATTTTCTGAGGAATATATGCGATGCTTCCTTTTTAAGGACGTTATATTTTGCACTTGTAGATTCTCGTTTGCGATACGGAATCGAGTTTTGGGGTGGAACTCATGATTATTTATTAAATAAGATTTTTGTTACACAAAAGTATTTTATTCGTATAATGTTATTTAGTAAACCAAAAGATCACACTGAACAACTATTTAAACAACTTAAAATATTACCAGTAAAAAATCTGTTTATTTTCAAAGTTCTTCAAATGTTTTACAAGATGAGTGGTAACACTGGTACAGTCAATTTATTCTATCAAACAAGAAGTAGAACACAGCAACATTTTATCAGACCTCGGATCAATAAAGTATTTTTCTCTAAAACATTTTTGTTTTTAGGCCCAAAGTGTTCCAACTTGTTGCCACAAGAAATTAAACAATTAAACAGGTTTAATTTATTTTCAAAAATGCTAAAAAAGTGGTTAATTGATATTACAGATATCAGCACACTTACATCTTTAGTTTGTTAATTTACTTTGCAATAAAACTTATAATGTACGTATGTATATATATATATATATATATATATATATATATATATATGTGTGTGTGTGTGTGTGTGTGTACTTTTAATAGGTTATTTAAGTAGGTTACTTTTGTATTATTTTACACACGCTTCACAGTGGACGCTTCAGTGAAGTGTATTTATAAGAAGACTCACCTAAGAGTGACTTTATTTTATCTATTATTTGTATTATAGCTACCAGTTACTGGATGTTGGTAGTTATTTATTTTTTCCAAGAAAATATTGTTTTGTTCACATTGTACATAATTGCGGAAATAAACGATTTATTATTATTATTTAGATAAAGACATAAACTTAATAATAACAATATGAGACTGTGTAAATGAAACATGAATATTCCAGAAATGGCATGTAGTTAACTACACGAGGAGCTAAAGAAGTAAAATCTAGATATAGTGGCAATTCTAGAATCAACGTGCCTGGTCCTTATCAGTAAAAGAATATACCGTCTTAGACTTAAAGGGAAAGATTAATAATATATTTTCAATTAATTTAATGTATCAACTACGGAATTGAGCATTTATTAGGGTTACAATGCTCAGTTTTACAAGTAGTTTCAGTTATAAAACGATAACCTCCATGAAATATCACAAACTATCCCAACTTCACCATATTAAATTCTGAAACCAAATAGGTTGTGTAGACATATTAGATCTATGAAGCACAGAATGAGGTATAGACCATTTTTTGGGTGTTAGCTAGTTTGAAAAAACTCAAAAAAGAAATTAAAAGAACATCTGAAACAGAAATTACTCTACAGAAAATTTTTTTTAGTGAATTTCAGACACAGCTTCATGTGCTAAAGGTTCTCAGTTCAATCCCAATCAGAGTCATTACATTTTGAGAAGGATCAGCTGATAATCACCGGCTGTTCATTTGTCATTGGGCTATTAATTAATGACACTTTCTAAGGAATAGTCGGCCTTAGTTTGTAACAATAACTACATTCGCTCATCTACACTCATCACACTCATTCGAAATCCATATTCGCCCATATCTTGACGATCGGCGTCTTATGAATAAATAAAAAAATAAAAATAAATTAGTGAGCAGAAGACAACAAATTATGATTATATTATTGACAAACCTCAAAAATATAATCAAAATTCGATTGTGACTTTAAATCATTTATATAGTTTTTAAATAGTGTTATTTTCATTGGAGAATACATTTAAGTGCATTGAAAATCGATTATAAAACATTTCATTGAGGTTTGAGCCTTGTCCCAAAATAGGGAACCTTGTATTTAATTGTATATACACCTCCTAGATGTAGGCGACAAAGAGGACTAAAAGTATGTAAAAAAATGAAAAATGTACCTACAGAGAGGTTTACATAATTCATAGTGGTTCATTTGTTTTAAATAGCCACACCAAAATAACTGTAGAGTAATTTTGAAAAGCTCGGGTAGAGTAATAATGACAATCGGTCGGGATAAAGACATTTTTACTTATGGGCTTTAAAAGTAGTTAATTGCAAGCAGTTTAATTTTTAAAAGAATCAGCAGAGGTTGGTCAAATCAAAGTAAATATTTATTTAAATATTAGCCTTAACGTAAATACTTTACAACAGATTTTCATTAAATTACTAATAATTAAAGCTTTCAGGCGACTCACCTCTTGCAAGCAACAGAACAAAACCGCCTGCCTTTCTTGAGCTTGAGTCTGATATCAGTCTTGCCACAAGCCTCGCACTTGTCTGTCTCCAGAGCTTGTTTCTTCACTACAACACCCAAACACACAAATACACCATCAACACACAACTAACTGCTATATGAAAACAAATATATTTTTATGATTTGTGCTACACATAGTTTTCAAGTTTGATCTAAAACAATAATAATTGCATTTGGTAAACAACAGCTGCTATCATTTAAATTCGAATTACATTGAACATTATGATATTTAAAGTAATCATATTATATCAATTAACTCTTTTAGTGCCATACCATTTGGCCTATGGATACACCCAAAAGTGCTGAACAGTTTTGTGCAAAAATGTTGAGTTTTGTTAAAACGCTCATAGATTCGTTATTTGTTGCCATATCTTCATACTTTATGTTTTTTATTGTAACAAAGTAAACAGAGAACAGCCCTATAACAAGAAAATATATTTAAAAGTATGTTTTATTTATTAAACAATTATTAATTTTTTTTATTTTTATTTTTGTAACTATGAATAAAATAAGAGTTCATATTTTATAATTTTTTTACCTATTCCACGTAATAAGTAAAAAATATAGCATCTAATGAAGAACAAATTTCATATATGTTCAGTTCATTTTTATAAAAAAATAATGAATATAGAGGAAGTACAAAAAATAATGAATATAGAGGAAGTACAAAAAATATTGTGCTCGTAAAAATTAGTTGAAAGCCTGACATTTGAAACATATGTTTTGAATAAACAAGCGATAACTATTCAATCATTTGTATATGCCATTGCACTGTTTATTTCTATAAAACCATTATTATAATAACATACTATTAGAGTAAATGAGGTATTTTGGTTTTGAAGCATCAGCTCTTCGTCAATAACATTGCGTAGCAATGAATCGGTCGCTGCAGTTTTTATTAGCTATGCTAAAAAAAATGAATTTATTATAAATATGGAACTTAAAAGTTAAAAAAAACGTCTTATAAAATGATCTATTAATATGTATAATACATTTCAGTTGAATAAAACATTATACAACTGAACAACAAAAAGCACTCAAAACTTCACAAAACAGACAAACATAGCCTTGATCTTCCTTTGTGTGAAAAAAACATAAAAAGTCGACTGTTGGCAACCAAATGACCATATATTGATTCTCTAATACCTTTGGAGTAAAATGACATCAATAGCAGCCAGTAAAATAAACAAGCCTGTTTTGTATGTGTATGTGTGTGTGTATATATATATATATATATATATAAAACATACAACCTACAATGTAGGCGCTGTAGCACTAAAGGGGTTAATATAAGTGTTGATAACATATTTATTGACATTATGTATCATATACAAATTGATATAGTATCCCAGAATATCGACTGCCATTGCTTTCTAGTGTGAATTATACAATAAATTTATAGTTACATTTGGTAGTTTATTTTTTCATTACATGTATAGTCATCTATTTTGTTACAAAGTTAATTGGGGTTTTACATGTCAAATTACAGTTGACTCGCGGTAGTCCGACACTTAACAGTCCGACACGCTCGGTAGTCCGACGCGGTCGAGCGTGGGTGACCCAAGAAATCTTCCTAGACTGGTATAGTAATCATTTTGTCAAAGAAGTAAAACAGCATTTAAAGGCTAATAATCTGCCATTAAAGGCTCTTTTATTATTAGATAATGCTCCTGGGCATCCAAAATCAGAAGAATTAAAAGCAAAAACAGCCGATGGATACATAGAGGTCATGTATTTACCGAAAAATACAACTGCTCTGATTCAGCCAATGGATCAGAATGTTATCAAAACTCTAAAGGCGCATTACAAAAAACGCCTACTTATGGATATTGTTTGCCAACCAGATGCAGACATTACAACACTGTTGAAAAAGTTTGACATTAAGGACGCTATTCTTAATGCAGCTTTTGCGTGGCAACAAGTCCAGCCATCAACACTTATAAAATCCTGGAAAAATGTTTGGCCACATAACCCCCTCCTCCAAAATAAAGATGATGAAAACCAACGGGAAGATGACGACAACACCCAAGATAACAATCGTGTAGTGGAAGAAACCATTTTACTTTGTAATCAAACTAACGTCCAACAAGAATTATCGGAAGAACTAATAAGATGGGTGTTAGACGATAACCTGGGTGCAGAACAAACAGATGAAGAGATTCTGCAAGAAATCATAACACAAAACGACACAATTGAAGAGGCCGTGGAGACGGAGAAAAATCCGTGATCAGCTGTGATGAAGCTTTGTCTGCTGCCAACACTTTGATTCGCTGGTGTGAGGAACGTGACCTAGACGTCAACAACGTTTTAGTTTTGAAATACATTCAAGAAAAAGCGATTAACGAAGGTTTGCGTACAAAGAAGCAGAAGAAAATGACAGATTTTTTTCATGTTTAGTTTATTTACTGTTTTGCAATCTGTTCATATGTGTGTAAGTACAGTACAAACTTTGCTATAATACATACAATCCTGTACTTTTAATGTAGTAAATACAATTTGTCAATTTCTTAAAATTATCGGCATTAATTACTGTACTTTATTTTTAACCTAGACCTTTGGTCAATACAGTACGTATTTATTTTATGCACATAAATATTCACAAACAGTATGAAATACGTTTGTTAATACAGTACTGTACATACCTATTGCTTAAAACTATCGTATTTGTTATTGTTTTAAGTTTAAACATCGAATTCAGTCATGATGGGAGGTACATTTGGTAA
The DNA here is from genome assembly GCA_035578905.1 of Stictocephala bisonia. Classification (NCBI taxonomy): domain Eukaryota; kingdom Metazoa; phylum Arthropoda; class Insecta; order Hemiptera; family Membracidae; genus Stictocephala; species Stictocephala bisonia. The sequence goes on along the minus strand of JAQJVL010000087.1, from coordinate 726,464 downwards.
TCCGACGTTTTTGGTAATCCGACACCCTACTGGTCCCGTGACTATCAAGAGTCAACTGTATGTTACATTAACACTTATTACAACTTCCAGCAATGGTGGTTAGCTCCCAATTCAGGTCAACATTGGATTATTACATTTTAGTAACTAACTCTCATTTTGTATTAATTGTACGTTTTAAATTATTTTTAAAAATGCTTGCAACTTGCATACACCTAGAGTTAATCGTTACTCAATTTTATGCTAAAGCATAAAGCTTGCATTTAAGATTAACTTTTAAGATACGTAATTGTCCTGAGGCCTTAGCAAGTGTGTCAATTGAATTCACATTTTTATGTTACTTACAAGGAGGTTCATCTGCTGAGATCATTTGGCTCCTCATTTCCTTTTCACTTTTCATAGACTGGGCCAACTCTGAGAGGAATGAAGCTCTGTTTACAGTTGGGAATGGTTCCGAGGCTAGAATAACGAACAAAATGACAGCTATAATAATTTCAGTGTATAACATACAAAATGTTGACTAGTGAACTTATTTTATTCATTAGTCCTATTTATTGGAGTTAACATAAAATCTATAATAATAACAATTAAATACAAATAAAACAGACAAAAATAATTTGTAAAGATTATTAAGTAACTAAATGTACATCACTAAAAGCAAATTCATTGCAGTAATTTTGACAAAATTTAAAATGAAATCAGTGTGATATTAGACCATAGTAACATAATTGAAGTGACTGTGCGTAGAAAACAAGTCCTTGTGAGTGGTTCTGAAATGTCCCACAAAATTTTTTGAATACAATTGTTAGTGTCCATGTAAGTAATAAATGTGCTATGGGAAAAAATTTTAACAAAATTCTTTATGGAGATATGGCTGCCCAAAGTGACTAATTTGGCCTTTTTGGTGCATGCTTCATGAACAAACAGTGTGATATATTTTATTAACATTTTGAGAATATAGTGTAAAAAAGGTACTAACCAACCTAGTATATAGTAAATTTTAAAAAATATTTTTTTAAGTGTTACAAATTTTATTTTTATGAATGATATTTGCTCAAATTTCTTTCAAGTTGAAATTTGTACAGTTATCTTTGGCTAAAAAAGTAGATACCCATCTGTCAAATTTCAGGGCGAGGCAGGCGTGGGCTATAAGGGGGAGAAAGGGGAGGGGAATACATTGCTTGTTCGTTAGTGATTCAGGATCTTTACTACTCTTAGCGGCAGTTGCAATAAAATCTAGAACTAAATTCCTTAGAGCGCTAAACTGGGCGTCAGGACAAACACCCTTAAAAGTTCCTCACTCTTCATGAAAGTTGATACAAAATTATATATCTACGAAAAACACCTAAGAATCTTATAAATGTAGTAGATTGTTCAATGTAGTATATTTTAATTGAACTAAAAAAATGAAAATTTCCAATTTCTTACAATTGTATATCTGAATCAACAACAAGAGATAATTGCTATTTAGCTAAGTTCAAAATTATCAAAAAATACATAACTTCATAGAAAAGTCTTTTCAAATATCTTACAAATTTTAATGCGAAAAGTAGAACTAACCTTCCTGAATAACAAAACCCTCAATGACATGAGTGAGGACTTGAGGTTTGACTAGGGCCTTTGGCAGGTCTCTCTCCCTGGAGGCCTCTTCTGGCACAGGTTCTACCACCTTGGCAGGCACTGGCTGCGTTTCCTCTCCTTCTTAAACACAACATTAATTTATTGATGTCATTTCCAAGAGAGAATCAATCATTTAAATGTGTCTTTATATACCTTTTTAACACATTGTGTGGAGGCCACTCAGATGCGAGGGACGTGTCTCCGCCCCGTATGCCGGAGTCACGCAATTTGCATCCGAGAGTCTCGCACTCAACGTGTTGACAGAACAGAACAAACATTGATCTAGATGTATAACTTAGAAAGGATATATCAATTTGCATCCGAGAGTCTCGCACTCAACGTGTTGACAGAACAGAACAAACATTGATCTAGATGTATAACTTAGAAAGGATATATATATATATACACACGAGGTACAGTCAAAAAGTTCCTGGATTAGGTTGAAATATATTTAATGGACAAAGATATAAACTTACAAACCTATTTTCCTTCAAAATACTTTCCTCCTACAATACACTTGTCCCTACGATCATTTAGATGTTCAAAACACTTTTCTGACGCTTACTTTTTTTAATGTATTTCAATACTTTTATCGCATTTTTTTCTGACAGCTTTAGCACATGCAAATTGTTTTCACTATGTGAACGGGATGAAATCAGCCGGTGTTGGGCTAGGCGAGTAAGGAGCGTGTTCCAGCTTGGTAATGCAGAGCTTGACTAGGTAGTTACATATTTAGAGGGATTGATATGCAGGGGTATTGTCATGCAAAATCCAATTTTCTGCTCATTTTCAGGCTATTTACTCCTAATGGCATCTCGTAAGTAAGTAAGAACTTTTGTGTTAAAAAAATTACTTCATATACGGTTTCATCAATCGTTATTCTTCAGTTTGCATGGACAGTTTGCCGAACTCGCTCAATGTTCTCATCTGTGGTTGCAGTCAAAGGGCGTCCACTATGAGAGTCATCTTCAATGTTAATGCGACCTTCACGAAAATGTTTGTACCATTCGTAAAATTGGCTTTTCTTCATCGCCTCAACTCCATACGCATATTCGGCCATTTTAAGTGTCTTAGAAAATGACTTTTGAGGTAAAACACAAAATTTAATGTGTTTTAGCTGTTCTTTAAATCAATTTAAAAAAGCGACAATGTAAACACGCAAATACTCAAAAAGCTCCATCCACAGGGAAACAGCTGAACGATACTAGCACTACTCATATCCTTTCTCCAGGAATAGTACTAACTGATAGACAACGAAATTCCCACCAGCAACGACGCTGTGTGTCTCTGGACATCGATTCCGGGAACTTTTTGACTGTACCTCATATATGTATAAAATATGGCTGTACAACAAATTTACACTTCAATATACAATAATGGCATTAGTAATACCACTCACCGACAGTATCTTGAATGTTGGGAGTTGCAGGTTCCAAGGGTTGAGCGGTATCCATTGCAACTTCAGTGGCAGTTTCCTCTACGGCCCCTTCTCCTCCCACCCCTTTGTCTTCCACTCCCTCTTCCTTGGGTGGAGGCATTGATGCGACAGACATTACAGGCCGTTCTATCACTGCAATCGGCTGAGTCTGTTGTTGTACTTGTTGTTGTTGAGCCACTTGTTGCTGGGCCAACTGTTGTTGAGCCATCTGTTGTTGTTGTTGTTGAACAGCGTGTTGTTGCATTTGCTGGTGCTGTTGAAGTGTTACTGCCATACCTACAAACACATTTGAGATTTATTTTCAGTTCCAACTAACAAATTTTAACCTTGATCTTTTTTAAATATTGTTATATTATGTAAAACATCTTAATTTATAGTTACAATAGGGATTGTAAATTATGTATATCTAAAATAAGTAAAATAGTCTTCTGATCAGCTGTCAGCTAGGGAGATACTGTCATTAAGAGATTGTATACGAATTGTAAAATGTATATATATATATATATATATATATGAATTAAAAAAAATATATATATATACATACAGGTAGGATTTTCATCGAATGCTAAATGTTGTACCTATAATTTTATTATCAGCTGTTTTATAGTCCATTAGTGTAGCTCGGTTAAATTTAACTCAATTTAAACCAGCTGTAATGGTAGATATCACTACCTAATCAAACTACCAGAACGAATATTCTTATTACATCTATTTGTTACAATAAAACAATTTATTACCTGATTAGAATTGTAGAACGTATAATCTAAAATATATAAAATGGAGTGGATACCCATTTTTAAAGGTATTTCAAACAACACTACTTTTAGTGCGTTTTACTTGAAAATATTTAAAATAATAGAGTTTAGAATGAAACAAAGCATGTTGTCAATAACTGGACAAAACAAACTTTAGCTGTCTGAATTTCCACTCTGCAGTCGTAACAATAATAATAACTTGACCACTCTGGTGAACAACAATAAAAACAAGCAAATAAATAATGATTCGTCACTTTAAATACCTAGTGAGTAACAATGGCCGATGTAATTATTAACAGAGCAAACTTGAGTCCTACTTTCACCATATTTAAAATCATCATTCACTTTCGATCAATAACAAATAATTGATCAATTTAACCACTGTAAAAATACTGATGGGACCTGCTATTTAAATACAAACAAATTTACTTTGTAATAAAACTAAGAAGACGGAAAAAACAAATTAAGACAATTGTACGCTAACAAATCAGTTTTAATTAATAAGAAAATTACTGAGAAAGCTATATAGTTTACAAATAAAAACAATACTATCAACAACAAAAAACGTTGAATAGCAGCTAAAAATAGAGTTATTAAAGAGGCTAATTTACTCTTTTGTTAAATCAAAAGTTTAGATCAACAGTAAGATGTCAACAGAAAGGGGTTAGCAATTCAAAGTTTTTTAACTTAATTTTAGGCTTCCCTTTGAGGTGATTAACCAAGAGAGGATTAGCTGAATATTTAATTACATAAATAGATAGAAATTTACATTTTGTTGTAATTGTTACTGAAAAGAAGATATCAGTATTAATTTTAATGCAAAAATAAATGAATTAATAAAACTAATGGCTTAAAACTGTTAAAAATAAGGAGTGCCCTCTTCATGTTCGTAATATTTATCTTTGCTCTTTTTAATTAAGATACAGTGGATTTATGTCCTTTGACATGAATATTGATTTGTTAACACAAACAAAGAATAAGAACATTGACTAAAGAAACATACAAATTGTCCAAGGCAATGCATATCCTACATACATGTGCCTATGTTGCTATCTAATGGTGATTGGTTTCAATTAAGCGTTTCGACATACTACTAGCTCAGCTATTAGTTAGTCACTTCTGCAACTGCATGTACTGGAGAGAAAGACAGGGACGAAGAGAGAGGGGACTTGTTGCTATATGTGAAAACTGAACAAGAACTAATTTTACTGTACAGGAAAAACTGCTTCATGCGACTCAATAAAATATTTATTTGTTGTGAATTACCAATGACAGGCGGAGGCTTGGGCTGGATGAGCTGCTGTTGCTGCTGTTGTTGTTGTTGCTGCTGCTGTTGTTGAAAGTTGGAAATCTGCTGCTGAATGTTCATCTGCTGCTGAATACTCAACTGTTGCTGAACCACTTTCTGTTGCTGTGGTTGCTGCTGATTGTTTGGTGCCACCAATGTTGCAGCACTTGCCAGAATCATTCTGCACAATACATTCTGTATGATGTTTTTATCAGTTTTAAACATTAATAAATTTATCTGGGTTTCTACAAACACCAGATGAAGATGCCAGCGACATCAAACGTCTGTGCATTGTTGTTTGAAAGTTATTTATTCTGGTTGCTAAATTTGTTTGAAATTTCCAACGCTTTAAATGATTTAAGGAACAAACACAAGGTTTCGACAGGTATAAAACTCCAATAACAAAATGATGAAGTTATCTATCAATTTTTAATGATGGAAGATCGACATATTGCTGTCCATGAGTTGCTAAAGCATAGGTCAGCAGTCATTCCAACATCACCAAAGTTTCAGGTGTTTCTTGGGTTTTTTTGTCGTGTTTCGTGTTCTATTCTATGTCATTAGTGGCAGGTGTTTGAAAGGACATGCACCTATTGGTTTGTTGAGTTTTTTTAGTTTTGATTTTATTGATCCAGTCTCTATTATGCCTCTTTTAGCATTGTTGCCTTTTCTTTCTCCTCTCCTTAAACCTTTCCTAATTTCGTATTGTCATTATATTCTGTAATGTCATTTTAAGTTCTGAATGGGTCAGTTATTTATTAGAACTTGATAAAAACAAGTATTTTTTAGTTGAAGTTTTTATGCCTAACTGTTTTGAGATAGGTTTTAACCCATTGATTAGGACACGATTGCGGCAGGTGTAGGCCAGGCAAGCTGCGGTAATCATGCATAAGTTGCAGGAGTCGATGTGACTGGAATGTATTCACGAAACCATTTGCATTATGCAATAGGTTCACCATATATTTGTAATGAAATATTTCTACACATATGCGCTCTAGCGGTGTTGATTAAAAACACTTGTAATAGAAAGGAATAATTCCAAAAAGAGCACATAAGCTTTCTTTTTTCAGAGTATCTATACATTAACTTAGCAGTCACTGTTGAGAAATGCATAGGACTACAAAACATCAGCTGTTGCATAAATATTCTTTATTTGATCAGCTGCTAAACAGGAATTTAATTAATTTTTATTTAAAGGGAATGTAGGCATAAATTAATAATGATATGAACTTGATTTTTTAAATGTATCAATTTAAACAATTTCAAAATGTAAAACATCATTAGGGTAGATATAAATTCTTACTATAGACATTTATGGCCATAATTTGTGCCCTAACATGTACAACTTATAACCGAACAAAAATGGTCATAGAGAATGTTTGAATATAATTTTTGTCTAGGCCCTTTTCGCTGGCAGAACTTTGAATGGGCATACCTACGCTTTGAATGAGCGTAGTTGTATCAGATTTTAATGACATTTATTTAAATTTATTTATTTATTTATAAGACGCCGATCGTCAAGATATGGGCGAATATGGATTTCGAATGAGTGTAGATGAGCGAATGTAGTCATTGTTAAAAACTAAAGCCAACTATTCCTTGGAAATTGTCATTAGTTATTAGCCCAATGACAAATGAACAGCCGTCAGTTATCAGCTGATTCTTCTCAAAATGTATTATGACTCTGATTGGGACATTGGTATGAAATTGTTCCTAACACTCCAATGAACAGATCTGTGCATTTGCAATGAGATTATTCCGTGCTAACGGTCTATTGATCTATAAAAAAATTATACCATTACCAAGAGTATTAACGGCACAATCCTGTTTTAAAATCTGTACGTAGACTAACGGCAATCGGACCCCAGACCGCTACATGGCATACTTTGATGATACACAATTCAGCTAATTGTTGCTCAAATTAGGCCTGGTACCAAAACGTCAATTTGGTATCGTTCAATTTGGATATTAAAAAGTATACCATTACAATTAGTATTGACGACACAAGCATGTCTCAAAATCTGTACATCGACCTACGCCGATCTGATTTCAGGCCGATACATGGCGTATGTTAATAAAACATTAATAATTCAGTTAATTCTGCTCCGAATTAGGCTTACTTGGTACCAAAATGTCAATCTGCTGAAGGTCTATAAGGTAGTCCAAGACACTGCTGTGCTGAGGTATTTTTTCATTTTATTATTTTATGTGTTAATATTTTTGAACAAAAAGGTGAAAATAAATCAACATCAAATACGAAATTACTGATAAATTGGCTACAAATTTATAATTTACCTTTCTGAAAAATGAACGATAATTTCAGGGTTTTCACCGTCTGAGCTCGGGCCTCAGCGATTTTGCCCCCCCTCTCGTCGGGCCTGGCCTTACTTTGACCCTAAGAACAACCTCTTTAAGTATTTAAGGAGTACCTCTATTTCAGTAACATTCTAAATTCTGTTCCTTGAAACAAAAGTCAAGTATTTGGTATATTGTCCCATAACAATAGAACATTGGTATATTTGTATAAATCAAAATGCGAAAAAACCCCATGTTCAATACATACTTGTTAGCATTAGCTAGCTGCTGCTGTTGCTGTTGCTGCTGGGGACTGATACTCTGAGGTTTGGTCTGATTGGCTGCATCAGCTTTCTGCCCCCCCACTTGACCTCGTACCTGCGGCTTTCCTCTCATCTTGGCCTGATACAAACAAAACAATATTTATAACATTGCTGCTGACAAAATTTTATTATCTTCACTTACTTCTATCATACAAATTCATATCCATGAAAAAAAAAGATTTGTTCCCATAAATTACTATTAATAACATGTGTGCTTTGTGATCAGATTGACTAAATATTAACTGGTAGGATAATGGACGCTCATGCCTGTTATGAAAGAGGTCATAAAGTTTTTAAATCTTACAACAGTAGCTAAGACTAATTTAACTAAAATTTGGTTAACTATATTTATTTATTGATTTTTTTTAAACGAGATACTATTAAAATATCTAAATTCAGATTCTGATTACAGAATTTTCAAAAATGTAATCTTACAATTTTCATTATTATTCATTATTCATTTCTAAGACGCCGTTCGTAGAGATATGAGCGATATGAGATATGAGGGCTGAATGAGTGTGATGAGTGTAGATGAACGAGTGTAGTGATTGTTACTATCTGAGTTCGACTTAGCTCAGAAAGGACTAATTATTAATATTTAGCCCAATAGCCAGGGCAACTATGGGACCTACAGCTTTACATGGAATCCTAACCACGTAGTGTTGTTCTTGTTTTCAGCTAACTAACAAGTCTGATACTCAGTTCTCTTCCCTACACAACATCTGAACCTTGACTACTATCCAACATTGACACCCCAGAATTCTCTAGTAGAGTCTACATTGATGGCAACCATTTAGCAGATGCCATCAGTGCCAACTTCAGTTTGGTTTGTAACATTTTGGAAACTGCCGGTATTGGAAATGTATTCTCAAGCCAGCAATCAGTCATGAAAGGAAGCCGTTAACCAATAAATTAAAGGGCACATTCATTAGCATTATCAGTTAGTGCCTTTTATGTTTTTATATTCCTTTTGTCCTGTCATAGTGCATAATCATTCACGTGGGGACAATACAGTTATCATGTGCTAAAAATGATTACTGAGACATTTTAAAAGCACTGTGTCGAATAGAAAAAAAATAATTCAATATTTTTCCTACTTTACTCGCACATTAACAGGTCATTTTTTCCTGACCTACTCAAAAGGTATTGCTGGTGACACAAGTAAAAAAGAGTTAATAAAGAGAGAATGATCCTGTAATTAAGATAACCTCTGTCATCTTGTAATATCGGTCTCTACCTCAATCTAGTAATATACACATAATTATAAAAGATTTGTTTCAAATCCTATAATTTGAGACTCCCTCACAACCTATAATTTAAACTCATCCACCGACTCAAAAGTGAATGATACTGACGGGCTTTTCTTCCTCCAATACACAAATGACATTGCCAGGTAAGATTGATTTAACAATAAATACAATAAAAAAGCAAAATTATCAATAGCCCTGGCTATTGGGCTATTAATAAATAGCTCTTTCTGAGGGACACATTCGACCTTAGTTAGTAACAATGACTACACTCATTCATCTACACTCATTAGCCCATATCTTGACGATCAGCGTCTTAATAATAAAATAAACATTTGTTATAAAAGAAAAGCAAGCTTATGTAATTTAGTATAAATGAGTGTTTTTCTTGAATAAATACATTAAAAAATAACACAAATAGGTTTGCATTTTTGCAATTGCAAATCACTTTGTCAACATTTAAAATGAGAGTTAAGGGGGGACTCGTATAAAAAGTTAATAGAGTTGGTTCATAAAGTGAACAGTAATCGTCAACATTTCATACCTATTCGTTCTTTTTTATAATTTGTGTTTTATAATTTTTACATTGCTGATCAAAGATGTGGCCTTCACGTTCCGCGCTGTGTGGACCGATAGCTCAACGACGTGACATTAGCACTGGTTGTTAACAGTTGCGTTGCTCGGCCCTCGGAGTCAGTGTTATTGCTGCTACAATGCACTCATTTTTTTGAGGCGCTTATCTGTCTGTCTCCTTATCTTATCTTTGTTACTGTTTCCCGTCACTGTTGTCTCGACTACTTGATATTCGTTTGGGCATTTAGTCCTTGTGTTTGGTCTTATCGTTTTGTCATGTTTGTGATTTTCAGTAAAATGGAGGATAAATTGCAATCATCTGAATAAGTTAGATTATTAATATGGTCAGTATAGTGTTTATGAAAGGAAATAACAATAAAACGTGTAGAATTTGCGAGTGCACTAGGCCGGCAGGGCAGGTGTATGTCCGTATTACCAATTTAATTTGTACAGTTAGGATCGGCACGCCACGCTACACGATCCACAATGTGTTAAAGAAATGGACTTATAAACTATTGGTAATCCTTCTTTTCCTGTCAGATTTACAACAATTCTAGCTTGTGCCCGCCTTTGTTTGCAAATGATTATAAAAAGAGAGATTCAACTAAATACAATACAATAAACATACCGTAACAATACTTGGTTCTCTCAAAAGGTGTCAACTCAGAAAATCAGCTAAAGAATAATAATTCATGTAACATAAAACTGTGCCGGGAAATACAATTTGTAAGCTATTATAACTAAAAATTAGTGAATACCACAATATTGGCATCATACAAGCTTAATTCCATCACAACAACAACTGTCAACATTTGCGTACTCAATAGGATGTTCATAAATCAATAAAACTATGTCTAAAAGTAATGATACTATTTTATTCTCACAGTTTTAAATATCACTAGAAATCCTAACTGAGTTTCTTTTGGCAAAAATAAATGCTATTTGTTTTAACACACCATTTTTGTTTTGTTCAGTTTCAAATACAAATATGAGTTTTTACTGCAACAATTCATCGTACCTGAGCTTTTTGGTTCTGCATCTGAGCCTGAGTGAGATGTTGGTTGACTGCGGTCTGTGTGGAAACAGAGGCTGCAGGTCTGATAGCCGGCTGACCCTGGGGCAGGATGTTACTGAGCTGACGTGCTCCCTGCACAGGTACTGGCCCTACAAAAAGATGAAATATCAAAAAATGTTCAAAACTGGTTATATGAACTATTCCAGATATTTCATTCTATAGGGAAGGTTAAAGTCAGAAAGAAAAGTACTGAACTTAGGAGCGATCTGGCAGAGAAAATTGGAATTTCACAATACATCATGAGCCTTGTGGTTGCTTGGTAGAAGTCAGTTTAAAATTGAAAAGCTATAACTAGAAAGTGATGCTTCAGGAAAAAAAAGAGCGAGAGATGGAGATAGGGAGAGAGAAAATGTTTTGTTAGCCTTGTCTACAAACACTAAAAACTAGTTAGATCTTTTCCTGTGGAATGAAACTCAGGTGCAGTATGTAACTAATAAATTAGTCCAATTTATTAATGAATGTAGGCCTATTATTAAATAATATCACTTAAAAAATCAACCAAATTTGAAATTGGAGCAGTAAGAAATCAATACAGCAATGATGAAATACTATGGCAATAGTTAGGGATGGACGAGAGTAGATTTTTAGGGTCGGGAGGGAAACGAGAGGGAAATTTATTTCCTCCCAAATTCGGGAGGAAAAATAATTTCCTCCCAAATTTCGAGAAATTTTCAGAGAGAATTTTCTCCAGCTAGCATACATTAATTTTCAAACTTAGTAGATACAACAAATAAACCAAATCATTTTATAGTAATAATAATTTATTTATTGGTACGTGATCTAGTAAGAAATTTAACCATTACTGTTAGGGCACATTAATGTACTCCTTATTTTAAATAATCTTTATTACTTGCCTGTTATCTACAAAACAGATAATAAATAACCACTTAGATACATGAACAAAAGAGAAATAATTTCCTCACGAGCAATTTATGACGTATTGGAGTGCAACCCGTTTACGTAACCAGTCAATAATGTAGGCCTAGTCAGGCGGGATGCAATCTGAAATATCAGCCAAGTGCCAATTGGTGGTACAACAAAGATGTTATAAATTTATGAATTATAATATACAACAAAGATGTTATAAATTTATGAATTATAATATCTTCGTTGTTTTACATAGAGAATTATAACATAAAGAGTGTTTAAATTGGGTTGGCTTATTTTTGTGTTTGAGACTGTTTTTAAGTGTTTAATCTTTTTCAAAGTGGTTATAATGGTTGAGGATAAGTACAATTTAACTGAATAAATGATACACTTTAATTTTCTTTGTAGATTAAAAATCAAAAGATTAAATTTTAACACTACTTACTTTCTTTTGTGCTATCCCACATGGTGTATTGTGACAAAACATTTGATCAATAATTGTGGACCTTGCTATTCAGAACACTTAAACCGAAAATTGTTTGGACATTGCAATATTTTTTTTGCATAGGATTATTAGTTTATTTGGAAAAATTATGGTAAAATTACATTAAAAACTTTATATAGAGGAACTCCTCTAACTGATCACTGTGGTTATTCAATCAACAGGATACTGCAGATTTTTCAGGTTTTTGCACAGTATATTTTCTACAACCAATATTACAAACAATATTGGTTCAAACCAACAGGCCAAACAACTGAATTGCTGTCTACTGCTACTGTCAGACACTTATAGCACTGGTTTACTATCGTATCAGTCTGTCTGTCTGGACTAAAAATTTATTGATTTTCAACAATTATTTTAACTGCTCACTGGTCTAACTGACTGAGTAATAATACTGGCAATAATAATTATAAATTAATATTTATAATTATAACTGCTCATCTTATAATTAATTTTTATTGGTACAAAACTAATTCTGAATTATTTTTAAATACAACTGTTTTTATGTAATATACAAGTACTGTACCTCATACGTATATAAAATAATAAAAATATGAGCAATGAAAATAAATCCAAATTTAAAATAGGGAGTAAAGTTTTTGCCAAGGTTAAAGGTCACTCTCCCTGGCCTGCCATTGTAAATAGTATTGATACAAAAACTAGGATCACAAAATATAATGTCACCTTTTATGGCACAGGAGAAACAGCACTAGTAAAAGAAATAGATGCTGAATTATTTATTGTAAATAAACATAAATACGAGGTAAAAAAACTGAAAAACAACAAATTTGCCGATGCAGTGAAAGAGCTAGAGAAAAGTTTAAATAAATCATCACTATCTAATAGTTCTAATAGCATTTTGTGTAACAGCTATAACGGTAAAAATGTTTGTTCACAAAATGAGGAACCCTCAGCATCCAGTATTCCTCTTGTTCCCCATAAAGGGGCCATAATGCATACAGATGAGAATCATGTTCTTACTTTGGTCAACAAAGAAAATGTAGTTGTTATCCCTGAAGTTAATTATAGCCCTTTAACTGAAGTAAATGGATATGCCTCAGTACAAAGTGTTGAAGATCATCAAACTTTAGTTATAAAAGGAAAGCTAAAAACCTATGAACAAGTTGCACAGCTTTTAAGTACAGAATGGATATCTGACGATGTTCTTTGGTCTTATTTAGATATTATTAATGACAAACTACTAAAGAAAACCGACTTACTTTGTATTAATCCTACTATATCGCATGCTGTAAACATTCTTCAAGATTTTTATTTTCTGTTCGAGCAAGTAAATATAAAAGACAAAAGTTACTTATTAATTCCAGTAAATAACTGCTCTGAGGAAGAAAATGGGGTGAATAATGAAATTGATAAATCTAAGATGATTATAAATGAAGAAACTAATGTAAGATATGAAGGATCCCACTGGAGTCTTCTAGTTTTTGAAAAATCGAGCCGTTCATTTTTCCATTATGATTCACTAAAGGGCCTCAATAGTCTAGTAGCAAAGCGTATTGCAGGAAAACTTAACACGTACCTCAATACAAATATCTCAAATGAGGAATTAAGATTTAGTGAGCCTCCTTGTCCTCAACAACAAAACATGTACGACTGTGGAATATTTTTGATTTCTTTCTGTGAAATATTAATAGACTACTTCACAAAATATAGCAACAATAATGAATCGTTATCAAATAAAATAATCTTCACAGATTTAACAAATTTACAAATGATATCCAAGAGATCCCATATATCTTATATACTGATTAATAAGGCTTTTATTCAAGCCAGCACAATTGAAGATTTGATGCTGAAATGCAGCCATCACCACTTAGCTTCCCCAAGTATAAAAATACGAACCTAAACACATTCCATGTAGCCTCTTTTAAAAAACATAAACCCAGAGAACTTCATTCATCAAAAGATCAAAACAAACAAAGAGCTCTCCCTCAAAAGAATGAAGTAGGAAATCCAGGTATAACATTAACAAATAGATTTTCATCCTTGAATGAAGTTGGAGAATTAACCTATAAAGCTACGGAGGAGCAAGTACTTCACATACAGAATTTCAACAGTAAAGGTCTTAATAAAGTATCTGCCAAAAGCTCTCAATACCATACAAATAAAAATATATGCACCCTACACCAAGCAGTAAAGATCACTCTCTGCTCTGATAGCCAGGGTAGAGACATTCATGAAAAAATTGAAAGACTCAGTGGTGGAATGATCAAAACATTTGGATATGTGAGAGCAAACACATCTCTGATTCAGATTGTGGACTCTGCATTGACAGAAGGTGTAAACCCAGTGGTAATTCTGGGAGGGACAAACAATAGCCTAAATGACAACTTTGAAGAAATTTATAAAAAGTTGGATGACAAATTAGTGAACTTAAGCAAGAGTAACCCCGTCTTCATGACAACTATACCAGAGAGATGTGACATGAATGCTGATGACGTTGTAATTTCAAAAATAAATAAAGTGAATAATTACATCAAAGAACTGATAGCCCGTTTAGACAATGTTGTATTGATAAACCTAGATGGGTTTGAAAGATCTTGCTTTACTGGACATGGTGTACATTTTAATTGTAAAGGCAAAACTAAATTGGCCAGATTGATTATTGATGCAGTTACTATCTATTATCAAAATATTCAAGAAAGGGATAGACCAATAAGGGTGATAAAAGCTAACATGAATAGTGTCATTAATCAATTTGGCTCAGACAGCTCAGTCGCCTTTTCGCACTGTATCTCAGCTGATCTTAACGACAAAAAACATGAATTGCGGTTGTCTTCAAGGAGCATTTTAAAAGCCCAATAGAGGCTAACTGTACAAGTAAATATTTGGCCTTTCAAAAATCAGCAAATGGTGCTGGGGTATACAGTTTGATTACAAAGCTAAAGTATTACCTCAAACCAGATGAAAAAAGCTACAACCTTGCATTTCATGACTTAATAAGATTTAAAAAAAAAAGTATAAACATCTAATATGCTCCCCCATGGGTTGTATTAGAGATAAAATAAAAACTGAACTCTTCATAAATAATCTAGTTAAATTCTACCAAGCTACACAAGCTACCATTTCTATTATTAATAATATTGAAGAATCATCAAGATCTTTCAGTATGAGGAACGGGCCTTCGCAGGATAGATTACACAGTCAACTTAAGCAACTCATTGCTAAATACACACTGACCAGGGACAAACAAAAGTTACGGGTGGTTGTACCTCAGAGAAATGAAGATGTCAGCTTTTCACTAGAGCCTCAAGAATCTGAGATCATGAAAGAGAATACCATAGTCATTGCACCTGGAGAATACAGTTATGCCATTGCAGTGTCAAGTGATGTGAGTGAAGGCCTGTCATTGTGTAGTAGTCTCAGTACAAGTGAAAAAGTGAATAATGCAGATAGAAGAAAGACTGAAGTTAATTTCTCACCTTCCCCTGTACTTAGTAAGAATGTACATACGAGTTGTAATAATTTTTTAGATTCAATAGAATGCACACCCACCGTCCTCTAAATTCAACAACCTGTAAAACAGGCCAACTCTTTATGCATACAAATATCCAAGGCTTAACAAGTATAAACAAAATTGATAAATTTAACTTATTCCTTTCAACTTTAGAAATAAAACCTGCATTTATTTTTATCAGTGAACACTGGATTAACCAGTTTAATGATTTTCTTTTACACAAAATATTAAACTATAAATTATCTTCAGTCTATATTAGACAATCACAAAAAAGAGGTGGGGTGTGCATACTTAGCCATGAAAGTACACAAAGTCTTGTTAAGAGAGCTCTAGATTTAACCATGTTCTCAGTTGAGCCAATCATGGAGTGTTGTGGCTTACAGATTGAATCAAATGAGTCAATGTTGATTATTTGCATGTACAGACCACCCAATAATGATAAAGAGTTTAAACATTTTTTTTGACAAATTAAATTCTCTATTACAATACATTACATTAAAATTTCTTAAACATAAAATAATTATTGCTGGTGATTTTAACTGTAATTTCTTGAGGGAGGAACCATATACAATGAGGTTGAAGTCTTACCTTGAATCATATGGATTAAATATTTCTATAAATAAACCAACTAGGATCTCTGGCTCAACAAAAACATGTATTGATAACTTCTTTATTAACTTTGGTTTGGAGGATTGTGATACTGTTGTGATAGATTTTGATCTTTCGGACCACACTTATCAGCTTTTGAACTATAATTTGTTAAATAAAGTAGAACTGGACAATAAAATTAGGAAATATAGAGTTTTTAATAATGAAAATATCTCAAGATTTATTAGTTTTTTGGAAATTGAAAAATGGGAGTGTTTGTATAACGCAAAAACTACTAACCCAAATGAACTATATCAAATTTTCCTTAACATTTTTCTCAATTCTTTCAATAGCGCATTCCCTTTACTTAAGAACAAACAAAATCTAAATTGTAATAAAAATAAAGGTTGGGTAACCAACGGCATTATAATATCAAGTAAAAAAAAAAGAGAACTCCAGAGAATCTCTAAATTTTCAACAGATCCAGAATTTCATTGTTATGTTAAATGTTACAAATTGATTTTTAATAAAGTGGTCTGTAGTGCAAAAATGATTTTTCATTCGAGTAAAATAAAATATTCTAAAAACAAGGTAAAAACTGCATGGCAGATAGTAAAATCTGAAACAGGAAAAAATGAAAAATCTGACGAGATAAAGGAAATTCAAACAGCAGATGGAATAACTTCAAACTTGGAATGTATTACTAATGTTTTTAGTGATTATTTTACTAATATAAGTAGCAGACTAAATTTAAATCCTAATGTACAACTTTCAAATAAATTGTTACTGAATAGTAGCTGTCAGAATTATGGAACTGTCATTGTAAATTTTCAGCTGATACAGCCAAAAGATGTAATTTCTGTTATTAACGGCCTAAAGTCTTCCAAATCTGCAGGCTGGGATGATATTCCTTCATTTATTGTAAAAAAGTGTTCTAAGTTTATTAGCAAACCTCTATCTTTAATTTTTAATCTTTCAATTAAGAAGGGCATTTTTCCAAAGTTATTGAAATACAGTATAATTAGGCCAATTTTGAAAAGTGGGGACCCTTTACTTGTTGAAAATTATCGACCTATATCACTATTGCCTGTTTTTTCAAAAATACTCGAGAGGGTTATTTATGATCAAATGGTGAAATATCTTGATGTTAATAATATATTAAATTATAACCAATTTGGTTTTAGGAAGAGACAAAGTACATCAGAGGCAGTCTATAAACTGGTTATTGAAATTTTTGATGCAATTGATGGGTCTCAGTATACTGTTGGAGCCTTTTGTGACCTCTCAAAAGCTTTTGATTGTGTAAATTTTGACATTATGCTTCAAAGGCTCCATTTCTACGGTTTTTGGGGAAGTAGTCTTAAACTGCTAAGTTCCTACCTTTCAGATAGAGAACAAAAAGTAATACTCCCTAATAAAAATATCAAATCAAATTTTAAAGTGGTCACGGAGGGAGTGCCTCAAGGATCCATTCTTGGTCCCCTTCTTTTTATTATATATGTTAATGATGTTTTGAATCAAAGATTAAACTCTAAACTTCTTATGTACGCTGACGATACTACAGCTATTATAAAAAATTATAATCCTAGTAACTTAGACCACAATTTAAAACGGGATATCGAAGGTCTAAAAGAATGGTTTACAGCAAATAATTTACTATTGAATGAAAGTAAAACAACGTATATTAATTTCCATAACAATTACAAAAAAAAGTGCTAAATCAAAATTCAGATTGTTGGATGGTTCAATTGCTACTTCCTTATATTCCAAGTTCTTAGGTGTAAACATCGATTGTTCAGTCTCTTGGAAAAGTCACATTTCGCAAATAGAAACAAAGCTTAATAGATCGCTTTATGTAATTCTTACTCTCTCTAAAATGGTAAATGAAGATATTCTTAAGGTGGTGTACTATGCCTACTCTTATTCTAATTTGATCTACTGTATTGAATTTTGGGGTAATTCCACAGAAATAAACAAAATCTTTCGTATTCAAAAAATAATAATAAAAATTATTGCTAAAGTCCCTCCCAATACATCATGTAAACAAATCTTTAAAAAGCATAATATTTTAACTGTTCCGTGTGTTTACATATTTCGACTCCTTTTATTTGTAAATAAAAATATTACATTTTTCTCTGGACAGCCTAATAGTAATTATAAATTAAGAAATGAACACTTTTTAAATTATCCCACTCATAAAACTAGCCTTTTTGCTAACAATGTTTACTACATGGGAATAAAAGTATACAATAAGTTACCACTGGAAATAAAACTAGCAAAAACTAAAAATATTTTTAGAAATAAGTTGCTGACCTTTTTAAATACCAAATGTTTTTATTCAGTTCAAGAGTATCTGTCGTGATCTCTTTGTTGGTTTGTTTATCCTTTGTAATTTTAGTTAATTTTAATAAAACGATATACATATCTGTGCATGTCTGTAATTTTATTTTGTAGGTTTAAGATTTTAGTTATTAGTGAAATTGACATGTCATCTAGCATTAGAGTAATACTCTGTATCTTATGCTGTAATATGACTTTGACTGAATAAATAAAAAATAAATAAATAAATATAGACAAGAAGTACCATAATGCTTCGGTTCAATAAAAATGATTAATTATGTTCTGTACAGCTAAATCCGTCCGTATTACAGAAAGGATTTGGAATTGAATTGTTTTGCTCATAACATCAACGTAGTAGTAACAATTATGAGCAGGGAACCAGTCAAAGAGTTTACAAGTCAAAATTATTGTATCGTACCACATTTTACACTCAATCTGTGTTACTTTGTAACCTAGCCAGGAAACCGTTCGACAGAAAAAATTATCGTATCCCTGCAAATGTTGTGTACAGATTTGGCGATTTAAAGTGTTCATAAACAAATAATTAATTGACATTTGCCAAGGATATATCTATTTGTTTTTTATTCGATTGAAAATAAATCAATATTGTTATGTTGCATGTTCCTAGAACGCCATCACGAAATTTTGTATGATATGATACGATATTTTCTGCTGTCAAATCATTGGATTTGACAGAAGTTACCTCACAGGAAATATACGATAATTTCAGATTCGACACGAGCTGAACTTGTACGCTGTTGTACGTAGCTTGTCGACAAAGCTGTTGTACGTACAATATAAGCGAGATGGACTTTTGCAATAGAAAGGGAAGTTTTGTTCTTCACAGTGATCCGGATCAATCGGTTCTGGACAGTAAAGTGACCCTGTTCACAGGAGCAGTTTCATTGAACGATTTTACGTTACTGACGCGATCGAACATTGGAATATAGGCCCTGTTTTCGTTCATTCTCATTTGGGTCTTGGTCAGCGGTTCTATCCTATGTTTTTGTTTGGTTGGATCATCGAATCTTGGCGTCGGTAATGGATTCGACCTTAACAGATCTCATTGAGCATCGTGATCCGGATATCTCGCTCACTTGTAAATGAACGGGTCGTGAGAACGTCATATCTACCTTCACCTCAAACTGCCGACTGTTACTTCGTAACTTCACTGCCACAACATAAGCAATAAATTACATTCTACGCTAATCGAGACAAGTATATCATATTTTGTTATCCTTTCACTTTAATTTATATTCATTGAAAATCCGAAATTAGCCATGAATGTTGATTAAAACCACGATATACAGATCAAACTATGTATTTAGTTGCTTACATCTTACAAACAATTGAAAAAACTCCCGAATGGAATTCTCGATCTTAAAAAAATGTTCTTCTCGCAGGACGAGAATTATAATATCTCGGGGAATTTCCGATATTTCGAGACCCGTCCATCCCTACAATAGATGTCATCTAACATTGTTTGCAACAGTGATAAAATACTTAACATAGCAGATATGCAATGTAAACTTTGTGCAACAATGATAAAATATTATGGAAGTAGATATAATCCAAATGTTCGTATAACATGTTTTTCTTTAACGGTACTATCAAATAGTGTAAATTATGAGGTCCTTCGAAAAGTTTATTTTGCTCTTTTTCTGAGTATTATCACATATGGTCTTGGAGTTTGGGGAGGGACAACTTTTCAAAATTTCAACAGAATATTCCTAATCCAAAAACGAGCAATAAGGATCATTAATAAAAAACCTCCAACTGAACCTTGCAAGGCACTTTTTCAAAATTCCAAATTAATGAGGTTACCAGGCTTATATTTATATGAGCTATGTAAATTCTATAAACAAAATTCAGACAGATTTTCTTACAGAATTCCTTATTATAAATAAATACAAGGCATAACTTTTTACAAATTCAAAAATACAATTCGTCTAAATTTGAAAAATCAATCAATTATATGACCTGTAAAGTAATAAACAAGATTCTTAAATCTAATAAGGAATTGGTGTCCAGCAAATTGTTTCTAAAAACAATAAAACAATCCTTATTAATGAAAGCCTATTACACTGTAGATGAATTTTTTGATGACCCTGACTTACTGAATACTTTGTAAACTATGTAGTTTGTCTCATTTTTTAGTTGTAAGTTTTTTTAATTATTTACCACTATGACAGTTCTCTATATACACCATTGTATTTACTGAGAAATAAAGATCTATTATCTATTGTCTGACAAATATTATAGTGATGAATCTCATCCAAAAACTGTTAAACTATAATAATTCAATTATCCTATTTTTATATTAAACAATTCATACAACAGTTACTACTTAATTAGAAACATGAAGTACTACCATGTTTCATTAGTAGCATTAATCTATATTACAGCTTGTCTCCAGTAATACATTTATAACAATTTTATGTTGACTGATTGTAGATACTTAATTCAATAAAAATACCAACGATATGATTATCTGCCAAATACGATTTTTCTGACATTTGGCTGTTAGAACATGACTAAAGACCGGTATTTAGATCATCTTGTTTAAAGAGTTTTAGCTCATTAGATTGTACCTTTAGGTTGGATGTTCTCTGTTGAGACTCGTGGTTTGGCACCCACCACCGAGGTTGTATTACCACTGGCAGCAATCTGTGTCAAGTTGGGAAGTGTTCCCTGCGTGGCTATACCTTGAGCTGTAACATATAGGTCAACAACTGTGTGAGAAACTTGTCTTTTTCTCATTTTGAGTTTGTTTATAGACTTAAAAGTGTAGGATCAGATATATAATTCTGGAACTACGTAATTGAGTCAATCTTTAAAATACACAAAGTTTGTGTAGTAGCAAAGAGAATATTGCACATTATGAGTCTTAAAAGTTAAATTTACCAGGCGAAGTTAGAACTCTAACACTTAAACAGGGATCAACAAGCTAAGGGCGACTTCCGAACCACCACCGACCAAGCAGTCAGGCTTGCTCCCTCACCGTCATCCATCCAAGGAATAGCCTCGCTTGATATTGCTTGACGCTGTTATCCTTCTATATAATACGTGAAGCCTTTTTTTGTCAATGCAACTCCTCCCTTATTTCTTGACCAATCTAAATAGTTGACGTGTTAGAAAATGTGCCTCTGTTTGTAGTTGTGCAATAAGGTCTTAATTATTCAATATTTTCACCTTGATGGGCACGGGAAGCCCTCAAGGTAGGTTTTTCGCCAATAAGAATAGCATGAAGAGAGATTTAAATGAATAGAAAAGTAACTGCTGTTCAAATGTAAATAATGATTTCCAAAAGGGTTTAACAACTGTTGGAGTATAAAAAATGGTGTTTGAAATATTGAGGAGGTTAGATATTTCCTAATGTTGAACCAGGAAAGTTTGTGATGCTTACCATTAGTTAGTACAATAGAACCATGCTGGTTCTATTCACATTCGACTGACAGACTCCGCTCTACTGGACTTGAAGTTTTCAATGGTAATCTAATGCAGTTATTTTATTTATTCAATTAATCTTCAGCTGTCAAACAAAATGAACATGTTTGAAATAGGCTGAGTATTATCATCGGGTGTTTATACTAATAAATAGGTAGCAACACAAGTAATGTGAGTGAGATACTGTAAATACATTTAATATTGTGATATTACGTTACACAGTTAACCTACTATTATTTGTAGTCAAAAGTTACAGAGTTGTCACGAATGCAACGAGTGAGGGGGGTTGGCACACGAAGCGTACAGGGGTGTCCCCTAGTCAAAATACAAAATAACTTTTATTTCCTTTTATACAAATGTACAATGTTACAAAAATTAAACTGTATACATAGGAAAAATACTCTTAAATTAACCATTAAACATGTGAGATACCAAAACACACAACTCCTTGAAAATTAACTTTAGAGTGTGTGTGTGCACTTGCTTCAGGTGAGTAGGGAAAGTCTACTCGTTGTACTGTAGGCTAGTGTTGTAGATTAAATGGCTAAGTACTTACAACGTGACAAATTGTCATCTTTATCTTTAACTAAACACCCAAGTTAAGAAGGAGCGGCCGTAGCTAAGGCGGTGGCTTGCCACTCAGCCGGTCTGGGTTCAATTGCTAATGTGATCACTAAGGCCAACCACACACTAACTCGAACAGAACAGAACACAACAAGACCGACATTCTGTTGCGTCTCATCTCGTTCATTGGTGGTCGCACACTGAATATCGAACAAGTCAAGACGGAACGCTAGCTAGCCATCACGGAAGTTGTGTCTAACTTTGCAGTCTCGCTTAATACTCGAGAGTTGTGGAAAACCCATACACGCACGATGGCAGTAACCTCTCCCTCTCTCTCCCTCCCTCCCTCCCTCTCTCCCCCTCTCTCTCTCCCCTCCTTCCTTCCCTCCCTCCCTCCCTCTCCGCGTGTTCAGCTACAGACCTTACCTACGTCGAATGACGTAACAATATGCTGATTCCTGGCCTAGTGCCCTTCAAGCTAACCTTAAAAATATATTAACACGTACAATGCTAACCTACAAGTGATACCCTTCACTACGAACGGTGAATTATAACGAATATTTTGTTTATTTGAATATCTGAACAATTTATATTTCAAACATATCTATCAGTAATATTTTGTTCGACAGAACATTTATAAAATGCTCACAATGAATCACAGCGCTTCGTCAAATGATGAAAACACTGAGGCAATAACACAAAACTAACAATTTGACGCAGAACCGCACCATGCACATACACGAAGCACGGAGCATGGTGCAGAACCGCCCCATCAGCAGCGAATACTTTTGTAATCAGAACTTTTGTAATACATAAATATGAGCGAGAGTATTGTTGTCAGATACTAACGATGTTGAGTGTGAATGGTCTGAGGGGGTGGGCTCTGTATGAACATTGGTGTGGAGCCATCCTGCTGCGCTGTGCCTCGGATGAAGATAGGGTTTGGTGTGGTGAGCAGTGTGGGGGGCTGAGGTGCCCAGGTCAGCCCCTGTGGGAGGCTGGTACCAAACTGCCATGGTGAGAATTGCATGGGCTGAGCCGTGTTCTGCTGAACTGTCCGCCCACCTTGGCACGTGTACTGAAACAACAAAGTAGAGCATTCAGATTATGTAATATTTCACTAACAGTATTTTTTTAAATATACAAATAAGAATACACTTCATGCATGTACTAAGCCACTGTTGGCATGAAGAGTCTTATCACTTGATTAGTAAAGAAATGTAACTTAGAGAAAAATAATAAGCTAGCATTTGAAAATAAAACTTAAATATTCTACTACACACTTTAATGTTAATTGATACAAATATTTGAAATTTGACAAAAATTCATTACTAATCAAATAACACCCAATAACTGAGATTCATTGAGCTCCTCATTTAGCGCAGCCAAATTTTCATTTATGTATGACAACACTACAACCCTCAAAGTCAATAATGTTTGTGATAGATTTTTACAGACAGTGTGCTATGTTAAATGAATTGTGAAAATCCATCCTGCTGTTAGGTCTGGACCAAACTACGATCTGTTTCTTTCAATATAATTAAATTCTGGGTCTACAACAATTATTTTTCTGAACACGAATAGAAAATATAAATTTGTCATACATTTAACATAGGGGAATCTGTGCACTGTAAAATCCCTTTCTGAGCAGCAAGAGGCTTTAGTGCTTTTAAGGGGCACTGCAAGCCAGGGTACTATACTGGAGTAAGGAATTCTCACAAGAAAATACACACTCTTACGTCAATTCAAAGTAAAACATCACTAAGAACAGAGCTAGTAGCGCAGTGTAGTAACCCAGCTACTTGGGGTCAAGGTGTTCTGGAGATTGTAGGTGATAATGACATGTGACATGGCGTCCCCTCAATGGTTGCCATCGGCGTGTACACAACGAGAGAAGTCTGGGGTGTTCATGTTGGGTAGTCAGGGTCCGAATGTTGTGAGGGGAAGAGAACTGAGTGTCTGACTTGACACTTAGCTGAAATTAGGCCAATACTACTTGGTTCGGATTCCTCTACATAAATATGTAGTTCCCTTAATTGCCCAGCTATTGGGCTATTAATAAAGGAACAGTCGATCTTAGTCAGTAATAATGACTACACTCGTTCATCTACACTCATCAGACTCATTCGCCCCTTGTATTTGCCCACATCTCTACAATCGACGTCTTAATCAAAAACATCAACCAACTGTCCAAATTGACAATTCTTTGTGTTAAATTCTTACTTGACCTCCTATCAAAAAATGTAAATTCAAAACTGATGTTTAAGTATTTATAAACACATCTTTTGCCATATATAAGAGTTTTCAGAATCAATTATACTAGCTCAGTTCACTGATAGATCTCCATAACATTCATAACTTCACCAATTTATGAGTAATAACAAAGCTATTGCTACTAAAAATGTTTATAATGACATATGTAAATAGTACACAATTTTATTTTGTAAAAATAACACAGTTATTTAACTACACAACACAGAAAGACTATATAGAATACTTATTTGACAAATAAACATAAAACACACACACATAAAGCAATCCATTTAAGAACATAGAGTAGGCATACAGTGAAACCTGTTTTTTTGTTATGCAGCCAACCTTAAGACAAAATTTCTCCATCATTGTATTGATAATTACATCATTTCTTTGTCTTCAAAAACTTTTTTCTAAACGTTCACGGGTTTGAAGCCGTTCTTAGTCACCCCCCACTGTTCACTGCGCTATTCTGTATAACTGTTACCTGTATAGGGAGTATCTGTTGACCTTGACTGATCATACCAGAGTGCAACTGGCCCTGAGACACAATACACCCTCCTAGGGCTCCTGTCTCTGACGTCTTCATGTTTCCACCCGCTATCACATTCACACCTTTCATCTGACAACATCATGCGACATGCGTTAACTCAACTATATTGTTAGTGCAGCCATGACTAAACAAGCTGGAAAGTAAATACAGTAAAACCTGTCATATCCGGCCTAATGTGGTGCCAGGCTAGGCCGAATAACATTAAAATTCAAAATATTCTTTACTTACAGTTTCATCGAGAAATTGCAATGGCATCATACAGTAATATAACCTAAAGTTAGTTACAAACATATATCTGAATACTTCTAGGAAACAATATTTTTATTAGAAGTAAGACATTAACCTGAAGCAACAATGATGAAATCTCATCCGCACAGATTGCCCCAGATCAACTCTAGTAATTTCACTATTCAAATTCAGAAGATGTTTCATTCAGATCCTCTCTACATCAGAACCATGTTGATGATTTGGAATTCATTATAAGCGTAATTATAGTCTCCACAGCTATTTACACTATCATATGACAGCATTGTACCACGGTGACAATATAAATAAAAACTTTACAAGGTTCATAATGCAAACTCTACATTTCAGTTTTATCGACAGGAGCATGGGCCTACGATTGAAGCCTATTTGTTATTCACATCCAACTGTGACAAGTATTTAATAATATGTTTGAACATCTAGCATGCATATTTAATTTAAATCTAATAAGGAGACAGGTATTTAGCATATTGCGCATAATTCTTCATTCTTGATTGATAAATTTAAGTTCAGGAAAATCATTCAGTCCTACAATAAAACCCTGTGGTGTGCCATTTTTCAACGGCTTTGTCTGTTAATTTATCATGGGATGTCTTTCAACAGCTCTTTGACTTGTATGGGTACACAGCTAATGAACTCAATTTTGTCTTCAGCAAAATTAGTATCTCACGGTATATACAAACTGTCGTTCTTGTATGTACCACTAACCATGTGTTTTCACATCTCATTGACTTTTGACTGTTTTGACTATTGACTATTGCCTCATAACCATCCCCTATTTGACAAGCTTAGCAACTGCATTATTTTAGTTTTTTAATAAATTTCCTTAAATATTTATTGGTATCCTTGATACGTCTGACTGTTATTTATATTAATTTTTTGCTTGTTAGTTATAATTTCTCAAATTACATAGGTCATGAAAGAACAATAATTATCTTGAAGAAAATAATTATACTAAGCTAGTAATATAAATAATAAAATAAGTACGTGTTGGCTAGTAATAATTGTTACTAGTGTTAATGAATTTGAAGTCAGTTGGGTGGAAGGATGCATTATAATGAGTACTAACTAGGAGGTGGAAGATCTGTCAATGCAGTTTTTACTAGGTGGGTGGGTGGTTTAAAAATGCAGTATATGCTACATGGTGGGAGATCTCTCAATTTAGTGTGTGCTAGGTGGGTGGGAGATTTATCAATTCAGTTTGTGCTAAGTGGGTGGGTGGTTTAACAATGCAGTTTGTGCTACGTGGTCAATATAGTGTATGCTAGGTGGGTGGGGTTATCAACGTAGTATATGCAAGGTAGATGGAGTTGTATCTATAGAGGGTAGTAGATGGATGCGAGAGCTCTTTTTGTACTTTTCAAAATGTCCCTTGAAAACGTTAAAATCCAATGAGAGGAGTAGGCTTGTTAAGCAAATCGTGCAAGGATTCTTAGTATTATCCCTAAAAATCCTAGATACAGCCAAAATTTGATAATCTGTATTACCATCATTACAATGGACCAAAGGCAATTTTAACCCTCCGATGGTTTAATGTCGAACGATCGACCTTTACAACGTATCTGCCATGGTTTAGAGTCGAAAAATCGACCTTCACTATTTCGTTTCTTACGGGTGTTCATCCTTCACTAAACATCCTATATCATATGTCATTTGAAACAGCTGGTTCTACTGTTTAGTCTGGTGAAAGTTTTATTTGGATGGCGTTGGCCTAGACTAAAAAAAATACAATTCCATAATTGACAGTTCCAGCTGTCAGAGCACCATTGTTGTTTACTACTGTGTCGCATCTTCGTTGTTTTGGTCGTAATAATGTTTTGTTTTTAGTGGTTTTTACGTGAAAACGTCTGAATTACATACGAGTGAGATTAATAGGGAGTTGTTCAATGATTCTGGAGACTCCAAATTACAACACTTCTGGAGACCATCTAGGGGTAACAGGAAAAGAAGAGCTCCCATCAGCGGGAGTGAGTCAGATTGAGCGGTTTTCACCATTGCGCCTGTATAGTTTTTTGTACATAACTTACTTATTTTAGTAATTAAGTCCTTATAAGTTTATATTTTCTTATTCAGTTATAAATTCTGCACAAAAGGGCTATCTTAGAATTTTTGTATTGTACATAGTGAAAGTATTGTATTGTATTGTACATTGGTTGAAGAGAGTCTTCACATGCGTATGGAGGGAAGGAAGAGTGCCTGACGACTGGGGGAAAGGTGAAATAATAACAATACACAAGAAGGGAAGTAGAAGACTATGCAAGAACTATAGAGGAGTAACATTAATAAGCCATGTTGCCAAAATATTTGAAAAAATAATTTTTAACAGGATTAAGGACGTGATAGAGGACCAGATAGGGGAGGAACAACATGGGTTTAGGAAGGGAAGAAGTACGATCGACTTGATTTTTGCAGTGAGACAAATGGTTGAAAAGCACTGGGAGTTCAATAAAAAGTTAATACTGGTGTTTATAGATGTCGAGAAAGCCTACGATTCTGTTAAGAGAAAAAGCATATGGGAGAGTATGGAAAAAATAGGAGTGACAGAAAATATGATGAAATGGGTTAAGGAATTGTATAGGGTGCACGAGTGCAGAGTTAGGACATGTGATGGTAATACAGAATGGTTCAAGGTAAAGAAAGGGCTGAAACAGGGGAGTGTTCTGTCTCCGATTCTTTTTAATGTAGTTATGGAGATAATGATGAGAGAAATTAAAGAGGAGACAAATGAAGAGATGAAGATAATGATGTTTGCTGACGATATTCTGATGTGGGGAGAAAACAGGGAGGAGATACAAGAACAACTGGACAAGTGGAGTAGGAAGATGAGGGAGAGAGGGCTGAGGATAAGCAAGGAAAAAAGTTAAGTAATGGTAGTAGGAAGGGACACAGTTTTGGAAGAAGATATATTGGTAGATGGAAGTATACTAAAAAAGGTAGATGATTTCAAATACCTTGGAACGATGGTGTCAAGTGATGGAAGAATGGAACAGGAAATAAATGCCAGATTAGGAATGGGAGCGGGATTCTTCCGGACGGTGAAACACCTAGTATGGGACAAAGAGGTACCAAGGAGGGCCAAGGTAATGATGTTCAAGAATTACTATAGGCCTATGATTACTTATGCGGCAGAGACATGGCGGATGTCAGAAAGGGAGTGGAGTAGAGTACAGGCAGGGGAAATGAGGTTCTTGAGAGCAATAAAGGGAAGAACTCGAAGAGATAGAATTAGGAATAGTGAGATAAGGAAGGATGTAGTGGAGGAGAGTATAAGAGAAAGAGTGGAACAAGCAAGGTTGAGGTGGTATGGTCACGTAAAAAGGATGAGTGTAGAGAGGTTGCCGAGGAAGATGGAGGAATGGGAAATGGAGGGAAGGAGGCCCAGAGGAAGACCACGAAGAAGATGGCTGGATGGAGTGAGGACAGACGTGGAAAAGAGAGGGAGTGTGTGGGGGGAAGTGGTGAGAGAGGAGATGTGGAGGGACAGGAGAAGATGGAGAGGCTTGGTGACAACCCAGACCCAGGATTGACTGGAACGGGACCGGATAAGTAAGTAAGTAAGTAAGTACATAGTGAAAATTGTGTGTGTGTGTAAAGTGTGAAAAACATTGTGGATTTTCTTCTTCTTGTTCTCTCCGTTAAAGAAAATCCCAAACTACTTGTTAAGTCATTTTGAAATACATATAATAATACTCCATAGTTTTATGAACTAAATGATGTATAATAAGCCCTATTTAGATAAAAAATAAATTTTTTACAGATTTTTAAAAATAAGGCTGCAAATTGGCAAAAATGGGCTGAACCACCAGAAGTAAAATAGTGAACCATCGGAGGGTTAAATAAAATAAATTTTTTGAGAAAAAAATATACTACCTTGTTCAATCACTTTTATTTCATATACTACATGTTTCGATTCTTAGATCATCTTCAGGTGTATATTGCAACAAACTTGAAGGCATCAATAAAAATCTAAATTAGTTAAAACTTATTAACCTGAAAATACATAAAATAATAAACTGTTTTGGTTAGCTAGTTGTTATTATCACAGATGGTGTAATATTAAATGTAAATATTGCAGTTTTTTTTTTTTTTTTTTTTTTTAATGGTGCCTAGATATCTTCTTGTTGTATTTATTAGTTATGTACCTTTTCTTTGTTTTTGTATATGTGTATCAAATACAATGTTAGATTGGAAAGATATTTGGTTATTAAGTAAATTATTTGGATCAGTCTTTATTGCTTTGTAGATGGCTAATTCTTCTTTGACATCGAGTTTAAGGCTTTTTGGTAAGATTTGAATAATTTCCATATTATTTTCAATAGATGTATAACTATGAGATTCGGATATTAAGTGTTCAGCATAAGTGGATTGTGTGGATTGTTGGTGTTGGGAATTTTTTGGTATATGTTCTTTAAATCTTTGTTTGAAAGATCTCCCAGTTTGGCCAATATCAAATTTGAGACATTCATTACATCTGATACTGTAAATACCAGATTTGTCATAATTATTTGAGGTGGCTGGATTGTTTTGTAACAATTTTTGGAGAGTATTGTTGACGGTATGTGCAAGAACAGTATTGTTTTTGTTAAATATTCTATTAATGCTATTGTTGATTTTCCCATAGTATTGCATTTTTATATATCTTTTTTCAGATTTTTCTCCTTCTTTCTTCTTGTTTTGTTTGTGTCTATTTATTATGGAGTCGATCATTTGAGTTTTGAATCCATTTGCTCTAGCTATATGTTTTATTGTAAAATTTTCTTTATTGTATGCTTCTTGATTTAAAGGATAAGTCAGTAATCTATGAACCATGGAATTGTATGCCGCAATCTTATGAGACCAAGGATGATTGGATGATTTATGAATTGTGTGATCTGATGCTGTTGGTTTTCGATATACTTCAAATTCTAATTGCTTTGTTATTTTTGTCTGTGGGGTCGTTGGGAATCTCTGAAATGTTGTTTTTCTCAAAAAAGTCTAGGATTTTGTTATTGTATATTTCTTTGTCAATAATAATTGTGGTGTTGCCCTTGTCAGCTTTTAAAAGTATAGAGTTGTTGTCTTTCAATTTTTTCTTTAGTTGATTGGCGATTTTTATTTCATTTATTGGCTTTTTGTTATGACTCTTTGAGTCTAGGTGATTTTTAATTTTATCATGAACTAAAAACCGTGCTTCATTTTATTGATGTTTTGGCAAGCATCTTACTGCCATTTCTGCATCTATTAGAATTGGAGTACAATCACGGTGGGGTAGATTGTATTTTAATCTATTTATTTATTTTTTTTTTTTTATTTTTTTTTTTTTTTTAAATATTTTAATCCTTTGTTTAAAAGGTTCATTTCATGTTGAGAAAATTCTATATTAGTTTTATTAACTGTCCTGGTGTTAAACACGTGAGAAGTGTGTGTTTTATCGGTATTCGGTTGATTTTCAATTAATCGTTTTAGTTTTTTGTCAATAGTGTGTGATTTCTGGATAGCACGAGGTTGGAGCCATTCTTCTACCTCTTTTAAAAAACAATCAAATTCTAATGGGTGGAGGTTGTTTCCTATTTGTAGATGTAGTTGTAATAGTGTATTATTGTGATGTAGTTTGAGTTTGTATAATTCATTAATACTATTTTTGAGCCATATTCTTTCTGCTGTTTTTTTAAGTCCATGAGAAAAGGTAAGATAATAGTAAAGATAAATTTAAAATAATATTCATACAGTTTTGTTTTTGTATGCAGGCAGAGTCTATAGATTCTTTGTATGTAACTTTAATGACCAAGTTTGATTGTTTGATATTTTCTACGGAATTTACTTCTGATTTTTTGAATGGATGTGGCTTTTTACAAAGTGTATATTTTTAAAGATCAACTTTTTCTTCAACTTGACTTGCTATAGTATACCTAGCACTTGAATCCTAATTAATAGTTTTGAGCGTGTTAAATTTGTAATATATTAACATCATAATTATTGTTAACTTGTTTTCATTGATTCAAAATTTTAAACTAAATGTTAGATTTTATGGGAATTCTTTCTGACTCATTAAAAAATTTTGTAAAACACTTGAAAAATATTACATAAATTAATTTTGTTTCGGCTTAAATATGTCAATTGAATACTTGTAAATGTAAATAAATATTTGGCCTGAATAATCAGAACCTATCTAATAACTCTTCCACTAGGTATTACGGGTGATCTGCTCTAAAATATCTGATATATCTGTACTGCAAGTATCACAAAGTAATCATAAAGATAACTAGACCAAATCTCATACACACAGTATATCAGAATGAGAAAGTAGGCAAAAGCACACAAAACATGCACCATTTGAAGCACACAGACATGTAAGAGCCAAAAGAAAAATTCTTACCTTTGTATTAGAAGAATTTACCACAATGAGTTTAACATTTCAGTTAATCCAACCAGACATTACTATTAACAATAACTGGCAAGAAATACTATTCAAAACACCAACATTTTATGACTCGGTGATTTACAAGGAACAGAGCAGTTCAGTGGGGAATCTTGAACACTTGCCCTCACACACAGGTGTTCATTTTGTTAACAAGTTGCCGGATTCAATTAAAAATGTCCCAACGCCCAAGGCGTTAAAAACTCGTCTCAAATTCTGCTGCTTAATGTCTCAAGCATTTTATAATGCTGATGGGGTTTTGGCATACCACTGCGAAACCACATAATCAGAAGACTGACAACCAGTGCCGGGAATGGGTAATTGACAGGAATGAAAAGGACTGTGTGCTGTGAGTTTGACAGGGATTTTAATGTGTTAAGTGTTAAATTTTTGATTTAGATAGTAGAACTGAATATTGCTATGCATTTATATAATGTTCATTGCAAATAAAGATTTTTATTTTATTTTATTTTTCACACAAAGCTTTTACATCACCAAAAAACCGTATACTATTGACAAGTTGGTTTTCTTGCCGGTAACTAATTTACATATAGTAAGACTCATCACCAGAATTTTGAGACTGTACCGGGTCTTGGACCGGTACAGTTTCTTTTTTTCGTTGTTGTCTGCCAGGCTGCCTGAGATTCGCTTTTGCCCGGCGATTTGCGTGCTTTGGTAGCCGTTGGCCCAGTTCCGTTTCGTTCCGTGTTCCAGCAGCTTCGGTCAGGTTGGCCGGTCTGTTCAGTCTAAATTTTGTTCTAGAAGAGTTCTACTCGGCCGTACCTCCTTACCATGTTTGGCTAGACAAACTAAAACGTAAGTGTTCATTTTGTAAGTTTTAATATCTAATCACCCTTTTGGTGAAAATACTTTTGTTTAAATAATATTAATCGTTCTTACTTGTGTTTTCAGAGTTTTGTTAAATTTATATTCTTTGTCTAGATGTTTTAACCTAGGTTCGAGCCATGTGCTCATTGTTACCTTTTTGACTTTAATTGCTTTATTATCTCTGGTTTCATATTTAATAGTAGTTCTGTATAATGTTTTGTTGAGCCTTTTTAAGTTGCAGTTACCGATTTACCATCTTTTGTTCATGGACAATAACCTAGCCTATCTTTAGTTTGATTTTCATGTTATGACAGATTGCTCATGTTTCAATAGCCTAGTTCTCAGTTTGTCATTTTTAGTTCCATATACGTAATTAATTCTTTTATAATTTGTTAATTTGTAATTTGTCTTAAATCTGTTTTCCAACATAATTTTTCATAGCCTAAAGTTAATCTCTCCCTCCAATCATGTATAAGTTTGTCTCTTCATGTTAAGTTTTGTTAAATCAGGCACCCTTATATTTTTAGTTGTTATGTGTAATATTTGTGTTGTGATGGCTGGACTGTTTTTAATGTGCTGTGTGTTGTGCCTTACAGTCCAGGGTCCTCGAGTGGGACATTTTCCCTCAGCCGGTCGTCCGGGCAAAGTTCTACCATCCACACTGCCAGCCTGGCCTGAGGACCATGTATAGAGGCCATTGGTGACCCTGCTGCCCCACCTACATCTTTGGGTATGAGTCTTCTGTCCTCAGGTCAGTGCTTTCCATCTTATTTTCCCGGCGGCTGAGCTGGGGGGGTGTTGTTGGTGCATCGTTTAAAAGAAAAAAAAAAGAAAAAAAAAACAAGTGCATAGAAAGAAGAAAAAAAATGTTTATGGATATATTTATGTGGCCTAGGCCTAAGACTGAACAGTGATTAATGCAACACAGCCATTGGGGACATATTTATTTCTTAAAGAAAGAAAAACTTTAAATTACACAAAGAACGTTCGCTGTTAATATTTATTGTTATTTATTTTTAATTAGTTTATTTTCTTGTTACATTTGTTTAGATTTTTATATTTGTTAGGTCCCCATTGTTAAATCCTGTTATTATTGATTTATATGCTTAGGCCTAGTTATTGTTATTTATTTTTTTTGTTAAGTGTATTAGGGGGGGGGTTTTGAAGTGAATTTTTACTCGAACGGTACCGTGTTATATTTTCTTTTAAATTATTTAATTTTTAAACTTTCACCAAAAGGGGATTATTGTTCTTTTGCTTAACTTTTAATTCGGAGCTGCCCAGGGATTCCGGCTTACTCCCTGGCCCGGTGGAATCAAGGGATTCGGGCTAAATTGCCGGTTTAAATGTTGTGATCCAAAAGTTTTCTAAATTTTCACTTTTATTTGGGGCTTAATATTTTCTTACGTTTTGGGGTGTCTCAGGCTAAACTGCAGATAGGCCATACAGTTGATTAATTGTTAAATTTTGGGTATTTGTAGAGTTTGTGGTATTTATAGCGTTTGTTATTTTTGTGTAGTATCTTGGTAATTTTAGTGTTTGTTATTATTTATTTAAGGGAAAATTTATATTGTGGCCTTCTGCCTATTTTATATCGTGGCCTTCTGCCGTTTTTGATTATGTTAATAGTGGTTTTTTGGTAATAAATTAGTTTCGCTCAGCTGCCGAGTTTTATTTTGGACCCTCCAACTGCCACCCGTGATCCCATCGCTTTACTCGTTTTGAGCCATCCCCCAGTTGGCACGCTTCCCAGCTTTGGTGGGGGGATGGGTCTCAAGACAAAGATTTGAACTGTAAGATTTACAAAACAGCGTTCTATGATTGGCTGTATACTGCCGTCCTTTTTTCGCAAGTTACACAAAAGGCGTGTATACAGAATTAAGAGAGTAATTCTGTTGAAGAATTCTCATTGTGATAACTAAAAGCAGGAATATTCTGTAATACTATCTGATTGTATTACTATCAATAACAACAATCTTAACCTTCAACCATGTATAAAATTAAGAAAATAAAAGACAACACTTAACAGTATTTTTTCAGAGCCAAAAACAGTTTACTATGGCCTACCTTCTGCATGTCTTGCTTGGCGGAGTGAGCCGGCAGGATGTTTGGCTGGCTACTGACCAAGCCGACCTGGCTGAGGATCAGTGTCTGGTTCGTGGTGGTTGGAATGGTGGCGTAGCCTGGGAATGATGCTGCAAAGAAACACATCATTAATAACTAACCACTTTTAATATATTTACATTAAACTATTAAAAAACACCCTGTAAAGTGTGTTAGTAAACACAATGTAAAATAATTACTTTGTATAGAGCAAATAAAAAATGTTCTATCTTTATAAAAGAACTTACAATTTTCTGGAATCTCATTGTTAAAATGCATTCCTATATAGAGAGGGCTTTATTTTAACAGTGAGAGAGATTATGGACTGGGTAGCTTAGCAAAAGAAATTTGCATGTGCTATAAGAATTAAGTTCTAAATTGTTCAAAAAAGTTATCATTAAGATGAAGAAAAACTAGCAGTTCAAAAATATAAATGTATTAAGTCAGGAAGGTCTAAAATATACTGATTTCTTATCTTTATTTTTTTAAATATGAAAATAAGAACTGTAATACTTTTAAATTCAATTTGTTTAGCTTTAACCAATTTTAATTATTGTTCAAAATTGTTCTTGGTTTTTTTTAATACAATCAAAATACTAAATAGAGTCTGTAAATAAGAATGTCTTGTACTCTTTAGACACTCCATCCGTCCTACATTTACTCAGTTTTCCTCAACCACTGCACAAAGATTTCAATGACACAAGGATTCACACAAGGACACAAGGATGTGTGCTTGGACTTACTGGGCTGTCCCTGGGTGAGCACAGACTTTCCCTGGGTCAGCATGTGTGAGGCTATCTGGCCAGGTTGGAATGGCTTGCCAGCCGCTATCACTTGGATAGAGCCGCCCGTGTTGATGTTACCTGGGTGTATAATATTGCCTGGTACTATCAGCTGGCCTCCCTGAGTACTGTACATAGCCGGCTGAACGTACTGCGGCTGTAACACTTGCACCTAAAACACAGCAAATAACAGGACTAAAATTAATTTAAACCAAAGCAGAAAGCTCAACAAATAACTAACGTCTAAGTAACAATAGTTTTTGTTGCTTGTATTACGGGAAACAACCAACTCTTTCCATAAGAACAAAGAAAAATTATATAAACCTGAGAAATTAAGATGGCACATTTACGTACCATAAGACCAAATCATTCAAATAGTTGAGCAGGAATCTAAAAATAAATTCACAGTTTGGTTGAATAATTATGAATAATAACTGAAAAGGGTTTTTACATCTTTCATTAATTCTACACATTTAGAATGCACATGTTGCGGGTGATATGGAACAAAGCAGGATTTCATACTTACTGTCCGCGCAGAAATTATGGATACTCGAGTTCACGATACCATATTTCCGAAACGGTCCGTTCGATTTTAACGAAAGACCTATCAAATTAAAGGAAATATTGTCAATTTTTATACTACGAAGTTTCGATTTTTTACTTAGCTTTTTATAATTTATAAGACGGAAATAGTGGAAAATATCGGCATTTTTCACAATCTTTTTGGAAATCTCAACTTAAGGCAATTATTACAAAATATCTATTAAACGTATCAGCTTCAAATTTTAATAGCTTATATGAAGGTTACTTACAAACACTTTTGTAGAGTTTCATAATTTTAACATTATTATTTTTTATGTTCTTGTAAATTTTGTAAACCTTTGTTAACTTTGTTATCTTGGGTTTAAAATTCCCGCTCAAAACAGTGTTTTGACTATCAATTGATTGTATGAACGAAAAATATAGTGTCTACAGAATATGATGTAATAGTGATTTGTGATTAATTTATATTTTTAAACGTTTTTATTCCCACGCGAGGGGCTGGTACGCAGGGAAACGCGCCGGGGATGGATCGGGTTTTCCCACAAAACGAGTGCGATGTTGCCGTTCGGTGCACACAGAGGTTAATGACAGGGTGAAGTTTGCTAGTTTAAGGGAAGGTTGGTCTGAGTCACCAACCCGTTCTATAGCATTCCGGCAACATCGCACTCGTTTTGTGGGAGAACCCGAGCCATCCCCGGCGCGTTTCCCTGCGTACCAGCCCCTCGCGCGGGAATAAAAACGTTTAACAAATATAAATTCATCACAAATCACTATTACATCATATTCTGTAGACACTATATTTTTCGTTCATACAATCAATTGATAGTCAAAACACTGTTTTGAGCGGGAATTTTAAACCCAA
This sequence comes from Stictocephala bisonia, assembly GCA_035578905.1. NCBI lineage: Eukaryota > Metazoa > Arthropoda > Insecta > Hemiptera > Membracidae > Stictocephala > Stictocephala bisonia. The sequence continues at coordinate 689,485 of JAQJVL010000087.1, read as the reverse complement.
GATAACAAAGTTAACAAAGGTTTACAAAATTTACAAGAACATAAAAAATAATAACTTTAAAATTATGAAACTCTACAAAAGTGTTTGTAAGTAACCTTCATATAAGCTATTAAAATTTGAAGCTGATACGTTTAATAGATATTTTGTAATAATTGCCTTAAGTTGAGATTTCCAAAAAGATTGTGAAAAATGCCGATATTTTCCACTTTTTCCGTCTTATAAATTATAAAAAGCTATGTAAAAAATCGAAACTTCGTAGTATAAAAATTGACAATATTTCCTTTAATTTGATAGGTCTTTCGTTAAAATCGAACGGACCGTTTCGGAGATATGGTATCGTGAACTCGAGTATCCATAATTTCTGCGCGGACAGTAAATATTATTTGTTCATCTTTTTTGTCTAGAAAAATATCAAAACAAAATCAGGCTGGTCCCAATCAATTCAAGAGCTGTGCAAGATAATCTGTCAATGCATCTTAGAAAATTTAAATGAAGTTTAATTTCAATATTTAAAGGCAATTACATTTTATAAGAACAGGAAATTTATGTTCAATAAAAGTGCTATGTGCTATTTTTTAAAGACAATATTAGCATTGTATGGTAATGAATATGTCGTTAATGATAGTAACCTCCTGGTTAAATCCATCCAAACGAATTCTATCATGTTTTAGCTCTGAATAGAAATATGACTACACTTAACTACTCCATCACTTACTCCCATAAATCTCTTGAACACAGTATCCTACATATTTTCTAATGTCACATCACTGTCTTACCTGTTGTATTTGCCCTTGCTGAGGAGCGGGTGTCTGAGGTGGCAAAGGTTGACCGTGCTGCTGTAGAGTGGACATGGTAGTGATGGTTGTAGTTCCTAAGAAAACATCAAGTCAAATGATAACTCCCCTCGTTTTTCTTTAAGTGAAAAAGCCCCTATATTCCTTAACCCTTTCAGGATGAGGCGACTATATATAGTCGCCAGCGATAGTATGCGAGAATCCTGAGGCACCTATATATACAACTAAATGTAGGTTTCCATATGTTAACAACTAAATAAAAGTTAACAACTATTTATATCGCTCGTATTCGGCCTAACAAAGGTATTTGGAATGTTATTCCACTATTCTATTTTTATTTCAAAGCCTTTGGATATTTTTTACTCATTTGATAATTTTATCGTTTGATAATAGTCTGACAAGTTGGCGCGCACAGCTGACTGGGCGATCGATTGACGTGACGTCTGGTGCTGTTGTTTACTGTCTAGCAGTGATTGTTGTTTACTGCGTTTGGTTATGTGATCTATTTTATGTTTTATAGTGTTCATTGATTAATTTTAGTATTATTATGTAATAATGGTGAACAGTATGGCTCGTTATATAAATCTTACTACCAGTGAATTAGATCGAGAACTAAATCTTTAATTTGGTATAAAAATCATAATTCTATTTTCATGAAAAAAAGTTATAGCTTTTATTCTAAAACTCTCCTAAAACCACCTTTTTAACAACACACAGTTTTTTGGAACCATTCTAAAAAATGAAGCAGACAAATTTTGCACCAATTTTTTTTTGTTTTCGTCCTTAAATGGTTAAATTGTATTTTATTATGATATCTATAAATAGCTTGTCACAACTTGTGGTTCAGCCAGCATTAGGGACAACTGAATTCCGTTAGGTCGTAGCACTGTAACTGAAGATAGAATATTTAAAATAGTTAGTTTTTAAATTGCTGTACACATTCTTCTTAAATAGGTGTAATAAAATGTTGTTACAAGTCAACAGATTATCCTTATTGAGTGAATTGCAGATCGTGTCTGGTATTGATCTGGATTGTGCAAGTAATATCTGGATAGTGAAGGCTCTCTTTAATAATTTGCCTTATTTCTTGGTGTGACTATTATGCTAAAAAGGTGTCATTAATCAAATTGAATATCACAAAAATAGTTCCAACTTTTCCAAATAAACTGGCATCATTTTCTTTCTAGAAAATATAAACACTAATTTATACAAAAATTAAAATATTTTACTAAAAAAATAATATGGGTTGATGAAATATGTCATCTTTGTCTTATTTGACCATTGTATTTTACTTTGAAATTATTTTTTTTTAAATCCATAACGTTTCTAAGACGAACTACCGCCAAGATTAGTTAAATTGGAACCCTCTGTGGTTTAATAATTCTAAAATATGTGAGTAAAATTGAAAAAAATATGTATATTTATATATTATTGAGTGAAAGTATTTTGTTGAAATGAGAATGCACCACTTTGATAAAGTCAACAAACACTGGACTTGACATTTTGATGGTATACCACTTGAAATCACCAGTAACCAAATGTTTACACACAGAATACTATAACCTTAAACCAATATTTTGGAATAGTTCAAATTCAACAACTTTCTACACCAAAACGAAATGCTTTCAGCTTATCAATATTCTACTTAAACACAAGCCTGATTGTAATAAAATTTAAAACAATGTCTTTAACACATTCAATGTGTTGGTCTTGTACTGCCTTCTTTAATTGGTTCGGTAGCATAATATGTAATTGTTTCCTAATTCGGTAATTTGACTTACAATTAACATAGTTAACCCTAAGAGCTGGCACGAAACAAATTTTCGTCGCCAAGGGCTCGTCTGATTTGGCAACGATGAATATTCGTCGCCAAAACAGACGTGTTGATATTGTTAAAATGTCAGCAATAAACTTCATAACATGACTTTTAATGATTATATTCTGAAAGAGCATAATCTATGGGCGGCAACCAGCTGTCGCAAACAAAATACCGTTTAGGCATTGTGCGATATCAACAATGGCTAGGTATGTTTATACATATGTAAATAAGGTGATTTCAAATTTATTATTTTATTTTGTTTTAGTGTTAACTACCACTATTACATAAATATTTATATAATCATATCATGTTGATTTATTATGATGGATTGTAAATCTTAGCAGACATGCACATTTTGACAGAAAAGTAAAACTGTGCACTTTTTTATTCCAGGTCGTATAAAAAGGAAAATTATCGGTAATTTTTATAATAACTATGTATTTTTATAATCAGAATAACATTGTGAAAAAACTACATTTACACTTTTATAACAAAATGTACCAGTTAACAGTTAGACAACGGAATTTATTTCAAAATTTAATTCAAAAGATAAACATGTTTGTTACATCAACCTAAAAATTGTTTCTATGGGAACCTAAAATCAATCATATTATATTGTATCCCATGTATTTGTCAATAAAATAAAATTTGAACCATTAGTTATGAAATGGGAGAAGTTATAAAAAAACGCCTGCAAATAAGCCAAAAAGAGGTCACCAGTACAGAGGTGCACCATTGCCAGCTCTAGGGTTAAATGAAAGAAATAATTACATTGGTTGTTTGGTAACCATAGTAACATTCAATATCTATATATTGTTACACAATAAAACACAGGAAATAAGACATACACATCTCGTAACACACCACCATTTTCATAAGAATCACAGAAATTCCTCTAAGCGCAATAGACGTGTTACCTGACTGAGGCGTGTGTATCGGCATGCCACTGGCCTGCAGAGTCCCGCTCTGAGTCAACTGGTTCAGGGGAGCTTGTGTTAGAGTTGTCTGGCCTTGTTGATTCAGAGATATTGATCCTACACATACAAGTGTATGTCGTAATTTGTACTGCTAGTGTGTGTTACAAATTTACTATACATTTTGTGTGTAACTTACTTTCGACACATAACATAAACCATTGGCCATTCACATTTTATTAAAACAGGTCAGAGAGAGATACCACTTTCTTCTGTATCACTTACTTAAAAGATTATTGTGAATGTACAAAGAAGAAAGTAAGCTGCTTCAGTTATTCCAATCATATTTGTCTATTAGTGTGATAATTATGAAGGTAATTATTTGTACTTTTCTAAATTGTATATGTTTAAAATATTAACTATTTTTTTATACAAATATGTATGTAAATAAGATAAAGCTACAACTTTTTTTCACAATTGCTAAATTTCAAAAACTATAATTTTACACATTTCATTTGTGTGTCTATGTTTGCTTTTGACAGTAATAGTGATGTTTAGTACAAAATTTGTCTCTATTGCACATACGAGGTACGATCAAAAAGTTCCAGGACTTTTTACATACTATGGGAATGCAATGTCTCCCAGCGATGCGGTTGGCAGCATTGTATTCCCTGACTTAACAGTAACACAGCTGTGTTTTCAGATCAATCATAACATCACTGAAAGTAACATTAGCACAGATTGTTTGAGGTTAGTTTTATAGAGTTTGGCTATTTTTTTGTTTAATGAAAATGAATGTGAAAGAAGAGCAACGTGTTTGTGTGAAGTTTTGTGTGAAACTGAACAAAACATTTTCGGTTCAAGAGGTTTAAAGATGGCCGAACATCCACAGATGACGATGCTCGTTCCGGACGCCCTTCAACGTCAATTAATGATGACAATGTTGCTAAAGTGAACGCTCTCGTACGATCAGACCGTCGACTAACAATCCGTGAAATGGCAGAAGAGTGTAACATTTCATTTGGGTCATGTCAGGAAATTTTAACTGAAAAATTTCAAATGTGTCGTGTTGCAGCAAAGTTTGTGCCAAAACTGTTGACTGAAGACCAAAAACAACAACGAATTCATTTTTCTAGGAACTTCTTCAAAAGGCAAATGACGACGAAGCTTCTTGAAACATGTCATTACGGGAGACGAGACATGGGTTTTTGGTTAAGATGTGGAAACAAAAGCACAATCATCACAATGGACATCAAAAGGCTCTCCAAGACCCAAGAAAGCACGTCAAGTCAAATCAAATGTGAAGGTCATGCTTACGGTTTTCTTTGACTGTAAAGGTGTTGTCTACTATGAATTCCTTCCACAAGGTCAAACAATTAATCGTTTTGTTTATCTTGAAACCCTCAGAAAATTGCGTAATGCTGTGAGAAGAAAGAGACCTGAGCTGTGGCAAAGTGGTGATTGGGTCCTTCACCATGACAATGCTCCTGTTCACTCTGCATTATTTATCCGTGACTTTTGTGTCAAAAACGCAATGACTGTCATTCCTCAGCCCCCCTACTCACCTGACCTGGCTCCAGCCGACTTTTTTCTTTTTCCGAAGCTCAAGAGACCCCTGAAAGAACGAAGATTTCAAACAGTTGACGAAATTAAAGAAAAAACGACGGAACTGCTAAACACCTTTACAAAAGAAGAGTTTACTGGGGCCTTTGATCAGTGGAAACACCGGTGGGAAAAGTGTGTAGCTTCCCAAGGGGAGTACTTTGAAGGAGACAAATTCGAATAACCTGTATGTTGTATGAATAAATGTATAAAAATTCAGTCCTGGAACTTTTTGATCACACCTCGTACATCCTAACCATTGATTTTATAAGCACAAAGAGATTTTTCATCCAATGTTTTGTGTCTCAAATTATCAGCTGTTTCTGTGGTCCATTGTGAAGCACTAGTGTAGTCCCGTTTAAATATAATGCAGTTTAGATCAACTTTTGAAGCAGACCTCATTAACTAACCAAATTTAGCACAAATATTCTTACTAAAACAAGGGCATTCCTTCTGTACCCTTCCCACCACGTGACTGATCTCTTAGTTCCTGTGTAAGAGCTGCAATTGCATCGCCACTCAGTGTAGAAAAGTATTTTTTTTTCCGTCTCCTTTGATGTTTGTTTACATTCATTATTACAGCCAATCAGAAAGGTGTTTTCATTTTTTATCTGAACTAAAACCAGTTATTTAAAATAAACACAAAAAATGTTCTTTGCAAAGTCTGCTGTGTAAATAGGCATTTTAATTTGCTAATTTGCTTAAAAATCAATCAATCAAATTATAATATAATCAATAAATCTATAAACAAATAAATCAAAAATAATTTTAAACACATAATTCATTAATTAGTTATAATTTTCACAATAACCTACAAAAACAACAACTAAAGTAAAAAAGTCAACAATCACTTGTCATGTAACATTTAAATTGCACTAGTCAACAGAAAAACGAAAAACAACAATTAGGTTTAGTCAGGTTATAAACAACAATTTAAATATCAGATGATTTTATTTTCCATGTGGCACACGCTGACTAGGTGGCTGCCCCCACTCCTTTGAATGACAGTCAGTCTACTGTGCATCACCTAGCCACTAGAAAGTTAATTTTGTTTTAGTTTAATTTAAACAAAAAAATCAAAATCAAAATATTGAATATTCATGACTAGAGTAGTGTAAACTAAGCGTGACAAAAGTATAAAATAGTTAAAGCATTTTGGTGATGTATTTAAGTAAACTAAAATTACCAAACAGATTTATGAAGCGACAATACTGGTTTCCCACCAACACTCATGGCGGTTGGTTGGTTTGATGACCACAGAGGGGATTGAAATCTGCCAAAATAGTACATGTTGCCTCTATATAACTTAGAAATATGACATAGAACAAAATAAGGAAAGAATGAAGTGACCTCGCTGTCTTTTAGGGGTTGAAAAATAGTAAAAGCAAGTATACGTTTTATGTACATAAGGGGAAATTATAATGTGGTCAACATTGTCAGATAAGTGACCTGAATGTTCATACAAAGGATGAGCCTCTCTACAGTTCTGCTAAGAGAAAATTTATTGAAAACTGTCAAGTAAAAGATTTACAATAATTTTATGCTGTACCGTCGTTATTTTCCTATCCTAAGGTGATAAATAACGACCTACGAACCTAACAACTAGATAGCTTGCACCGAGTATCAATATGGTTCCTGAAATATAACAATAATTATAAATATACAAACACAACACAAAACGTTTTCCAAAAACACTATAAATGAAAGATCTCAAACCTACAAATACCACCACATGTGTTTATGGATGGGTGAATGGGTCATTAATACTGTACATGGATGGGTGGGTGGATTAAAAAATAGTTTCTACAAGGTTCCTTCACTAAAAGGAGAATTTCAAAGTTTCTGCTTGCATGAAAAATCAAAACCTACCTCAGTTAATCTTAATTTAATTATGATTGATGTAGTTTAGGGCCAGAATACAAAGTCTATTAAATTGTTAATCTAACAGTAAAATTATATTTAAAATTGGGCCTCCTTGTCCTATAAGTGTCTGTGGACAGGTCTGGGGAGTAGGTTGATCACGACACATCTCATCAACCACAATGTGACCACCAACACAATACAACCCGCCATAAAACGCTTACTGACTTCATTTTTTAAAATAGCCATTTTATTTACAGTGTGTAGATTAAATTATTTAAACCCGATGATGGTAGAGGCTTGTTTTTTTATCTTCACATGTTGCGATTAGAAATCCCTCTAACAAATCTTCACAATGAATAACTATCACCAACAAGACAATTTCAGGCCGTAATGTGAGAAGCAAAGCAAAAGTTACAACAGATCAAACCATTGTTGAACACTTAACATTGTAAAAAATCACAACAGTTTAAAGTATTTATCAAAATGATTAACTACACGTATGTCGATATTCGTTTTGCTATAAAATCTGTATGTTCAAATATGCCAACACTCAGTGGAGTTACCTAGTTGACTCTGCATACTGGTGGCCTGAGAGTGTGGGACTTACCTAGTTGACTCTGCATACTGGTGGCCTGAGAGTGTGGGACTTACCTAGTTGACTCTGCATACTGGTGGCCTGAGAGTGTGGGACTTACCTAGTTGACTCTGCATACTGGTGGCCTGAGAGTGTGGGACTTACCTAGTTGACTCTGCATACTGGTGGCCTGAGAGTGTGGGACTTACCTAGTTGACTCTGCATACTGGTGGCCTGAGAGTGTGGGACTTACCTAGTTGACTCTGCATACTGGTGGCCTGAGAGTGTGGGACTTACCTAGTTGACTCTGCATACTGGTGGCCTGAGAGTGTGGCACTTGCATCAGCTGCTGCTGTAACTGGTTGTTCTGCAACACACAAACTGTATTGAAAAGGATGAAAAGCCTAATATGAGTTTAAAAAGTGATCACTTTTATTGTATGTCCTCTTTTCAATTTGTCTCCGTTATTGTTATTAATTATTTGGTGAGTGTACATGGTATGAAACTAAAGTAATCTTTAACATACAACAAAATATCCTTAACGTTTTTTAATTTACTTCTGTAATAACTTTTAAATCTGTTCTGAATACAAGTTTTAAATGGGATTCATTTCATAATATAAGTTACCCAATATAGAAGTACATAACGACACTGTTTTGAACTGATGAAAAATAAGAAAGTAAGGAAATATCAATTAAAAATTATTATGGTCCCTTCATCTGGACTTTAGTTAAATTTAGCAGATACAATGTGCCATCACAGCAGCTCTTGGCACATTTAGCAGATACAATGTGCCACCACAGCAGCTGTTGGCACATTTAGCAGATACAATGTGCCACCACAGCAGCTGTTGGCACATTTAGCAGATACAATGTGCCACCACAGCAGCTGTTGGCACATTTAGCAGATACAATGTGCCACCACAGCAGTTGTTGGCACATTTAGCAGATACAATGTGCCACCACAGCAGTTGTTGCAAACTTGCTCCTTTACTTATTATAATCCTCGTATTGATGATATCAACATTTTTATATACCACTGGAAACGATAATGGTGGCTTTGTTTAGTGGCACACCTGTTTTGTTTCTAAAACAAAAGGATCAATGAACAAGAAGAGCATATACTATAACAAAAATTTGTAACTTGCAATATTATTAAAGGATTTTCCCCCCATTTTACTTTCTCCCATATGCGTTTTTATTGTGATTGTCAAAAAAAATTTTTTTACAAGTTGATCTAAAAATCTATTTTAGAGTACCCTGAACCCAAAAAAGTGATTTTTTTGAAAAAATCTTTTGATATCTGTCCGTATGTGTCTGTGTGTATGTGCACTTGGCTGGAGACCAAACGAATGGATAGATTTTAACTAAATTAGGTATGTTGTTTTTTTTAATTTTAATGGAATTTTCTCAAAACGGCTCTAATGATTTTGATTAAAATTTCAGAAAAGATGTAAATTAGAATTTAAAATATTTTACTGCATGTCTCTAACTTGACTAGTTTTTGAGTTATAGCTAAAAATATATTTGGGAATCAAACTGGTAATTTTCAAAGTTTTGATTTTGTATTGTAGTGTTTAATATGTGGGAAAGTTTGTGCCAATTCTTTGGAACTATTTATTTAAACTGGATTACTGAATTTAGTAAAATAAAATTATTGTTTTTAAGCTACTAAGATATCTAACATTCCTTGTTCATCTTTTTCTTTGTTAGATATTGTTTTCAAAGTATGAGGTTCTATAAACGTTATGTTTTACTTTCGATTGAGGGTTAACGCATAATTTTCATAACATTCTTAAAGTACTGATAGATAGTACCTGGAGTTGCTGTTGCTGAGCGATGTTGGCAGTGTTGACAATGAGCGCCTGAGGTGTCACGCCTCCAGACGCTGATGTCTGACCTTGCTGCTGAAGCATTCCTTCATGTTGCATCTGTTGTTGTTGTTGTTGTTGCTGCTGCTGCTGTTGTTGCTGTTGCTGCTGCTGTTGTTGCTGTTCTTGCTGCTGCTGTTGTTGTTGCTGCAGCTGCTGTTGTGCCTGTTGTTGTTTGTTGGCATCGTTTATCTCATTCATGTTTTTCTGTATTTATGTGACCGGGGTAGACCAATCTTCACGTGTATTTCTCTTTCACCTCATTCAGATCAATCTTTTACCCAATTCTGTAAAAAATGTAACGATTAAAAATTGTAAAGAGCATGATCTTTCACATGAAAACATACATTAACGTTACTTGATGACAACAAAAGCAAGAAAATTCATATATAGTAGTTGTTAGTTTTTGACAATCCGTGACATCGGAGTTGTCTACCGTAGTAGGCAGTGAGATAATATTGTGAAGTTGGTCACAAATCCATCCACTACCACAACAAATCGTGAAAAAGGGAATGAGAAGATCAAAATAAATGGCGACAGAAGGGACGGGGCAAGAGCTATAATAACGCCGCGGATGTAGGTTAGTAGGTTTATTTTTTGTGCAAATTGCATAAAAACGGGTGGGTGGTGAGGTGGGGAGTGCAGTGATAATGATTGTCGCCCCCTCCCCTACAGAAATGGGAGAAGGAGAACTGAGGGAGAGGGATCGTGTTCGGACAAAGTCGTTCTTCTCCGTGGTTCTGGCACGTGTCGTTTGTTGGAGGGGAGAGAGAGGACGTTCGTATTATCTCCCCCTCCTCTAATAACATACTCACGGCTCTCTCACACTCACACACAGTTCTCGACATTTCTAGACTGTGGGACGCCGACACAACGCTCATCACCTAATTGGCAGTATTTACAATAGCGAGATCCCATCATACACTCTCAAATTTACATTGTTTATATTTTACCCTTGGAGATTACTTGTACCGTAAAACGACATGAAAAATAACGTTTTAGTAACTTACTAAAAACGCATAAATTGTTACAACCGTGTTTCATTTTTTAACAATGAATCGAGTTTGCTTAATTTAAAAAATAACGTATTAGTTACAAGGTATATCCCTTCATATCGAAATAACGTACAATCTAATACATCTATTGGTCATACAAGGGTATTTCCAATAGATGTGGCACATAAAATAATCGAGCCGAACGGATTTTATCTCAAGTAGAGTTTACACATTGCAAATACAACATTGCCACATTTAACAATCAATAATGTGGCACAAAAGAGCTTACCACAAATACGATCTTCCTTTGATTACCAAGTATTCAGTAGGACACAACATAGAAGTGTGCAATAATTATTTTTAAAACGACAAGTAGAGGAATTCACTATATCTTCCACGAGTCTGACTGAACAGAACCATACTATGCTAAAGGGTCTGTTTATGACTTATTGTAATACCACGGGAGTAGAACTTTGGTGGTGGACATTATTCGTCCGTACAATTTGCATCTGACCCAGATTCAAGGGTGCAATTTGCACCTCACCTTCCAAGAAGGACCCCCCTTTGTGTTTGGACATCTTGTTTACATAAAAGGTCTGAACAAAATTGTTACCAATCCCCGAAGACCAATTTGAAGCGGCCGTAGCTAAGATACTTGGGTGATGGCTTGCAAAGCAATCGGTCCGGGTTCGATTCCCAATAAGACCATGAACAATTTTTGCCCCGCCGCTCCCGTGGTTCGGAAGTCACGCAAAGCCAGCCGTTGGTCACAAAGTTGTGTGTTAGAGAGGGATTCTTACCCCTAACTTCGTCTGGAAAAATAAGAAGAACTTTAACTTTTTAACTTTAACCAACCCGAAACATTGTTCGAGCTGGGAGGTCCAGTCAATAAAAGTACAAGGAAGTTGAGAGATTATGGCCCTTACAGCAATTAATTGTATGAAAAGACTAAAAATGCTTGTATACACAATATAGTTCATTTCATTACATTGGCATAGTTTATAACCATAGCCATGCTCAAACAATAAATGTCGGTGGAGGAACATTCGTGTGATATAACTAGGGATGGCCAAAAGTAACCGCATCAGTTGATACAATTTAACTGATGCGAAAATTAATTAATGCGCGAGACCACCTGATGTAACAGGAAATGGATACTCCATATATCCCGCTTACCTTATTTGCTTCTATTTGTATCAGACAGCACAACAGACGGTTGATTTCAATTCGGCTAGTTTCAACAGTAACTGAATGCCTGACTTCCTGTTACTTCACTGGCAAATTGATCTGTTACATCAGTTAAGCAGCAGGTTGGCACATCCCTAGATATAACCATGCAGAGAGCGTGGAAAGACATTCACGTGTATAACCATGTAATATGGTTAGGACATTCGTGTGATAAAACCCAATAGTAGGGTGGGCGGAAGGACATTCACATAATATAACCGTGTAGGGTGGATGGAAGGACATTAACGTGATATAACCGTGTAGGATGGAAAGAAAGATATTCACGTAATATAACCGTGTAGGGTGGGTGGAAGGACATTCACGCGATATAACCGTGTAGGATGGGTGGAAGGACATTCAAGCGATATAACCCTGTAAGACGGAAAGAAGGACATTCACGTGATATAACAATGTAAGTTGGTTGGAAGAAATATAACATAAGTTAACCGTGTAGTGTACGTAGATTCGATACAAACACAGTCAGTAATAGTAGTCTGTGATGGTAGAACCTCTCACTGGTCAATCTCATACATCATATAGATACGGCCTAGCAGTGGGTCTTATGGGTGAAGAGCCATACGATAAGACACCTCATATTTCATATTTGCATACCACTTCCTCCCCGTTTTAACTCGTTTAACCCTATGAAAGTGGTGCACACACGTAAACACAAAGTTAATTGAACTAGGAAAATTGCTCCACAAAAAAGTGTAACATTGAGGGAGAAATCAAAGCACGTTTCGTCATAATATACTATCTCAATTTGTAAGTCATCGATTTTATAGTGAAAATATTAGTAACAAAAAGAGCTACGTATTAAAACGATCTTGTGTTTAACAGTCGACTGTGAGATTTCACCGAGCGACAACGTTCAACCGTATTAAAACGATCTTGTGTTTAACAGTCGACTGTGAGATTTCACCGAGCGAACGACGTTCAACCGTATTAAAACGATCTTGTGTTTAACAGTCGACTGTGAGATTTCACCGAGCGACAACGTTCAACCGCATTAAAACGATCTTGTGTTTAACAGTCGACTGTGAGATTTCACCGAGCGAACGACGTTCAACCGCATTAAAACGATCTTGTGTTTAACAGTCGACTGTGAGATTTCACCGAGCGAACGACGTTCAACCGTATTAAAACGATCTTGTGTTTAACAGTCGACTGTGAGATTTCACCGAGCGAACGACGTTCAACCGTATTAAAACGATCTTGTGTTTAACAGTCGACTGTGAGATTTCACCGAGCGAACGACGTTCAACCGTATTAAAACGATCTTGTGTTTAACAGTCGACTGTGAGATTTCACCGAGCGAACGACGTTCAACCGTATTAAAACGATCTTGTGTTTAACAGTCGACTGTGAGATTTCACCGAGCGAACGACGTTCAACCGTATTAAAAACGATCTTGTGTTTAACAGTCGACTGTGAGATTTCACCGAGCGAACGACGTTCAACCGCATTAACTTGAGGAACGCCGGCTACATTTCTCCAGTTACGTTCACACTGACGACCAGAAAGTGGGAATAGCGCCACTTTTCTCCCCATTGAACCGAATATCACTACCTACTTTCCGTGAATATATCCGCTGTGGCTAAAACAGGTTTATAATCTTTTTTTCGTCCTACATACACTTGTTAGGGAGCAGGTTTAGAGCCAGGGATCGATATCAGGGTGGGAGGGGAAGGGAGACGCCGTCTGTACAACAAACAGGCTACATGCGCCGGCCCGAGCCTGGGACAACCTCACTCTCAGTAAAGTATTGAACGACAGTTCCGATCACCTTTACCAAAAGTAGAATATGAAAATATATTTAGACGCAAAATCAGCATGTTCACACACTCATATTAATACCCCATTATCCGTCTACACCTAAAGATACAGTAAATATAATTTTGTTTAACTAATGTTGCAACTATTAAACAATTACCCAACAAACAATGTTTTTATTGGTCAGATTGTAGCCGTACCGCAGGCTACTTGGCAATACTGTAAAGAGATACAAAGCCAGGAAGTTTCAATCCTTCGGTAATCATATAGAACAGGGGCCTTGTCGAATTTTTGCCTGAAAATTTTTCATAGTAGATACGTAATCAAGAAACAAGAATATGATAAATTTTTTAGGGACTTTCAATAACGAAAATGAAGAAAAATATTTGTTCATACACATAGCGATTTGGGTATTCAAATTGTGTGGAATTTTGCCATGATCAAGATCCCATGATATGGGAAGGGTTTTTACTATCGAACCATTGTTTGTGAAGCACGTTAGCGTCGGAAATGTGCCTATTTCAGTAAGGTTGCTTTCTGTTACAATAGGGCTAGGATGGGTTTGATTAGGTTATGTTAGGTTTATTTAGATTGTTCGGTTTGAAATTGTTTGCTAGGTTAACTTATATTAACATAACCTAACCTAACCAAACCTACTAATATCCACCCTAGCCCTATCAGAACATAACGCAACTTTATTGAAATCGGCACTTTTCCGGCGCTAGCTTGCTTAGTAATGGTTCGATTATAAAAACACAACCACACTCTTGGTCAGGGAAAAATTCCGCACAGTTTGAGTACCAACATTTTAAGGTAAAAAATATTTAAGGTAAAAAGTAATATATTTAAGGTAAAAAATATTTCTCAGTTCTTCAAAGAAAACGATCTTATTCTTGTTTCTTAGGTATGTATATATTATGAAGTCAAAAAAATTCGACCAGCCCCTGTTCTATGTAACTAGCTATTCTTCTTCCTGACACACGACGGAAGGATATACAGTACAAACAATTAGTCTAAGCTGCGTTTACACCGGTTTTGTCAACATTGTTGTCAACATCTACAAAAATCGTACTTAAACTTTCGTCGACATTTGTTGCCAACATTGTTGTCAACACCGAAAAAGTGTTGTCAGCATTACTCACCAGTAGTATGTAAAGATCAAAGAGTGTTGACAACATTTTTTGACAACAATGTTGACGGGGCTTAAGCGACCCGCAACAATGTAGGCAACACTTCCCCCTCCACTGTCCCGTGCACGTGATTGGCCGACGCAGCGTCAGTACCCTATATCGGCTGTTCCTGGTAGTGAAAAAAGAGTTAATTCGTTGTTAACAATGTTGACCATTGTAGATATTCAGCAACATTTGTTGTCGACAATTTGTTGGTATAAACGCGGCTTATGCCCGCGGCCAGCGCCAGGCTGTTCAATGGCGAGGAGTGAAGAGTGGGATCTTTTTTTAAAACATTGGTCTACACAAACAGTTGTCTTGAAGATGATTTAAATATCTATTATTACTTACAGCTGACGTTTATTATTCTAATATTTGCTAATAATATGGTTATTATCAACACCTCCACGCGGCCAGATTATTTTTTTTCAATCGGCACCTATATCACACCATTACGCTGAATGTATCACAGATGAGCTACATTTTATTTTTGAAGAAGTCACCAGCAGGTGGTAACAGTTTCCTGGACATTTACACAAGGAAAGGTAGCGGATATATTATAGTTTCAGTTCATTGTGTTTTGTGTTTTTATGCTAGTAGTTTATATTATAAATTTACAATAAAATTAATTTGTTACTCAACAATGGCAATTTCAACTTGTTGAAACGATTATATAAGCAATATCTGTAATCTTATAAGAAGCATAGACAAAAGTGTTACATTGTAGTCTATCAGTAGGGTTGCCAGTTGCCATACATTTTCATAGCAAAATATGGATATACTTGGGGGCCTGGTGGGGGGAGGGGGGAATTACTGAGTGATGAATTTTACTGTCTTGTGAATTTTATAACATGCGATTGAGTTGTTAACATGGGAAAATAATATTAACGACTTTGTGATATACAGTATAATATTATTACAAATATATTTTAATTCAAGATTTCAGAACAATACAATATTAACAATCATTGTTTTTTTTTTTTTTTTTTTTTTACTTTTACAAATTTGTTCGTTAAAGTTAAGTTGGCAGAACTCATAAATTGTCATAAATCTCCTTGAAAATGTTTAGGCATCTCTTGTACTACTTGTACTGGTATACTGGCTGAAATCAGTCATATTTTTCTGAAGAGATTATTTTTTAAGTAAATAACTAAACTTTATGATAGCTTCGAAAAATTCAGCACATGACTTGTCACTGTTGCAGCTCTAGTTAGAACTTTAAACAAATCTAACCTTCCCGAATCAAAATTATCACTAAAAGTCAACATATTGTTCACACAAAACCTAATACTTTTATCCTTTATTTTTACTGATTTTATACGATTAATCAAAGCTGGCTTTCAACGTAACACTTTTTTCACTTTTTGTACTATATCAGAATTTTGAAGTATAAAGTTATCATCAACATACATTACTGATATATTAACACTAACGCCATTTATATATGTAAAGTATTTTTTTAAATGTGTAATTTATTGTTAACTTGAAATTATACTTCCTTTTTGCGAAAAACTATACAGATATTCCCTGAAATTAAATAAGAATATAGAACAATCAAAAATTGATATAGATATATTACTGTATTCTGTCCACTTTTAGAACATTTGACAGCTTCATGAAGTTGAAAGTTATATTTTGTGGCATCATATTGAGGGTAACTCTAGACACAATGGAGTAGAAAAATGTAATTTCTAAGTTGTTATAATCAATAAAACAATGTTTCACTGACTGTTGTAATTAATGGTCTATACAGATATGCAACTAGAGAATAAAATGTAGTATCAAATAATTTTATAAACCATCTATCCATGATGTAGCGTAGGCCTACTAATAAAAAAGTATAGGGCCTTCAAGAGAAACAATTATTTTCAATCATTAGTTGCAATATTTTGAGAAAGACATACCCTTCTCTTTACTTTGCAGTTAATGTTTTACCCCACTCACAAATACTATATCAAAATGAAAAAAATCAATGAAATGTAAATATTCGATTAATATATACGTATCAAATAACAAGCAAAATAATTATTGTGGTCTGTAGCAGTCACCAAGTGGAAGGCGAGCACATCCCAATTATCTTGCAGTGGACTTCCTCACAAACAGTAATCATGTGTAAAGACTACTTTGGACTAAAAGCACTCGATTTCATTTACATTTTCACATCCTGAGTCAGAAGATTTGTTACTGAACAAACATTAACTTATATCTCATTTACTTATTGTTAAATAGCTCTTCCTGAGTAACAGTCGACCTTCGTTAGTAACGATGACTACTCTCACTCATCTAAACTCAATCACCCCTAATAATCACCCATATCTTTACGATCGTTATCTTACTAACGAATAAATATCTTTATTCACCATTGACAGATACACAGAATCCAAATGGGCTTCGTCGAATGAGGTATAAATCTACAATTAAATTACTTAATATTATAAGTCATCTTAACTCTAAAACTAAGAATAAATTTAGCTTTTTCTATATTGACATGAGAAAAATTACAAATGGAAAAGACAATACTAGCATAGTATTCGGTCATGGCGAACCTAGACAAAGACCCATAAAGTCAGAATAATTATAAATTACTCTAGAAAAAAAATATTTTAACTTATTACTAAACCTTAAGTACGAACCTTCCTCCCTCAATTCGGCTGGTAGCATATTGAAATACTTGATTGCAGAATAGGATACTCCTCTTTCGGTGAGTGCTAGACGGTATTTAGGAATGCGATATAAATCACCATGTCTTGTACTGTAATTATGTATTTGATTGTTTTTGGGATAATTATTTTGGTTTTTTTTAATGAAGTAACTTATACAAATATAGTGAAAACAGGGGGAAAATTTTATATTTTGAAAATAGAGGTCTGCAAGATGTTTTCTAAGTACTGAAGGATAATTATAATGACTCATAATCCTCAGTGCCCTTTATTGCATAATTTAAATATATTATGGCTTTCAACTGAATTGCCCCAAAAGATTATGCCATATGAGAGGTTTGATTGAAAATAAGAACAATAAACAAGAAGTAAAGTTTTAAGATTGGCAATTGGACTTAATTGACGAATGGCGTAACAAGCCAAACTGAGTTTTGGAATAAGCCCACCTATATGTCCTTTCCAGTTCAAATTACAATCTACAACTAAACCTAAAAACGTAAATCTATCAGTATTGCTAATTAATATGGAATTTTGCCGGACAACATCATGTGCTAATAAGGGTTTAACATTTAGAGTAGGTTTATAAGAAAATTCAATTAACTGTGTCTTACTATGATTTATTATTAGTTTATTGGAAGAGAACCAATTTGACAGATCATTAATTTTTGTATCAAGTAATTCTGATTGTTCAAATGAGTTTTTAATAATGTGTAACACAGATTATAAATAAAACTGTTAAAAACTTATCAAGAGTAGAAACCGGTGTAAATAAACAAGTAAACAAACAATATTCTTACTATCTAATACAAGCCACGACAAGTTTTTTTGGCTCCAAGGATTTTTAATTTTTTTTGGGTTTCCGACCATGAGAAATCAATTGGCACCAGTCTCAACCCTGGGAAAATTCTGATTTCTGCTCCAAAGGCTCCTAGAGTCCTGTGTTTGTTATCGACTTCTAGCAGAAAAAACAACATGAAACAATTATCAGCTTCTAGCAGAAAGTGGGGTATCAAACCATAGGTAAGAAAGATCCTAAATCACATTATACCATTACATTTTGGAAGACAACATTTTTCCATCCCCTACCTTCCAAATAAAAAATATGCTCAAAAACCCAAAATTGGGTAATGCTAAACTAATCCACCCAAGTGGGGTATCAAATAGTTGCCCTGACTATTGGACTACTAATAAATAGTCCTTTCTAAGCTAAGTCAAACTCAGATAGTAACAATGGCTACACTCGTTCATCTCACTCATTCGCCCCTCATATCTTGACAATCAGCGTCTTATAAATGAATAATGGATAAATTAGAGGTATTAGTCTCTTAATTACTGTATTAATATACCATCAAATTTTAGAAAAGATTATGTTTATGGGCTCCACTGCCCCAAAAACCAAAATTCATGGTCATACGGCTTAAAAATTCTGGCAAGGCCGTAGACCAATCTTCCTCACGAGGCGACATGCCGGGATCCACAAATGGAACTGTAGCAGAATCCTTTGGTGAGGCCGCAGGCCTATCTTTCCCCCACAAGGTCGAGTTCCATAAAGGGGGTTGTAGCAGAGCGTCTTGGAGAGGCCTAAGCCGAGATCCACGCAAGGTCTAAAGGTAAACGCGGAAGAACTACGAAACGATATTTTATATTTTGCTTTATTGGCCAAAAGAACAAAACTGTTATAAGGCAAGTAAAATACATTAATACCTAAAGATACAATCTAAATAAAAATTACATTTTTCCAGTTAAAAGGTTTTAATTCTCAAGAAGCTAAATTATCAACACAATAAAATTCAAATTCATTTATTCCCTGAACAATACGATATTACATAGTATATACACTTGATTGCATAGACATCGTCAAAATAACTTAGGGCTACAAATGTTAAGTAATATACCTATAATATGCATAAGAAGATACTATACAAATATGTGACAGCAAGACAGTTCATAATATTTTACATAGCATAAGATATCAAAATTATATACCAATTATCATTAAAATATGAACTTGAATAAATTTAAGTTGAGCAACATGAAGAACGTTAAACAAATCATGATTTAAAAACTTGTCAATTGTACTTTAAAAACAATTAATTATTAGTAAAGATTTTATTAAACAAAAATTAAATACAGTTTTATAAAACATAAAGATAGAAACAGTGAGGTCTTTTCATGTTTGGAGGGTTGAGTTCATGTCGGCACTGGTGGCGCAGTGCTGTAGCCCAGCTATTTGGGGACAAAGTGTTTGGGAGATTGTAGGCGATAGGTTCCATGCTCGGTTCTCTTAATACCGACGCGGTGTCCGCTTAATGGTTGTCATCAACGTAGACACTACTAGAGAAGTCTGTAGTGTCCGGGTTGAATGGTAGTCAAGGTTCGGATGTTGTGTAGGGATGAGAACTGAGTGTCAGACTTGTCAGTTAGCTGAAAATCCACTTAAAGTTGTAGGTCCCATAGTTGTCCTGGCTATTGGGCTATTAATAAATAGTCCTTTCTGAGCTAAGTCGAACTCAGATAGTAACAATGACTACACTCGTACATCTACACTCATCACACTCATTCACTCCTCATATTCGCCCATATCTCTACGATCGGCGTCTTAGAGATGAGTATAATGAATTGAGCTGTTTGTAATAAATACTCCTTTAATTTTTACTTAAATAGTTTTTCAGAAGGGATAAATTTCTATGCAGGAAGGATTTTATTGAAGTGTTAAAAGTGTATGCAAAAGAAGTTTTAAAATAAGTGGTATTGTAATAAGGAATTGGTAAATTGTTACTGTTTCTTGAGATATTAATAACCTTAATATCACATTATATATATATATCATCAGGATCCTCTGGGAGATATGGATACTAACTCTTCAGTTTGCAAAATTCCTTCCGGTACTAAGAAGTAAAACAAACACAAACAACAATAGACATTGTAGATTGAATGTTTGTCTAGTTATCAGTACCAAAGTAGATCACAAATCCCACATTGCCAGTGAAATAAATGTTAAAACACCAAATGTGAACATCTGGGTAGATGTTTAAACACTTGAGTGAGGGAATTAAATTTATTTATTTGTTAAATGGTAAACAGCATTAATTCAGTTGAAGGTTTGCCAATTAAATGTTTTAAACAATTTATAGGAATTTCTTATTTTTTTTATATATATATATAATTGGTCGGTAGCGTAGTTGGTACAATCCCAGCTTCATGTGCTAAAGGTTGTCAATCGATCCCAATCAGAGTCATAACACATTTTGAGAAGGATCAGCTGATAATCACCGGCTGTTCATTTGTCATTGGGCTATTAATTAATGAAACTTTCTAAGGAATAGTCGGCCTTAGTTTGTAACAATGACTACATTCGCTCATAAACACTCATCACACTCATTCGAAATCCATATTCACCCATATCTTGACGATCGGCGTCTTATGAATAAATAAATAAATAAAAAATGTTTGCTTTTCTAAGGTGAATAGGAATGATTAAATGAGTGTGGCTGACCTAAATAATCTGATAACTGACTTCAACTTACTGTTCCTCAGAAAGGGCCATTTATTAATAGCCCAACAGCTAGAGCAACTAAGGGACCTACATCTTTACTTTGAGATAAATAAGAGGTTTGATTATGGAATTTTAGAGGTTGGATTTTAGACTTACAAATATATAATATTTCTTGTGTCGATAAAATACCTCAGTTACATGAAATATGCTACTACTCTATATAAAATAAAATGTAAGCTACAACTTCTAGTATTTCCTCATCATTTTTTACTTCAAAGTTATAGTATTGATTAATATGTGATGCACATTACATCAGTCTACCAAAGATGGTTGGCGTTTAAACTTAGCTAAATTTTTGTATTGGAGGTAAAATGGTAGTTTGCAATTTTGATATTATGATATTATTTTTACTTTATTTCATAATGTGCTGCAAAAACAGTGTCAATTTAGTACATATACAGGGTGTCTGAAAAGTCTGGGTACGGCTTAATTTTAATAAACCATAGCAGATAGATAACATCTATAAACTTTCCTCATATGGCTAAATAAACTATTTTTTCTTGCTATTATGCTGTTCCTATACAAGTTGGTAAATGGAATTTCTGACTGCCATGAGATCTAGGAAAGAATTCACTTTAGAGTACCTTCTTAGCACAAGACCTCTTTGTAAAACTCTCTGTAAATATATCCTACGCCGCAAATAGTCCCATGGTATGAGTTCAGCATCTGGGTAACACACTTCTAGACCACATCGACTTGTTCTGCCCAGCAACTGTATCTTTTAAATCCTCACTTCGATCTCTACATCAATAATTGCCCCTTCATAAGTACTGTGCTATAATGTGTTCATTAGGTGGTGCCTTTAGAGGGCCACTTCAGTAAGTGGTTTCTCAGTGCAGTGTTTTTACAGGTGGTGCTTTTAGACGGCCACAAGAGTGATCCAGTTTGTGCATGTTTTTGTCTTCAGACATACTACTGATATTGTTAATTAATATATAAATTATTATTGCTCATATTGTTATTTATTGATTTTATTTATATTATGATTGTTGCATTACTGTAGTTGTTATCCATTTAATTTTCATAACCAAATAATGTTCACCCTCACAGTTAATTTTGCTTATCAGCTTTTTTCATCCTGACATTTTATGCACTGAACTGGACTGATTATTGTATTTTAGCACATTTTTGTGATAAACCTTTCTAATAAGCACTTTTTATTTACTTTGTTGTTGACAGATTAATAATAACTTGTGTTGTTAAAAAAAATTATTGTGGTTGTGATTATTGATTGTTATTGTTGAAATTTATATATCTTATATTCCTTTATCACTATATCCATCTTGTTATTGCTTAGTCATTGTTATGTTAATAAGTATAGTAGTGTTTTTTGTAGTAATTACGTCATCATCTTGCTATTAATTAATTGTCATACTTGTTTATTATATCTGCTTTCATTGTTATTTACATTTTCTATCAATTTGATATAACAGAATATGTATGTTATACTGTTGAAGTTCTTTGTAGTTAAATGAATAAGCCGTTGGAAGACAATAAATATGTTTTGAGGAATAAAAAGAGCACCCATGAAACATTTTTTATTTATTCCTAATTATGAATTTTGACAAGTAATAAAACCGGAATTTGGCAGGTTAAGCATGATAGTTTAATGTATAATGAATGTTGATGAACTAGACAATACTAGTAGAACTCGTGCCAGTCTTCCATACTAAACAACACCCTTAAGTATCACTTCAGTTACAACCGCAAGAAAAACTGAACAGTTGACAACCCAACTTAAATTAATAACTAAGCAATTTATCACAGACTTGTTTATCAAAAAATGTAGTATAATTTATTCATACATAGTTTCATAGACTAAACATCACAAGAGAATCTTCCGCACCACAAGTAGGCCTAGTGGCCTAGGCTTATTCCAAATAGATGACAATGTCTGTTATAAAATAAATTTTTAACACCAAAGTTAAATGTCAAATCAAGTGTGTTTAATGTTTGATCCAATAGTAACTGTTCAGTTAAAATCTGTATAAAAATATGTTGGGCCTGCTTTGATGGTAAAATCAATCGCTTTCTCTAGTGTCAAATTAAAATTACTTTGCAACAAATTACTTAGTCGAATGCTAAGCTCTGTAAAGCCATGGTAAGAAATATAAAGTTGCAGAATCCTTACCAATTAATTATATTTGTGTTTGCAGCTTACAGCCAGGGGTTATAGGTTAGGTTTGTGTACTTTCTAAAACAGAACAGCTGAGACTGCAGTGACAAAGAGTTACTGACGTAAGGTTCCGGGTCCCAAAACAATTATGTTAACCCTTTCAGTGCCAACGTCCGACTAGGAGGACGTCTAAAAAATGTGCATAAAGAGCCAACGTCCTACTAGGAGGACGCCCGAAAAACGTGCATAAAGAGCCAACGTCCGACTAGGAGGACGTTTTTAAAATAATTCATAAAAAATACGAAATGTTGTTTAACAACGTAAATTTTGTTATCATTCTATTTAGAAAGGTCCAAATTCAATTACAAAATATATATATTTATATCTCTTAGTATTTTAGTGTTGAATACTAAAGCCCTCCAAGAAGGGAAGAATGTATTATACCCATCACCAGGAAGTACCAGGCAAGGTAATGTAGCCACCTATGTTTTTAGACAAACTGCCAAATAAAAAGGAACTAAACTGCTCTGTATGTAGTAAGAAAAGTACCCAAGCAGGAGGAAAGAGGAAAAAGGCCACCTTTTCTTGTAAAACCTGCAAAAAGGGACTTCACCCATATTGTTTATCTTTTCATAAGTGTTAGTTTTTTTTCATTTTTCCACAGATTGAACTAAAAAACTTCAATTAGGATATAAGTGTTTTTATTTTGTTCATTTAATTTTGAGATTAGGTATTTCTATAATTTTGTAAATATATGCCTAAGGCATGCTTTTAAAAAGTGAAAATAAGTTTTGAACGGTATGTGAAAAAAACTGAATTTTCCAAGATTTTACAAAATGAGCTATAGAAACTTTATTTTTCAAGATATGAAGTTGATTTTTTCTACATTTGTGAACAATGATATATACATTCAAATAAATACTAACTTTTTGGTGAGAGGAATTTTTTACTGGTCACATCTTTGCATCAAAGTAAAAAAATCTTCAAAAAATTTTTCGTAATTATTGAATTTTTTATTTTTAGTATAGATTTGCATATTATGAGTAGAATTATTTTATATGTACATATTAGAGGACGTTGTCAAGAGTAAAATAAAAAAAATTATCCATTTATGTCTACAAATAATTGAGAAATGATGGTTTTTGCAAACCCCTATGGAGTTGCCAATTTTAGCCTGGCTCTTTATGCACAACCATAGGGCAAAATACCCAGCTCTTTATGCATGCACACTAGACTAAATGCCTGGCACTGAAAGGGTTAAAGTAATTGTACTTTGGGCTATGAAAGGCGGGTTATTTTAATTAATAACTAATACGATAATTAAAACTAACATTTTTAGCCTATATAATAGGATAAAAGATTTCTCACCCATTTTGCCGCATGAGAAAGTTGTGAGGTTACAAAAATAAAACCAATATCGCACTCCAGATAACGCATAAACACAAGCAATCTCAAATAAACAGTCACATAAACACAACAAAACTCAAAAGAATACTCAGTCACAGCACAGCAGAAAATTGAACATGGCGACGCGACCTGCGCTTTCTCTTCTTCTCAGGACGCACTGCGTGCGCAGTCGACCAAAGCCAGAACTGACGAATCAGAACGCTCATAACAGCCCCCCCATGCCAATGAACCAATAGCAAAATTGCTTTTTAGCTCCCCGCGTCCCTGAAAGTCATTTAATTAAACAGAAATGGAAGCCAAGCTCTGTACTGGTTTTGCAAGACTTTTATTTTTAATTGCGGCGAACTTTAGTCTCCCATATGCCTTGTCCTTCCCTCTGAAATTCGAGATGGATCTTTTTTGCGTGTTCAAACGAATAATTAAGAGTGCGATGGCGAAAATTTACTAACAAAAACAAAAAAATATTGTTATTGGAACTTTTCACTTACGTGAGTTTGACCGCTAAATTTAGCTCCTTGGTCTACTATTCATGTAAATACAGAGTTGGAAACTAAATTTATCAATAGATAATTTTATATCCGCAAATATAAAATGTATAAGATAGGGCTTACTTTTTTATCATTAATCAACAGAAAAAAACTTTCAATTATTTACATAAAAACTTGAAGAAAATAAAGCATGTACAATAAAATTGTTTGTACAAAATTATTTAATGGAGCTTTCAAGTAGAAAGACTAATAATTTACTAATTATATTATTACAAATTACATTACTATGGATTGGCGTATAGGATACCCACCCAACAGTATATTTAGCCTAATTGTTTTAACCTCGTCGCGTAAGCCTTACCATATATTAACAATATATTATTGAATAATGGGTAAATAAGAGGTTTATCCATTCCTAAAATTTAATAAATAGCTTCCAATGTGTAAAGAGTGCAAAATTCTAGATCCCCGCCTAAAGTATGTTAAATATTCTTCTTGCTAATTTGTCTAAATCCAAGATGCTTATGCAATTTAGTATTGGTAATTAATAATAAGAGATGCTCTTTAGGTTCCTCTTTGATTTTTCATAGAACGGTATTGAATTGTTTCGTAAAATCAATGCATTTTTAGTCTAAACGAGGATAAATATTTGTGCGTACTGAATACTAGTTGCTATTTGAACCGCTAGAGAGCAGGAGCGCCTGGGAAGATTGAATTTGGCCTGCGAATAGTTCAGTAGTAACTTAGTTCCTTGTTTGTCCACCAGATGGTAGGGACTATAACATGGAAGTATTGTTAGCACAGAGATTATCCAGTAAAATAATATTTTTATGTAAGAAACATTCTTCGATATGTATTATGTAACATGTTTGTAATTTGGTCTTTGACCGTTGGAATGGAATAAAAAAAAAGTGAGATTTTTAATTTTTTTTGTGAATGCTAATACTGTAAGCTTAGCAACAATACCATTATTGTGAGATCGGTTAATATTATAACTCTAAATATAGCTATGATATATTTATTGTTGTAGATCCATACTAAATTTTATAAAACTGTTGGAAACGAAATGGATATTAAATGGTGTGGTAGCTCATAGATTCCCTAAAATTAGAAGATATATATAAACAAAAAGATGTACATGATATTTTTCCATGTCTGAGTATTAGACCTAATAAACTAAACTTTCAATCGAGTATCATCTATTATTCGAATCATTTTTAAAACGTTACAATTATCGCAAATACATAGAAAACATTATAGCCTTTGATTTTCCACAAGCAATTTACAGAACGGAACACTACTACTACAGTAGGCCTAGTCTGTCCAGGCGATCGTAATTATAATTTTTTTTTAATAAGTAACTACATTACCAACCATCTCTCGCGATTACCGCTGCGTACAAATACAATACAGTTGGGCTATCTAGCATATGATAGTAATTATACCTATACTACACTTAGCAAGTATCAATAAAGGAGAAACCAAAATCATGATAAAACTTCAAAATACTACTTCAACGGTTCAACACCACTACGACCTAGACCTAGACTATATTAATTTAACTACATCAGTTTTTAAAAGATAGCAGTATATTGAAGACAGGGATGTGTAGTAGCGGCTATTCATACTGATTTGGAGAATGCATCGAGTATATCATTCTGTAACATTGTTAATTTGTATGTTTACAACATTACAGTAAGTCGTTGTAAAAACATCTAATGTAGGCTACTATATGTAACTACGTAATACACAGAACAAGTAAACGTCATACAACACAAATATATTACAATATAAGTACAAACTGCACAAATATATTACAATACAAGTACAAACGGTACAAATATATAACAATACAAGTACAAACTGCACAAATGCATTACAATATAAGTACAAACTGCACAAATATATTACACTACAAGTACAAACTGTACAAATATATAACAATACAAGTACAAACTGCACAAATGCATTACAATATAAGTACAAACTGCACAAATATATTACACTACAAGTACAAACTGCACAAATATATAACAATACAAGTACAAATTGTACAAATATATAAAACGGTACATATTAATATAATAACAGTAACAAGTACAATCATGCACACAAATGCATTACAATATAAGTACAAACTGCACAAATATATTACAATACAAGTACAAACTGTACAAATATATAACAATACAAGTACAAATTGTACAAATGCATTACAATATAAGTACAAACTGCACAAATATATTACAATACAAGTACAAACTGCACAATTATATAACAATACAAGTACAAACTGCACAAATGCATTACAATATAAGTACAAACTGCACAAATATATTACAATACAAGTACAAACGGTACAAATATATAACAATACAAGTACAAACTGCACAAATGCATTACAATATAAGTACAAACTGCACAAATATATTACAATACAAGTACAAACTGTACAAATATATAACAATACAAGTACAAATTGTACAAATATATAACAATACAAGTACAAACTGCACAAATGCATTACAATATAAGTACAAACTGCACAAATATATTACAATAGAAGTA
Source organism: Stictocephala bisonia (assembly GCA_035578905.1). NCBI lineage: Eukaryota > Metazoa > Arthropoda > Insecta > Hemiptera > Membracidae > Stictocephala > Stictocephala bisonia. Next base: position 662,090 of record JAQJVL010000087.1, on the reverse strand, counting down.
CAAACTGTACAAATATATAACAATACAAGTACAAACTGCACAAATGCATTACAATATAAGTACAAACTGCACAAATATATTACAATACAAGTACAAACTGCACAAATGCATTACAATATAAGTACAAACTGCACAAATATATTACGATACAATTACAAACTGTACAAATATATAAAATACAAGTACAAACTGCACAAATGCATTACAATATAAGTACAAACTGCACAAATATATTACGATACAAGTACAAACTGTACAAATATATAACAATACAAGTACAAACTGCACAAATGCATTACAATATAAGTACAAACTGCACAAATATATTACAATACAAGTACAAACTGCACAAATATATTACAATATAAGCACAAAATGCACAAATATATTACAATACAAGTACAAAATGCACAAATATTATGGTGATCGATTTCGGTGAATCCCTTCTTTTGTGAATCCATCTGGTCTGAGGAAGGTGAGCGTGGTTCACCGAAATCGATCACCATAATATTTGTGCATTTTGTACTTGTATTGTAATATATTTGTGTGTTTTGTGCTTATATTTAATATATTTGTGTTGTGTGACGTTTACTTGTACTGAATATATTTGTGTTGTGTGACGTTTACTTGTACTGAATATATTTGTGTTGTGTGACGTTTACTTGTACTGAATATATACCAACACGCATAATGCTAATTAAAACGCCAACTATTTAATATAACTATGAGAACACGAGTAAAGAATTTATATTATTTAGAACTGTTTCTTCATAAAGTAAACACAGTCGAACGTACAATAGTTTACAAAACAATGGCGAGCAGTGGGGGGGACGAGTGGGAAGGCTCACAAGTCTAGGCTCAGCTTGCCTCTCGGCGGCCTTGGTTTTTTTTATACCTAGGCCTGTCTGCCCTACGGGGTTTCCTTGTTCACTTCGTGGTTGTTGTCTGCGAACGTCTTTTCACTTCACTTCCAGCTGAAACCATAGCCGGTCACACTCTATCAGACTTCACTAGAGCAATCGAATCGAACAGGTTGAGCGTGAAGTCGGTTAATTGCTGCTATTTTTCAAGTCGGAACGAGATACTATATTTGTTTGTGTAGTACATTAAAGTGATATTGGCTGATTTACTTACATTTGGTAACTCAGAAAAAAGGAGCAAGGAAAGGCGTCATTTCTGTTCACTTTATGACAAGGGATAGGATAAATTCCACAAAATCGGACGATATTTATACTCGTTTTTAGATAGTAATGTTTTCCCTTGGACCACTTCATGATTACGTTCACATCCGACCAAAGAAACAAGTGAACTAAACGCCCATACCAGCGCTCACATGTTCACCCAACAATGTCTCTAGATTGTCTAAATGACTTAAATTACTCAATAAATGCGCCTAATTTGCATACTTGAACATGGGTACAATGTAAATGTATATAAAGGTTAGTTTGGGAGCGTGCAAACTTATTTGCAGATCTAGCTAGAACTAAAGGAGAGATGATAATTTTAAACGGTTCTTAAGAATAAATCGAAACTCTATACTATTTGAAGTACTTTCTTCAAGTTTCGGACGGGTCCTAAAGGATCTCATTAATGACTTATACATCAATTATGATTGATTATTTATGTTTTCGACCAAGGCCGCCGAGAGGCAAGCTGAGCCTAGACTTGTGAGCCTTCCCACTCTTCCCCCCCCCACCACAGCTCGCCATTTATTCGTAAACCACTGTATAATAATATAATATGTATTGACATATCCAGATATACAACAATTCAGGTCCACTTGGAATCTAGAAAAAGGTTTTACAAATAGTTTTTCAAAATGTTTGCACAGACTAATCTAACATCACATTACCAATTTCAAAATAGCCAAATTGTAGCAAATTTAGTTTACTTGTAGAAAATATACACGCTTTTTAGAATATCGCAACAAAAAAATTTACAATGTAATGAATACACATTACTGTCCTACTAAACTCAAGTTAGCAAATACAATGGGCACCGACAACAGCCCAAACTCAATTATCTGTATATTGAAAGTACAGCCCTATTAATACATAACTACTATGCAGTAGAATATCAGTGTTTATTTTTGATATTGGTAAACAACAGGCTAATGAATGTCGTATACAAGTGTTTTAATTAGTTTAAAACACATAACGATCCATATGAATTCAAGAATTATTAGAGAATGTTAATAAAGGAATTGAATTAACTCTTTAAAAAACTATCGCTTAGAAATAAAACTAACATGAAAACTAGACAATGTTGAGTCGCTTTTCACGTGCTGAGGATGGCAGCCAGGGCGGGCGGCTACGTCCTCGCTAACCTCGCTAGGCTGGTTGGCCTCAGTTTCTGGGGCCACTTTCAAAGGCGTAGAGAGTTCTATTGTGATCGTCTTATCCATATGACAGAACTGACAAAGTTAACTTGTATATACATATTATATACACAATCAGACCAGTAGTACGTGGTTCGGATTCCACGATTACCTATATTAACTGTAAGACCGATATTCGTTGCACTGGTTATTGAGTGTTTATTAAATTACCTTTAAAGGATCAGCCAACCTTAGTAAGTAACAAAGGCTACATTCGTTTATGTGCTCTTATCACTCGTCCGTAATACAATCCCTGCAATCGGCGTCTTGGAGAATAAAATGTTTAAATTAATCTATATTTAAATAGCGTGAAAACAACATATATGGGGGGAAAACTGATAATGGATGGATGTGGAAAGGGAATGAGCAGCCAATAATTGGGGTCGACGTCCCTGGCCTCCAGAGAACAACATCCCTCCCTGTCGGGTAGGGGTGGTTTTTGTCCCACTCAACCTTGAGTATTTCACCTTGCCGTGCCAGAATGAAAGTAGTGACCACAAAACGTGTTACCAAATGACTAAAACGACAATTATTTTCTTACAATTAGTTTTGTCAACTCAGGCTGATTTCAATCAATTATTAACAACAACAAACTCTTTTCCAGTAGGTTGTACAAGAAGTCACATACATACCTTGGCAAATAACAGATACATTACGTGATGTAACTTGGTAATTTAGCAGATAGCTTAAGTGGCAAACCTTGGTAAATAAGCAGATAGCCTACGAGACAGGCTGATATCCAGTTGCACCGGCGGTCAAAGGAATTTCCACGGGTCAAAACATTCCTCCGTCCGAAAAGTGTCCAGATGCACCGGTGGTCAAAATCTACCCACCTCACTTATCCCCGCTGCAAATTCCTTCGACCGCCGGAGCCGGTGCAATTGGAAGGCCCCTTCCTTCCCCACCCCACTACATTTCTTCAAACATAGTTTATAAGTGTTTAACAATTTCGCAATGGAATATTCTATCAAACACTTGCCGATGTTTCGTGGCACATACTAATGGTAGACCATAGCAGGTTCTAACTAATAAATATGGTAACTATGTATTTAATGTTTAATTTTGTGTTTATCCGTGGCAACACTAACATCTAACCTAACCTAACCTAACCTAACCTAACCTAACCTAACCTAACCTAACCTAACCTAACCTAACCTAACCTAACCTAACCTAACCTAACCGACTCATGACTCATGTCATAACAAAGGGTGTGGAATTTGGCACGGTCAGCTTGGGGTTACTGTACTAGGAATCCGGCCTGGTTGGACTTTCCCGGCTCATGTCATAAACAAGGGCCTCTGGTGCAATTGGAACACCCCCCCAAAAGGGGCTCCGGTGCATCTGGACACATCAGTTTGGGGCCGATCCCTGACCCCGGTGCAATTGGAAATCTCCCTACGAGACATGCCTTGGTATATAAGCAGATAGCCTACGAGACATACCTTGGTAAATAATCATATAGCTTACGAGACATACCTTGGTAAAATAATCATACAGCTTACGAGACATACCTTGGTAAATAAGCAGATAGCCTAGAAGATCTTAAAAATGCAAGTGTTGCACAGATAACCTACAATTTAAAGGAGTACCTTACCAATAAAAATGTACAATTAATCTGTAATAACACACTTCCATCGAGGGCCACATCATACCTTCAGTATAAATGTCATTTAAAACATAATAACCCAATATATGTACATTGAACGCTGTCACATGTACAGAGGCTCATATGTCAGGTAATATACACGCCTTAACAATTCAATAACCTAAATTTAAGGCCTACTTTATCTAAGGTAAAACTAAAAGTATTGACTATACAAAGAAAAAGAAACAGAGATCGCTTCCTTATGACTGCAGCGAACGCCTCCATGGCTGTTTTATATAGATTAATAATGAATTTATTTTTCCTTATATTCAAACAGTTTTACAAAACAAAATTAAAAACAAGGAACCTTTCTGTCGCATTTACAAATAATGCGATCAGCCCACAAAATTACAACAGCAAATGCATTGTTTTGGAAAGTCTACTTGTTTCTAAAATGTTATCATTATATTGAATGGTATTTTATATTTTTAGAAAAGTTTACTGAACAAAAACGTAAACCTAAAACTGAGATAAACCGAGTTATTTTTACATTTTTGCAGTACGCTTGGGTTTATTGGAAGCACAAAGGTGTTGAGGATTTATTAGTACTTTTGGCGAGGGGGAATCCTGTGGGGGACGATCGAAGGGGAGTTCGCGTCGTGAGAGGAAATAATGATGCGGAAAGCCTACCCCTCACTACGGTAACCATCCAGATACTAACTGTCTAGAAAATATTTTACTCTTTTCACTAACTTTTTCAAGCTATTTTCTTAACGTTTCTTAAGAAACGTTTTGTTATTTGTAGTCTACAAATAACTATGTCTACAGTGATACTTTCAGTAATGACGTTCAAAGTGGGAAAATGAAGCGTTATAAAACAACTTTCCAATTTAGTCATGATCGGTTTTTATCCTACGCTGTGCTGTTACAAAACTGTATTCATTTTAAGTATTGAGTTTGTAACTGATTTTATTCCTTAATATGACAATTTTTCAATCGAATTAAGCGCAGCGTTTCCTTTAGTTGACCCCTATTGAAAACAAATAACGAATGAAAAGTAAACGAACATTCACAACACATGCAACAAAATCAAAATTTCTAAGCAACCAATCAACAATGACACAAATTATAATCAGACCGAACAGTAAGCGACCTGCGTGTTATATTTAGCGCGTCTAGGGATTTCAGCAGCAGAGAGGAATCAATGAATACACACACTATAGAGTGTGTATTCATTGGAGGAATCGTTCCACAACGTGCGTGATTAACTTCCGAATTCAAGTGTTCAACTACCGCAACAGTGTTTAGTTAAAAAAATATATGTAATGAACTGTACAATTTTGTTCAACTCTTATTTATTGTTTAGACCTACTTTATTGTGATATTATTTAAATGTTAAAAAATGATTTGATCTAATCGTTTTAAGTTTGATTCGTTAGTGTAATCAAACCAACCAATCACACCTGCTAATGACGTAGTGGGCGGGGCTTAGTACTGCGCTTCGAAAAGAAATTTCGAAAATTCATTGGAATATACCATTACAAATAAAGGAACCCTTTTATTAGTTTATAAGAACAACTTTAACGACATAACATAAAATAAACTAACACACACGCACACACGCACACACGCACGCACGCATGCACGCACACACACATCTAACGGACAAACACGATAACAAATAATTTATAAAATTTGTTCTGTTGCTTTTAATAGTCCTATAGTAAAGTTGATAAAGACTTTGACGGGCGCAGCGCGACTACCAACCGACATTAGCGTAGCGATTAACGGGGTGGCACGCGAAGCGTGCAGGGGTGTTCCGTAGTTTCTGTTGGTCGGTCCGGGAAAAAAAATCTTCAGACTAAAATCCTTGTCTCAAATGTTCATAGTTTAAAAGACAGACGGGGCACATTAGAAGCATCGTTATATACTACCCTAACTAGTATTAACATATTCGTTAACTATTTCACTCATTAACAATCAGTTCATGAAACTATGACGAAAAAGGGATGAAAGTCTGCAGGAATGCTACGCAAGACAGCGCACAATGTATGTGAATACCGAACTGGTGAACCGCGCAGTGTCTGGTTGGGGAAAATTCCCCTTATCCCTGAGACCGTTCTACGCCACGTTTCGGCCGCTCCGTGAGCGACCCAGTTATAGTGGTTATAGTAGCAAGGCCAGGGGCCTTGTGAAAGTTTGGCTTTGTTATACTACTAGGGCAAAGTTACAACGTCTCTTGTACAGAGAGTACTAATTTGCTCTTAGATTGTATCTTAGCTGTTTAATTTAGACTGAACCATTGTCTTACTGTTTTACAACAAGATTTAAAATTTGAGTTCTAATTTATTGTTGTCTAATTCTAATTGTCGGCACTTGTGACGCAGTGCTGTAACCCAGCTAAATGTTTGGGAGATTGTAGGCGATAGGTTGGATGCTCGGTCCTCTTAATACCGACATGGCGTCCGCTTGATGGTTGCTATCGGCGTGGACACTACTATAGAGAAGTCTGGGGTGTCCATGTTGGATGGCAATCATTGTACGGATGTTGTGTGGGGGAGATAACTGAGTATCAGGCTTGTCAATTAGCTGAAAATCGGACCAGCACTACGTGGTTCGGATTCCACGTGAGGTCCCTTAGTTGCCCTGGCTGTTTGACTATTAATAAATTGCCCTTTCTGAGGAGCAGTTGAACTCAGATAGTAACCAGACTACACTCATCCACACTCATCCTACACTCATATAACCATTCATATTCGCCTTAATATACCAACAACGTTGTGTCGGTGTCTCATATGTAAGAATGTGAGAATTTAATGTTTTGTTTCGCTGTTGTTCTTTTCTTATGCGCGTAATTTACAGGAATAATAGGCCTACGTTTTCTATTTGTTAATCCAGGCTATATTTATATCAAATTTTGTAAATATTGTATAAACACTGTAAAGAGCTATATATAAAATGGTATGCAAGTTCCACGATTGACTAACACAAATCCAATCATGCGAACTTTCACATATTTAATTACGGTATTATAATTGGGGCCGGACAGAAAGTGACCACCTGCTGTCGTGTGAAGGTAGAAAGAAAATCTTAAGATATCTTTTAGGCTTATAGTGTGATGAAAATTGTTATGTACGCATTATAGATCTCAAATTAATTTATAAATATCCCTTTAATGTGAAAAGTTAAATCTAAAGTAAAATTAAAATAATCTTTATTCAAAATATTAATGTTAAATTTATTTATTTTACTATTAGGAAATATAGTTGACTTTCAAACTGGATGTTTTGACAGCCCTACAATAGTAGTTACCGCTAGTGGACTAAAATATTATTTTCTCTTATTTCAACTGTTTGGTTCATGTTTATTATTATAATGAGTTGTATTGAACGCAGCCAACATTGTTTTGTTGGCTTTTAGAGGTTATAAAACTAATTATTTGGTTTTGTTGTAGTCCTTATTAGATATATAGTTACGATACGGTATATCATCTTCATATGTGTTAGTAAATGTAGTGAATTTATATTGATATCAAGCAATTTTAATTGATTTAAATCTATTTAAAATCACTGCATTTATTACTGTAGTGTTTCTAAATATGTTATTTGCAATGTGTAACAGCTGATTTTTGTTTTGATGTTGATTATTATTAAAAGTAAACAGAATGTTTTGAATTAATTATGTCTGAGTTTTTTTAATACTTATAAATAGAAAAATTACATATATGAAAATGATGTATCGTAAATATATATCAAAATAAAGGACGACAACAAGACCAAATAATTAATTCTATGACCTCTAGAAGCCAAGAAAACAATGTATTATATAATTGATAAGAACTTTTTTTCTTGAAATTATAAAATTCTAAAATGTATCAAACTTATGGGAAGAGTTCATATTAACCACGTATTAAAATATAAATGCGCTACATGAACGGGGTTTTTCTTAATCACGGTGTAAATTTGATGTAGGCTACAGTGAAAACTAGTTAAAATTCTAGTACTTTTTTGTTCCAACTAAGATAAAAATTATTAGAACCTATAATAAAACGTTGTAATTCGTATGTCACAACGCACAATTAAAGGAGGAAAACAATTGTATGAATGGAGTTTTCATAGGCCTCTTAGTTCCTTAGAAAACAGCCTTCAAACTCGGGTGCACATAATTTCTTCCCCGACAAGTGAAGTGATATAAGTCAATGTGTAATACAAGATTTATTGGGTCATTATTTATCCGATGGACCAAAAATACTTACAATATTTTAAAGAACCAATAAGATGTATTTTAATATACAGTATTTGCTGTATCGGCATTTTTCCGATATCAATCTACATACTGTATAAACAGCGCAAAATCAAATTTCATCAAATATTGTTTCACTCAGAGGAAGGACGAAGTTCTTCCAAACGTAGTAATAGGTGATGCCCTTATAGAGAATGCAGATTCTACTAAGTTCTTGGGAATGTACCTTGATTGAGGGCTGACCTGGGATGACCACATTGATAATGTCTGTACAAAGGTTACCTCAGGCATTTCCGTCTTACGTAACCTCACAAAACTTTGCTCCCTCGATGTCTTAAAAATGGCCTACTCATATATCCCCACCTATCGTACTGTATAAGACTCTGGGGTAGCTGCGCTGCAACCAAATTCGAAAGGGTTTTTGGGCTCAAAAAAGAGCTTTTAGAATCATTTCAAAATTACAAAACAGAGAGTCGTGTAGAGACGTCTTCAGGGAGTTGGGAATGCTGACCTTGCCCTGCCTGTACATGCTGGAGGCGCTCCTGTACTGTCAGTTTAAAATTGAATTGGTCCAGGGCAGGGACGTCCATCACTATGAAACTCTTGGAAGGGACAATTTCCGTGGAGTCCGGTGTAGAACAATAGCGTCTGACCGCCTTCCTGCGCAGGTTGGGATTGGATTGCTTAATCAGCTCCCTGAACATATCACAACAAGCCAGAGTTTCAATACTTTCAAATATCGCTTAAAACACCTCTTGATGTCAAGAGTCTTTTACTCGGTTGGCGAGTTCATGGAAAGACGCTGGGAATAAAAATTCAAAATTTGGCCCCAATGACACTGATGTAAAGTATGAATGTAGAATGCCTGTAATTTATGTATGTACGGTTGATAGAGTGGTAGAATAGAGTAGGCCTATTATAATTTTGAATTTTATTAACATCTTATTTATTATATATTATTAAAACAAATATTGACTTTTGCAATACGATGTAATAATTGTTAATACTGCAATAAAAAATTGATTGCTTGCTTATATTAAAGTATACTAATTACTGTTCTTAACTATTATTTGAGTCACATAAATTATTATTATTGTTTAGTTTTCGTTGGCTCGTGTTTATTATCTTCATTGTTACTTTGCTGCAATTATTTATACTGTATTTATTTATTTTAGTATATTTGTTTGCTTATCATAGATTATTGTTTGCTGATTTTTTTCTGTATGGTTTTATTTTTACTTATCAGACATTTTAACATTGCTTGATACAGTATATGCCTATCTTAATTTACAATTAAATTTTTTTTGTACCATTTTGTGATTATTTGTAATGTGTGAAAACTAATTGTAAAAAGGTTCAATCCGTTAGGAATAAATAAACAATACGTTTTAGTTCCGTTAAATATTTTAGAATTATTGACATTTTCCCATATAAAACACGAAAAGATGTATACTTTCACTTTTTCACCTTACTGTTAGATACAATTTGCAAAAAACACCGTCCGTTTTACACAGCGAAAAACGTAAACAACTTTGGTTTCTTTCAACGATTCGGTTCGTAATGCTAATCGTATCGCAACATTTAAAATGTCATTTGAATGGTGAAGACCTATTCTAGTGGACCATGAGTTGTTTTTTGTAAAAATTAGAGTATTTTTATACTTTTTTCACGGTTAAATTTTATGAAACTTTAATTGCAGTTCTTGATATTTTTCAAATAAAAAACTCACAATGTCAACTTATGGTCCACTAGAATGGACCTTTCATAACTATAAATTGTTCACTATAACTCATTATAATAATAAACACGAATCGTACAGTTGAAATAGAAAACCATGTTTTGGCCCGCTGACGGTAAAATTGCAATGTTGCTATAGTGATGTCAATCTTTCAACGGTAATTTGGCGGTTTGGGAAATGGCCAACTCACATCAATGTGGTTACATTATATCAAACTAGTTAACCTTGCATAATATTATGTGAAAGTTCTAAGGCCTGTCGGCGCCGAAATTATTTGTACCTGATTTTTCGGTTTGTTCACTAGAAACAAAAAATCGGCCTATGAACAAGAGGCCTACGACAAATCCAATCACATCATTGTTTTCCTCGTTTAGTTTTACACGTTATGACATATTATTTTTTAAATTTTATTTTAAGTTCTAATAATTGTTAACTTAGTTGGGACATAAGAAGTACAGACATTTTATCTACTTTTCACTGTGCATCAACTTTACACATTTACACCCAAAACGCGTATTATCACATTTATAGTCTAAAACATGGTTAACAAGAATGTTTTCTATATGTTTTATAGTTTTCAGAATTTTAACTTTTCAAGAAAAAGGTTTGTATCAATTTTTTGAAACAACCTTATCTAGACTTCTAGAGGTCGTAAAATTAATTATTGATCTTGTTGTAATCCTAATGAAACGTGTAGTTACGAGACATTGTTTTTATGTGCTTAAGTAAACGATGATTTTAAATTGATTTAAATTGATCAATTATAAGTGAATTTAAATTGATTTAGGCCAAAACCACTGCATTTATTTACTTACGCATATAAAAGCATTGATTTTACGATACATACATTTATATAGTAAAATCAATGATAAAAGTAATGTATCGTAACTTAGATTACAGAAGGACTACAACTTGACCAAGTAATTAATTTTACGACCTTTAGAAGTCGAGATAATAGAACTTTTTCATTGAAAAGTTAAAATTCTTAAATATAGAGAACTTATATAAAACATTCCTTTCGGCCAAGTATTAAAAAATTAATGTGATAAATCAACTTGTTTTTTAGTAATAAAATTGTAAAGTTGATACACAGTGAAAACTAGTTAAAATTCTGGTTCTTTCTACATTCCAACTAGGATAAAAATTTACAACAAAATTAAAAATATCATGTGATCGTAGGCTACAACTAAACGAGAAAAAAAGTGATTTTATTTGTCATTGATCTATTGATCTATCTATTGATCTATTAATCAACCTTCAAACTCGAGTAGACCTACATTTACTACCGTCGACAGTAGTGCCCATTTATATTCAAACAATTTTATTATTCTGTTTCAATTTGAATTGCGCGTGTGAAAATTAAATTTAGATAGTATACCATAACATATCACTGGTGTCAGGACAATCATCTTAATTTGAATATAAATAATTGTTGCATAATGACTGTTAGTAGAAAAAAAGATCATATATGACTTTTCCATATAGTGTAAATAACTGCATACTTAATAGAGTTCGACGTTTCAGTGATTTAGGTGTTCTAATTTCAGATGAACTATCTTTTTCCGAACACATTCTTAGCATAGTAAGAAATGCTTATTGCACACTAGGGTTTATTTCAAGACTTAGTGGACAATTTAATGAAATTGCAACACTGAATATCTTGTTTACCTCGTTAGTCCGTCCTAGCATGGAAATCGCTAGTAATGTTTGGTCTCTTTTTACTCAAATATATTCTTAAATTATTGAAAAAATTCAGAAAATATTTCTGCGATCGTTGTATTTAAATCTATTGGGCCATTAAAACGCCCAATCTGGTTAATTAGATATGAGGAAATGTTGTTTATGTTTGGTTTTGATAGATTGTGTAAAAGACATAAAGTAGCTCAACTTTGTTTCTTACATGGTGTTATCACGGGGTTGTGGACGATCCATGGACTGTAGTCTGTTATATTAGATATGGAGAAATGTTGTTTATGTTTGGTTTTGATAGATTGTGTAAAAGACTTAAAGTAGCTCAACTTAGTTTCTTACATGGTGTTATCACGGGGTTGTGGACGATCCATGGACTGTAGTCTGTTATATTAGATATGGAGAAATGTTGTTTATGTTTGGTTTTGATAGATTGTGTAAAAGACATAAAGTAGTTCAACTTTGTTTCTTACATAGTGTTATCACCGAGGGTTGTGGACGATCCATGGTCTGTAGTCTGTTATATTAGATATGGAGAAATGTTGGACATGTTTGGTTTTGATAGATTGTGTAAAAGACGTAAAGTAGTTCAACTTTGTTTCTTACATAGTGTTATCACCGAGGGTTGTGGACGATCCATGGACTGTAGTCTGTTACATTAGATATGGAGAAATGTTGTTTATGTTTGGTTTTGATAGATTGTGTAAAAGACTTAAAGTAGCTCAACTTTGTTTCTTACATGGTGTTATCACCGAGGGTTGTGGATGATCCATGGACTGTAGTCTGTTATATTAGATATGGAGAAATGTTGGACATGTTTGGTTTTGATAGATTGTGTAAAAGACTTAAAGTAGCTCAACTTTGTTTCTTACATGGTGTTATCACCGAGGGTTGTGGATGATCCATGGACTGTAGTCTGTTATATTAGATATGGAGAAATGTTGTTTATGTTTGGTTTTGATAGATTGTGTAAAAGACGTAAAGTAGCTCAACTTTGTTTCTTACATGGTGTTATCACCGAGGGTTGTGGACGATCCATGGACTGTAGTCTGTTATAGTTTTGATAGACTGTGTAAAAGACATAAAGTAGCTCAACTTTGTTTCTTACATGGTGTTATCACGGGGTTGTGGACGATCCATGGACTGTAGTCTGTTATATTAGATATGGAGAAATGTTGTTTATGTTTGGTTTTGATAGATTGTGTAAAAGACTTAAAGTAGCTCAACTTTGTTTCTTACATGGTGTTATCACCGAGGGTTGTGGACGATCCATGGACTGTAGTCTGTTATAGTTTTGATAGACTGTGTAAAAGACATAAAGTAGCTCAACTTTGTTTCTTACATGGTGTTATCACCGAGGGTTGTGGACGATCCATGGACTGTAGTCTGTTATAGTTTTGATAGACTGTGTAAAAGACATAAAGTAGCTCAACTTTGTTTCTTACATGGTGTTATCACCGAGGGTTGTGGACGATCCATGGACTGTAGTCTGTTATAGTTTTGATAGACTGTGTAAAAGACATAAAGTAGCTCAACTTTGTTTCTTACATGGTGTTATCACCGAGGGTTGTGGACGATCCATGGACTGTAGTCTGTTATAGTTTTGATAGACTGTGTAAAAGACATAAAGTAGCTCAACTTTGTTTCTTACATGGTGTTATCACGGGGTTGTGGACGATCCATGGACTGTAGTCTGTTATAGTTTTGATAGACTGTGTAAAAGACATAAAGTAGCTCAACTTTGTTTCTTACATGGTGTTATTACGGGGTTGTGGACGATCCATGGACTGTAGTCTGTTATAGTTTTGATAGACTGTGTAAAAGACATAAAGTAGCTCAACTTTGTTTCTTACATGGTGTTATCACGGGGGTTGTGGACGATCCATGGACTGTAGTCTGTTATAGTTTTGATAGACTGTGTAAAAGACATAAAGTAGCTCAACTTAGTTTCTTACATGGTGTTATTACGGGGCTGTGGACGATCCATGGACTGTAGTCTGTTATAGTTTTGATAGATTGTGTAAAAGACATAAAGTAGCTCAACTTAGTTTCTTACATGGTGTTATTACGGGGTTGTGGACGATCCATGGACTGTAGTCTGTTATAGTTTTGATAGATTGTGTAAAAGACATAAAGTAGCTCAACTTTGTTTCTTACATGGTGTTATTACGGGGTTGTGGACGATCCATGGACTGTAGTCTGTTATAGTTTTGATAGACTGTGTAAAAGACATAAAGTAGCTCAACTTTGTTTCTTACATGGTGTTATTACGGGGGTTGTGGACGATTCATGGACTGTAGTCTGTTATAGTTTTGATAGACTGTGTAAAAGACATAAAGTAGCTCAACTTTGTTTCTTACATGGTGTTATTACGGGGGTTGTGGACGATTCATGGACTGTAGTCTGTTATAGTTTTGATAGACTGTGTAAAAGACATAAAGTAGCTCAACTTTGTTTCTTACATGGTGTTATTACGGGGGTTGTGGACGATTCATGGACTGTAGTCTGTTATAGTTTTGATAGACTGTGTAAAAGACATAAAGTAGCTCAACTTTGTTTCTTACATGGTGTTATTACGGGGGTTGTGGACGATTCATGGACTGTAGTCTGTTATAGTTTTGATAGACTGTGTAAAAGACATAAAGTAGCTCAACTTTGTTTCTTACATGGTGTTATTACGGGAGTTGTGGATGATCCATCGACTCTGGGTGCCATCAATTGGTACGTTCCGGCGAACGGTGGTCGAGCTAGCAGGCTGTTGACCCTGGTAGGGCTCATACTGCTGCTCACGCGTCATCGTTTCTGAATTCATCAATAATTGCATTGTATAATTCTGTAGCTAATGGGGTGGATGTAGCTATGAGTCCAACGGTTTTCAGAGCGGCTTGTGGCACGAGGCTCATCGAATGATCTCAAATCACATCACAGATTGTATTTAATTTTTATTTTATTTGTTTATTATAAATTTTGATTAGTTTTTTATTTGGAAGCTTTTTTTAATTAAATGCGAGTATTACTATGTCCTTCTTTTCAACAAGTTCGTACCAGATAATTACTTCAAATTGTGATTTCAGTCAATTATTATAATATGGAATATTTTTGAATAGGCCTATAACCTTTGCAACATTTTTTTCCACCAATATAAGTTAGTTAAAAGTTTCCGTCGATTCTTATATATAAAACTGCAGACAGGTGAAATATTTTCATTAATTTTATGCGACCCTTATAATTGGATCAGATCTGTTAGGGGACCAGTTGTAGGTTCAGCAATTGATGTATTGTACAGTAATAATCTTAATGCAGGTTTGTTTAAGTGTTTTCACTAATAAAACATTATTTTTCATAGTTACTTTTATACTTTTTTATTAATATTTTCTTGCTTTATTATTATTACAATTGTATTTTGGTTAAGAGATTATATGAGTTTTAATTTAAATATTGTATGTTCTATGTTATTTGTTTTGTCTAATTACAGTATTTGTTTATTGTATTGAACCTACAATAAAGATATTATTATTATATAATACGTTTATTTAATTGTATATACATTTTAGACATACATAGGATACAGTTATCAATATATAGTCAATATAATAGCGTTAGTAAAAAGTCTGGAGACAGCTTAATAGTTTTATTATTAATTGGGCTAGAGGATTAAAACTTTTCAAGTTAAATTGAGAGTTAAAAACAAATTTTTTAAAGTTCTTACTGACTCATTGCCTCTAATGGGTGACAGAGCACAAGTAGTTGGTAGATCATTTTAATAATTTTAAAGTACTGATCAAGCAAAGAATGCAGCAAACTGCACTTTTCAAAAGGATCGTCCATAAATTGACCTGGCTTATTGGGCTATTAATAAATAGTACTTTCTGAGCTAAGTCGAACTCAGATAGTAACAATGACTACAATCGTTCATCTACCCTCAACAAACTCATTCATGCCTCATATTTGCCCATATCTCTACGATCGGCGTCTTAGAGATGAATAATGAATAAATAAATGATGATTAGGCAAAGGTATTTTAAAATAAACTATACAATTTAGCTTGTTTGATTTAACTTTTTTTAATTAATTGTTCTGAGTTTGTTTAGGTTGGAATTTCCAAATTAGATAGCAATTAAAAAATAATAAGCATTTGGTATCTTGATCTAAAAAGATCTCTGAACAAATAATGAGTTGTTTGTTTCTTTGTTGTTACAATTTCGTTATAACATTCTTAATAAGTTATTTTATGTTCAAATGGTTACAAACCACTCAGAACAATATTAAATGTAGTGAAATTAAACTAATTACAGTAACTTCCACATTCTTCAGCTGAATTTTATGTGTATTAAAAAAAAAAATCTTTGCATGACCGTAATTTTTTAATGGTCCTTTTGAAGGACTTTTTGTGGCGTTCTTCTCTGCTAGACCAGCACTTTGAAATTATAAACGTATCAACCTATGCTTAGACTACTTTTAAAATTATCTACCAACTCCTTGTGGGCCGTCCCTCGTCGGAGGTAGATAGTCATTAAGAACGATTAAAACATTGGTTTTTACCTGCCAGTTTAACTTTTAAAGTTTTAATTCTCTAGCCCAATTATTAATAAAAATACTATGCCGTTTCCATGCCTTATACTAACCCTGTATAGTTATCTACAAAAACCATTAATAAAATAATCATAGTATAAATCCTTTAGTCAGTAAATTCAACTGTCTAAAAGCCTCTTGACCTTCCATAAAAATAGGTTATCAATGAAGGTTTTTATCAATTATTTTATAAGCTATCTCATAAGGCGATCGATTAGATTTAGTGGTATTGTGGTTTGGGTGTCTTGAGTCATAATTTGTATTGTAAGGTTTTATATTTTTGACAAAATATTTGCAAATTTCAAGAATATGCAAACAATTGTGTCAAAATTTAACGTGAAATATAAAAAAGGTCTACAATGGGTCTATAGTGTTTTCATGGATAATAATCTAATAGCTTGTTTATGAATTTTGGAAATCTTGTTAGGATTATTCAACAGAGTTGTTGTTGTTGTTTGTTGTTAGAATTGAGTAGGCTAATTTTGTTCTGCTCCAAACAAAGACAAATTCTAAGTAATTTAACTTTAAAAATTTGGAAATATTCGGTGTTGATATTTCGTTAGAAACACAAATTGAATGAAGTTTTAGGTAAAAAAACAATCCAAAGTTAGTCTTTTAGTCAACTAATCCATGTGCATATTCTAATTTAGTTGAACATTAACGTGTTGAAATACATGGTTTCACTTTATAAAATCGTGTTCACTACTTTCCTTGAGGCTTGGATCTAAGAGCACTCAAGGACCTTGCACAAATGAGTAAGTTAATTTCAATAAATTTAAATTAAATGTACGTTTAAACGTATAAATAAAATATGTACCTTATCAATTCATATCTAGGAAAATGAATCCGAATGTTTTGTGTTTTTACCCACTTTTCCTGTTCGGTGAAATTAGTTATGTTTTCGCAGGGAACGGCAACAGTCTCCCTCTCTTCGTCCTTTCTGTATGTCTCTCTCCAGCAAACGCAAATGTGACTAAAGAGCTGAGTTAATTGGTACGACAAATAGTCATCTGAGTGCTTATTTGAAACGTATCACTATAGGATAGCAGCACATGCGCACGTCTACAGCAAACGCATTAGTTTAGGCAGCCTATTTGTTTATTTTTATAACTAGTTATAATTTTTTTATCCCGTTTTATTGGGTAGGACTGCAACCTAAACTGTCCAGTACAAGTTAATTTTCTTATATATGACATTCCACTTGCTTGGATCGTAAAAGTTTTTTAAGTGAAATTACAAAATTACGAGAACTCATTTATACCTTTAATAAGATAGGCCTACTAATTTGTACCGTGTAGGTGTAGCATAGTATGGTCAATATAATAAAATGTTTACTTTATGATAAGATTATGTAATGTGTAAATTTGACTCAAAATCAATTAATAAGGAAAATTTAACGTTAAATATTTTAAAAGTCATTATCATGTGAAATTTTGGAATTTCATTCAACAAAACGAAATAATTTTGGTCAATATCACAGTAGCTTCATTGACACACCATTTTCTCTTCTGAGAAAACGCTAAAAGCTGACAGCACAAAAAACTTCCAACTGAAAATTAGGTCAGGACTACACGAAGCAGGTGGACAGAGATAAGAAACTAATAAACTTGATCACAGCTGGCACTGCGTCTCTCGGCCCAGCTGATTCATTGTGGCAGGAGGGAGGGAGTGGATGGCCTTGAAGCGTCTCGCCTGGACGAGTCCATTCCGGGGGGAGTTCCCCAGTTAGTAATAAAACCAGTGATTCATTGCCAAGCCGATACGAGCTTTGCTTCTGTGTTTGCCTTCTGTCTGCAGTGGCATGTTTCTGATAAATATAATCACTAGTGAGTTTGTTGACGCAATGCAACCGTGTATTATTTGGATTTACAAAACCTGGTAGTACCTATATCTCTTATAAATACCTACCCTAGGTGTGCAATTCAAGGTACATATTTTATTTGCGCGTTTGTTTAAATTAATTTAATGTATATTTAAATTAATAATGAAACTTTCAAATTAAATTTCATATCGTCGTGTAATGTCCAATCACTTTCAGCATTATTAATAGCCTACTAGTATTTTTTATTAACCTATTTGTGAAAATAGTTTGAGCTGTATTTAAGTTAAATCCCTATATATCAAGACAAATTCTTCCAAAACAGATCTATACATATACTTTTTGATTCCTTTTGCTTAAAAGAATTCAATTTGTTCTATCTAAATTTCCTACCATTGTTATATAAAAATATCACTCTATTATGACATTTACCAGTTAAGAAAGTCAATTAAAATATGCAAAATTATAATTTTACATATGTACATCTCGTATGACATTCCAGCAATGATGTTTTTATTTATCTAATCTTTCAGCCCAAGATAATCGTACCAATTTCAACTGAATATTTGGACAGATGTCATTTGTAAAAAAAATAAGTTTTATTCTACACTAGGTTGGTCAGTACCTTTTGTCCACTTTACTCTCAAAATGTTAATACAATTTATTTCACGGTTGCCAAAGAGTTTTATGAAGCCTATCTAATAGATAAGTCACATTAGACACTTTTATCTTAGTAAAGATTATTTTTTTAATTCTCTTACTTATCTATTAGGCCTATTAATTCTCTTAACATCTATCAGGCCTATTAATTATCTTGACTTATCTATTAGGCCTAAGTTACTTATAAGAAGACGAACTTTTATGCTAAGCAATAATTTATGGTCGAACGCCCTTACGAAATAACCATAACTATCGGCGCAGATATTTTGTGCACCCGAGTTTGAAGGTTGTTTTCTAAGGAACTAGGCCTTCGAAAAATCTAATCACGCCATTGTTTTACTCGTTTAATTGTACGTTGTGACATGTGCATTTTTAATTTTATTTGAAGTTTTAATAAGTGTTACTGTATCCTAATCCTAGTATAGATCCTAAAAAAAGTAGCCTAGCGGAAATTTATCTAGTTTTCACTGTACATAAAATGTACAACGTTACTTCTCAAAACCCCGTCAATTTATCGCATTTATATTTTAATACCTGGCTGACAGTAATTTTTTCTTAAAGTTTTATACATTTTAGAATTTCAACTTTTCGAGAAATAACACAACTTCTACTGTAGAGGTTGTGAAACGAATTAGGCCCCCTAAGTTTACTTGGTCTTTTGTAATCCTCATGACATGTATACTAGTTATGTATACATGTATAGTAGATACGATACATTACTTTCTTCATTATTCATTCATAAGACGCTGATCATATATATATATTTACTTTCATATATGTAAATTAAGCGGTGATTTTATATTGATTTAAATTTATAAATGTAAAGTTATTTTAAATCTATTTATAATCGTGTATGTACTTATTAATGTATTAAAGATACATGTCATAATGATTAATACAAGATCAAGTAATAAATTTTACAACCTCTAAAAGCCAAGAAAACAATGTTTCTGGGAATTGATAAGAATTTTGTTTCTCAAAAAGTTAAAATTTATAAAACTTATAGAAACAATTCCTATCAATCAGGTTTTAAAATTGAAATGCTATATATTAACTGGTTTTTAAATAATAACTGTGTAAATTTGATGTATAGTGAAAGCTAGTTTAAATTGCGGTTTGTTTTTATTAAAAATAGGATAAAAATTATTAAAACTTGTAATACAATTAATTTTTAAACACATATTTAATAATAATGTAAAATTAAACGAGGAAAACAATGGTTTGATTTGATTTTTCATAGGTCTCTTAGTTCCTTAGAAAACAGCCTTCAAACTCAGGTGAACATAATTTCTGCGCCGACAGTTGTAATTTGACAGTTTTTCCTAAAAAATCATTATTCAGTCTTAAATATTAGGGAAGTAGAATTGTATAGTTCCCAAATAAAATATGCATACTTTAATTTTATTGAATATATTATATTCAATATTGAAAATATATTCTTTTAATATTTTCAATATTGAAATAGTTTTAATTCTGCCTAGAGTGTAAAATGCAAGAAACCGGGTTTGTTTCTGTCACTATTCATTTACATAAATTCGGTCGGTGTTCACCGTTAATAACTGCAAATTTAAGAATGATATTTTAATAGAGGCTTTATCAAATTTCTTTTAGATTTTCGGGTAGAGTGATGATAAAATGGTTTAAATGTAGTTCTAAAGAAAACATATGATAATTATTTGATCGAGCACATTATGTTTCTTTTCTTCAATTTTTTTCTCAAAACACTCACAAAATGAGCTAATTTTGAATGTACTCAAAACTCTTGGGGGTAACCATTTTTCTTCTGCGAAATGTTTAGTTTTACCAAGAAGAAAAATGCGGAATGTTGTTCTGATGAAGAGTGTAAGTGTTTGAAATTAATAAGGATGTACCGGCAAAGAGCCTATTTGGATAAGTTTAAGCCTATATATTTTAGGTTATGTTGAGTATTGTTAGATTAGGTTTTTTTTATGTAAGGTACGTTAGGCTCTAATAGGTTAGGTTTAGCAAGGTTAGGTTGGCTTTATTGATTATTTCTTGTTAACCTAACCTAATTAAACCTAACACGGCCTAACCAATATCTGACATAACCGAACCAAACCAAACATAACCTAAACAAACCAGACAACCTTACTGAAACCAGCAAATGTTCGGCTCTAAAACGCTTAATAATTTTCCGATGGCAAAACCCTAGCCATATTTGTGTTCAGGACGTAATTCCGCATAATCTGAGTAACCAGAACAATATACCAATAACGCTAGATTTAGGAATGGAAAATTGTTCCGTTTTCCCTCATTTTCAGTTTTCCCCCCATATATTTTTCAATTACACTTTTTGTGAGTGTTTTGAGAAAACAAAAATAATTGTAAAAATCATAATTTGCTCTATACAATAATTACCAAACATACACAAAGTCAAATAAGTGGAGAGGCTGGAAAGGGTGCCATCTTGGATCTATTCTTCATAAATAAATAAATTAAATATACAAGAAATGCTAAACCGAGCAGGTAATTTTTTGTATATTTTATTTTAATGTTTGTGATAGACGTAGGCCTTATTTAAAGTGATTGTAATTTCAAAAATCAGTTTAAATTGATACTCTAACACAAAAGAAATATACATTAAGCATTTATTTAAAAATTTGCCAATATTTAAATTGTACTGATCGTCAATGAAAAGTAGTCCTATATGATTGCCAATAATGTTATGTTTTCCTGTATTTGTGAAAATGTAACATTTGACTGTGGAGAATATGGAAGTTGGGAATTTAAAAGAATTTCTCTTTTCAGCCACCCCCCTCCCCAAGTCCTTAGATACGATTTGAAAGATAAGCGATTGGGGAAATGAACGAAATATGCTATAAAAGCGAATATTATCGTAGAGGATTTTATTCACAATGATATTTCCCGTACATTCAGATTTTTTTCTTCTTTTTCCCACAGTTACTAAGGTAGAATATGCGTAGCTATAGTATAAACATTATTATGGTGGCGTATCTTTTTTACATAATAATAATGATGCAAAGCCGTCGACAGTGAGACTAGGTGCATATTATATCGGTTCTTGATTACCGACTTGGATTTCACTGGATTTTACCAGTAAAAAACCAATTATTAATAGTCTTATTATGCCAAATGACAACATAAGATTTGATAAGACAGTTGCCCGTCGTGGTCCCAAGCGGATTTTACTGCCTTTCTAAACACATTCATTTGTACAATACATTCTACCATTACAATTAAGGGCTGGGTTGAAAATTCGGGTCTGAATCCCTCTTCCATTTCAGTGCTCTGACTCTATGGGCATTATGCCCTGACGAATGCGTCAGTTTCTTTATTTTATAGTTATCAGATGTGCTTTGTATGTTTAGTATAGTATAGAACAGGTAATCATAACGGTAATCATATAGAACAGGCACCTTGTCGATTTATTTGGTGAACTTTTTTTCATAATATATACATTGCTAAGAAACAAGAATATGATTTTTCAGAGGAAAATCCAAAAAGCTAGAGAGAGGTATAACTATCGCAAACCTAAATAGTTTTCAAATTCGTTTTTAACGTTAAAAAACATTTGATATTGAAACAAAAGTTTAAAAATACAGAAATATGCCAACAATCTTGTTTTTCGATTTTCTCAGTCAAAATATCTTATGTAAAATATAGGCCATTACTGGTCCATTTTGGTGAATATATAGTGTCTTATTAACTTTGGAGTTCAAACACGTAATACACATAATACAATTCCAAAATATAGCACAATATTAACAAAACTAACATAAATTAACTGTATTTTATGTTAATAAATAACTGTAATTTATGTAGTTTTGTAAATAATCACACTGGTGAGGTTTGAGTAGTAACTCTTCATTATACACATGTATTTAGCTATATTAATTTCATCACCTCTAATAGAACTTTATCTCTTAAGTCAGCTGTTCGAGCCAGCTGACAATGCCAAAGTCATAATATCAGGTGCATATTTTGTGTGGAAGGATGTCCGGCAGGATTTCCTCAAGGACAGGCTACCGACTTTATTGTAAATCTCCAATTGTTGTGAGGGATGTGTTTAGGCTATGTTAGGTTTAGAGAATTAAAAGGGTTTTATTTATTAAAAATAATAATTTTACTGCAAAACATTTATAAATTCGTGGGTAATTTTTGCGCTCTTTAGACGCCATGCCAATTTTGACTTTTTTATTACCAGTTGGTAGAATCATGGCCATATTTTGTGAGAAAACACTTATTATTCCGCGGAAATAACGTTTTATTCGAAAAAAAAACGAAAATTCTAAATTGTTGAAAATGTTATTTTTATATTTATCTCCGTTATTTTTCGTGATTTTTTTTATAACTTAAAGAAATTTGATGTAGTTTTTCGTGCTAAACACGTATTTGAAAACTATTTTGGTCTACGACAGTTATTTTTCGAGATATTACGGAAAAACTACGTTCACGGCAAATCACCTATGGTGCTCATATGCACAATGTTAATAGGAGCTATGAGTAGCCACCAAAAACGAATTCGCACATAGGCTATACTTGCCGGAGTGACGGTCGCCAGGCCGTCACGGAGGCCAAGGCCCGAATTATATATTCTTATTCAGCATTAAAAAACAAGTAAAATGATATAAAAACTGTTGAATAATTCAAAATTTTAAATAAGTTGTTTTTTCACTATCATCTTAAAACTAATTTTTCGGCAAAAAACGAGTTTTCCGCGGCTAGAATCAACCTCCTCAAGAGTTATAAATTTATATTTTGCCACTTTTTCAACAATAAGTCGCATTTCCAGAGGCGTCTAGAAAGTGCATAATTACCAATTCGTGTTCACATTAAAGGTTACATGAAATCTCAAAATAACGATATCTCAAATATTTTTGCTTATTTAGTACAAGTTTTTCTATTTTTATGTAAGAACCGCGGGATGAAATTATCTTCTTTGGCAATGAAATTATCTCCTTTTTGACCATTTTGAATGTAATTTTATTTTTTAAAGGTGAATATATAGTGCATGGTTACCGGCCGGAATTTTGGTAAAAACTATAATTTGGTTAGTTTTTTATTTATACATTTAAATTTTAAAAAGTATAATCAGGCACTGAGGAGCTGTATTTTAAAACGTTCGTTCTTTTTAACAAATCAAAAAGTGTGGTATTTTCTCCATTTATTTATTTATACTGTAGGATGAACATATTTAGCATTATCCTTGCCTATGCATCGTATAAATAGGATTTTCAAAAAGAATAATCCATTACCCAACTTTTTCGTCATGCAGAGTTGCAAACGGGTCTCAACTGCATTACTGTGAGTTGAAAGGCAACTTTCACATGTAGGGATGGCAACGATATATCGATAAATGTGGCAATAGATAAACATGTTTCGATATATTAGTATCGACTACATCGATATTTAGGTCCGATATCATATCACTAAACACTGACGTTATTCTCCCTCCTCAAAATCATCACGATTCGAAAAACACATTTACAACACATTTGTGTTGCCTAACCTATAAGAGGCAATTTACAACACATTTGTAAATTGCCTCTTATACGTACAAAACATGCATTGAAATAATAAATTAACTTTATTTAGTTTTTTACGTGAGGTTAACGCACTAAAATCAATGAATACAAACTCTATAGAGTTTGTATTCATTGCTAAAATGTAGTTTATTGTGGACCAGTGGGTGGAACGGGTAAATGAAGTTGTGTGTGAGTTGACAACGCTGACTCTGATGCCTTGCTTTCCTAGTCAGTCGCCTTAGGGTAGAAAGAGACAGACAGCGTAGCGCAGCGCAGCGTATTTTTTAAAACAAAATCATGCATTGATTCGATGCAAGACACACTAGTAGCGTTTTTCAGCGCAGCGTAGCGTAGCGCAGCGCAGCGTATACCGGAGGAACAAACTGTTTTGTTTTTCTCAGAGCGTATTGGAGCGTATTCGAGTGAAGACATTACTCCCGTCAGTGTTTTTGTACAATGGACATGGAACTACTGATCTCCGAGGTGTTTGTCAGGACCCCGATCTGGCAAACAAAGCACAAACAACACCACAACCGTGGCATGATAGACAAGATGTGGGACGAGATATCAGCAGCTCTAAATTGTTCAAGTAAGAGAAATTACAATACGTGTTAGTTATTTAATTGTACAGTACGGTATGCCACACAGAAGAAATAGGTGCTTTTTGTTGTAGTTATCACTGTTATGTTGAAATGCGCCCAACCAAAATGGTTCGTATATTAATAGAATTAAACCTGCAATGCGCTACGCTACGCTCTCTGTGTGTATTGGACTACATTGCGCTCGGATACGCTACGCTACGCTGTCTGTCTGTTTTTACCCTTACAAACCATTATTACATTATTCTTTTTTAATTAACATAATAATAAAGGTATATTAATTCTTATTTTTATTTTTTTCATTGAACCCCATAGACCACAAAGTTGTTTCGTGTTGATGCAGTTGTTTCATATTTACATTCAATAGGCCATTCTATATAGTGAGAGCAAAACATGAGTGTATTTTTGGTCATAACATAAGAGTTAGTGCATAATTTTAAAGAGATTAATTATTTACAATTCTATACTTCGGTTACCCGATATATCGATATTTTTGTTTCGATATTGCCGTTAGATCGATATTTTGAAAATATTTGCCATCATGGGATTTGCAGCGTAGCGCATCCAAGCGGGTTTTTTTCCGCCAGGATATAATGAGTCAAATGGGAGAGTTCAGCAGACGGAGTGAGGAAAAACAGCACTCAAGTAAAATCCACCGAACGGTGTGCTAAGTGCAGCCGCTTGTTTCTGGGACAAATTGTCGGCCACGCGGAAAATCCCCTGCTTACTTGGCACCTGTGTTACGTTACTGAAGCACTTCCGGGCCCATACACCTTGACGAACCGAAACTTCAATGCGGGCTACAACCGGAATTCGCTTCTCGAAAAACACCCAAAACACAGTTTCAATTTCAAGGATTCGATCCGTCATAATGAAGTCGAACTAGAAGTTTCATTTGATAGGTGGAGAACTCCTGTAGTAGAGCATAATTTGTTTTTGGTAAACAATTGAGTATTTTTACAACAATGCCATTTATTTATTTCCACATGGTTTTAATGGACATTGTCACTCTAAAATAGAGGGGGGGGGGGGTTGCCAGGATAAAAATATGATATCATCCTCAATCTTGGCTGGGCTAGTCTGAGACTGTGAAGAGTTGTGTGCTAGGATGTTTTTATAAACACATTAAAAATAAATGTTGAATATATAAGTTGTTGACACTTAATATTTAAATAGCCCGAGGGCTGTGTTGTGTGTCGAAAGTATTACAACCAAATAAGATTGGGGGTAATTTTGAAGAAAATCGAAATACGTTTACGGCAACTTTAACCACTGACTTAGAACGTCACATCGATAGAAACGGTTTAAATTAATTGTTACAAAAGTGTCACACATAACAAAAAGTGCCATTTTAATAATTTTGCAGTAAAGGATGGGCAGTTTCCATAATTTTATTTATTTATTTTTATTTATTCATAAGACGCCGATCGTCAAGATATGGGCGAATATGGATTTCGAATGAGTGTGATGAGTGTAGATGAGCGAATTTAGTCTTTGTTACAAACTAAGGCCGACTATTTCTTAGAAAGTGTCGTTAATTAATAGCCTAATGACAAATGAACAGCTGGTGGTTATCAGCTGATCCTTCTCAAAATGTATTGACTCTGATTGGGATCGAACTGAGAACCTTTAGCACATGAAGCTGGGATTGAACCAACTACGCTACCGACCAATAATAATAAAAGACATAAGACCAATGCTCATTATTATTATTTTTTCTTTTTAAAGCATTCCCCTTCATCAGTCAAAACTAATTTTTTTTTACAATAAAGGTTCCTATTGTTAAAACCGCGAAATATTTGTCATATTCGTACGGGCTTATACTTATTCACTTCGTCAGTCCAAATATTTTTTTAAAAACACTTTTTAATTAAAGTAACTTATGAAGCAAAGTTATTTTATTATTTAATTGTATTTCAACAGAAGTAATAGGAACATTGAGAAATTGTGTTATTCAATTCTGTTTAGTTGATATTTAGACATACTCGTTAATTACATGGTTGCAAAATTGGTGCTACTCGAAAGAAAATTAGGCCTTCCTGTTAGCCAACAATCCAGTTTGCAAGCAAATAGGTGATAAGGTTGGGATCCTGGTTAGGGATGGCAAATCTTCTCTACATATCGATATATCGCAAAGCAAATATATATCTAACGATAATATCGAAATATAAATATCGATTATCCGATTTATCGATTTGTAAATTATGTATCTGTTTAAAATGATGCATTAACCTTTTATGGCATAACCAAAAATACACTCATGTTTTGCTGTCACTATTTAGAATGTAAAAATGCCTACTGAAAGTAAAAATTATATACATTTATCTACACTAAACAAGTTGTGGTCTGTGAGGTTGAATGAAAAAATAAATCTAAATAAGAATAATTATACCTTTAATTATTATGTTAATTATAAAATAATAATGTAATAACATTATTATTTTTTCACATGTATAAATGCTATTAGGCTTCTTATAAACACTCAAAATTAAACAAATTAATCTTAGAGTCAGCGTTGCCAATTGACACATAACTTCATTTACCCGTTCCACCCACTTGTCTACAATAAACTACATTTTAGTGTGTTAACTTACTTTTAAAAAAAAGGAAGAAAAAACTGAATAAAGTTACTATATTAATTCAATGCACGTTTTTTGTACGCAAAAGAGGAAATTTAAATGTTTTTTTTCGAATCGTAACGATTTTAAGGAGAGAGAATAACGTCAATATTTAGTGATATGTTATATCGGACCAAAATATCTATTTGGCCGATATTATCGAAAGAAAATATCGATACTAATATCGATATATCGACGCATATTTATCGATATTTCCGATATATCCATATATCGTTGCCATCCCTAATCCTGGGTGGGTAGTTTTCAGTTCCCGAACATGTCTGAGAGATCCTTTTTTTGTTATTCTAAGAAACTAGTCAGTTTGATTTAATTCATAATGATTATTTATTGAAAAATATGTAGTTAAAATTACTCCACTACACTACAATACATACACTCCTTTAAAACACAAATATCGATTTGGACATAGCAAATATTAAAACCGGTATATTGAAAAAAACAAACAAATAATAAATAGTGAGTTTATGATAGTATATTTACTATAATTAAAACACAATCCTTAAAAATGCTACAAACAAAAATGCTAAACATAAATAAAATCTTTAAAATTTACAAATCTTAAGAAATGAGGAATTGTCTGATGTATCTGGATTATATTAAATTGAAATGTGTATTGTGATGTTGAGTTTATTACTCCAGCCTCCAACCGCCTCGTTCGCACGGTGCCTTCGGTTAGTAGCAATTCCATATAAAAATATATGTTAAACAAATAGTTTGTAAGAAAAATAAAGTATGTTACATAGTCGTAAGAATTTATGCAAATAGTGTATTTAAAACACTAATAAGACATATAACAAACAGATTTAATGATATTAATGCGTGAATTTAAATGTTTATAAACTAGATCAAGAAACTGTATGCAGATTTGATGTTGAGCAAGTGTGATCTCGGAGTGTTTATGATTATTTTGACAATGTAGGGCAGATTTCCAAAATATATTTACATCTACTTAGAGCCAAAATAATAGTGTTTTCACTAATATAAGTGTTATTTGCACGAAATGATCTATAAAAATAATTCCATTTTATAATAAAGGACCCATGCCAACTATAGAAACAACATCTGTCTATAGCCAAAAAAGCTAAATCTATAACTTTTTGGAATAGTCCAGTATTTACTCACTCACCTTTTACTTTCTCCCGTATGCATTAGCACAGAGAAAGTATTGTGATAGTCCAAAAAAAATGTTGTTAAAAGTTGTTCTAAAAATTTATTTTAGGGTTCTTTGAACCCGAAAGTGTTTTTTTCGAAAACAAAAATATGTTGGGTGTCCGTATGTGTGTATGCCTGTGTGTAAGTGCAGTTCGCTGGAGACCAGACGGATGGATTAATTTTTATTAATTTTTTTTAAGGATGAGGCCAACCTCCTTCTTAACCTTACTCTCCGTTCCTCATGGACTATTGATCTATGCGAGAAACTTAATCAGACAGAGTAAGGGGGCGAACCAGTACAGTACAAAGTGAATATTACTGATAAATCTTCCAGTCTAGGGCGGATTCGCTATCTCTATCCCAAGCTCAAAGTCCTGACGCCTTAGACCGCTCGGCCACCGGCTCGCCCAGAATAAGATGTCTCATGCCAACTTATCAATTAATATGTAATTCATTTATAACACCTGCAATGTCAACATATATTATAAATAACACAATGATTCAAATTTACTGGCAATAAGTACATTCCTACTTATGGATGATTCTATGGAATTACTCCACTTTGGTAAACCCCTGACATCCGACCCCACACACGCATGCGCGTAAAGTAGGTCAGTACTTGGCAACAACTCGCTCTGTCGCCGTGCGTGGTTTGTCCGCCCGTTCGTAATGAACCCGCCTCTTGTTATCTCTGACCATCTCGTCCTTTCTCTTATCTCCTCTCCAGTGCTCGAAGTGAAGTGTCAAGTGAGAGAAGAGAAGACCATGTGACTACTGTGAACTCCTATGAACATGGTAATACCTCCCTTTTAATAATCATTCTCGGTCCTCTTATCTTCAAGAACAGTTTTCCCCCCTTTACCTTACAGTAGGTGAATTTAGCCAATATCTCCAGACTATTTTTCACTTTTTCAAAATTTTAGCCTTTTAAATTTTTATGGGCAAAAAACATACAAAAATGGAATTTTCTCAAAAACGTCATTAACGATTTTGATTAAATTTTCAGGAAAGATGTGCATTACAAATAAAAATATTTGATTAAAAACTGCATGTCTCTAACTTTACTAGTTTTTTAGTTTTGGCAAAAAAACATATTTGGGAATCAAACTGGTAATTTTGAAAGTTTTAATTTTTTTAGTTTTTAATATGGGAGAACGTTTATGCCAATTTTTGCAACCATTTATTCAGTTGGTTATTTCTGCCGGCGTCATTCAGTTAGTATGCGTAAACAGGAAATATCTCATATCATGGACCATCGTCCACAACCATGTTTGGTTGTGTCCGCTCGATTGTTGCAATCAACGTGGACTCTACTATAGGCCTAAATAGAGAAGTCTGGGGTGTCCATGCTGAATGGTAGTCAAAGTTCGGATGTTGTGTAGGGAAAAGAACTGAGTGAAAGACCTGTCAGTTAGCTGAAAATCAGACCAACACTACGCGGTTCGCATTCCACGTAAAGCTGTAGGACCCATAGTTGCCCCTGGTTATTGGGCTATTAATAAATAGTCCTTTCTGAGCTAAGTCGAACTCAGATAGTAACAATGACTACACTCGTTCATCTACACTATCGCTCCTCAAATTTGCCCATATCTCTACGATCGGCGTCTTAGTGATGAATAATGAATAATGATGAACCACTCAAGCACACTGGAAAAATATTTTTTCTCTGGATCGCAAACTGGAAAAATATTCTTTTGGTACATACGACTGTTCGTCAACTAGTCGATTTTACACTTGTTTGCAGACAAGATTTAACAGCCTCGAATTACGAATTTGCGTATATTTCACCAGCAGTCCGTCTCGGAGACCAGGCTGCCGCAAACTTAAATTCTTATAAAGGATGTGTTTAGGCTATGTTAGGTTAGGTTCGTAAAAGGCGTGTTTTATAAGTTAAAATAATAAATCCAGCACAAAACCAATTATTGGCCTACGTACCATAATCAACGTAAAAACATGTTTTAAAAACGTAAATTTCAAAAAAATCTCAAAATAACGACCATTAACGCCTTTGGAACACAAAAATTTGTTTTTTTTGAGGCAAGTAAAAAGATTTTTTTTATTAAAGGAGAAACCGATCTTCTTCCTAACCTTATTAACCTTAAAAACATAATTACTGAACTGAACTGTGGGAAAAATTATATCTTGTTTAAGATTCTAATTGTATAGACAATTCGACCTTTGAGGTACGGAAATGAGTTTATAATTTTTTTACTTCGTTTAAATTTGGTAAATTTGAGTGGGATGGACTTAAGGTTGCTAATAGCCCATTGAGAGGGTCAGAGGTAAATCCCGGATTCTCATATTTTGCAGTAGGAATTGTTTACTCTGGTATCAACTATGAAAAAGACCAACAAAACATTCGACAAGGACCCTGTTCTATACAATTAACAAAATGATTAAATTAAATTATGAATGCCAATGTATTCTCTTAATAGGAAGAATTAAACGTTGAGGGGATGTTTCTACCCATTAGGAATGGAATTTCAAGAAGTCGTTTCTTAGAGGGTACAAAACGCTATTTTTTTTCTTCAAGTGTTATAAAAATACGGCTCAGTTATTCCGGAGGTTTCGTGATGTTTTTGGATTTTATATAAAACTAAAAATTCACGTTAACACAGTTTGCATACAATGCCACAAAGTTATAAATTCATGTCGGGTGAGTTGGACTACACGCTGACGTAATAAAAGATACGACATTGTTGGCTACTAGGCCTACAGTCAGAATTTTCACAGTTCATATTTGGGCAAACTGAAATATACATTTTATTACTCTGATGCTAATTTATCTAAACGTTACTAATTTTATACTTTGATCCCGTAACAAAGCATAAGTTAGAAAAATGTTATTCTTACAGAATACTGTATGTGTATATATATTCCCAACTTGAAAATATTTGACTTCTTCCAAATTTATTTTGTCTTACGATGAAATATTTTTATTTGTTTAATTCGCTTATGCTGGGAGAGTTACCAAACTGTTTTCTACTTTCAAAGTAGTAGCTTGGGGCGCCCAAATGTTTTCTCGACGAGTAGTACTGAACTCCCCCTAATATGGACTCGCCCACAATCGCTCAGTAGGGGGGAAACTCTGTAGGAGAGGAGAGGGCAGCTGACCGACCCCGACCGGTGGTTCTGCCACAACGGTGTGATATCGCATTCGCTCACATTGACCCGGCATCGCTCCCTTTTTATCTCTTCTCGCGTCCATTTTCTCCTCTCTTATTTCCCGTAATTTGCATTGTTTGTGGTGAATGTAAAAAGGTCTGGTGAATATAAAAAAGTCTGTATAAAAATGCAAAATCCGTACTTTAGTTTGGAAGTGAGAATTTCAACTAGTTACCATTTGTTTTGAGAAAACAAAATTTACCAATTTGAAAAATATTTCTTCATAAATGGAAAGGAAATGAAGAAGGGTTCTTTGGCCGGTTTTGCAGGCTCACACATAAACGCACCGAACATATTGTAATTTTATCAAAGCCTTGTCATGTTGTACTAAATGAGAATTCTATTGATATGAAACATACAAAATAATATTCATTTTAAAAGATTTTGCGAGCTAATAAATTGAAAATATAAATTTCAAAAGCACGTATCTTTAAAAATTTAAATATATATATTTATTTATTTTTTTAATAACAATAAATGTAAAACAGTTTTACAATCTATTTCCGTACGTAGAAATATGAAAGTTTTTGTAATGATTACAAGCATATTTTATATCTTTTAATATATAATATATTATTATTTAATTATAATATAATATATCGTATTCATCATTTTGTAGAAAACTGACATAAATGCTTCAATGTTCATAAATAAATTTGAAATGTAATAAATTACCAACATAATACATGCTATAGGCCTACTATCCAAATTGGTCCACGTAAAAAGAAAAATATTTGTTGTGAAAAAAGGTTTGGCACCCAGAAGGAAAAAATAAAATGTAATCTGTTTTGTATCACGGTTTGTAACATAATTTTGGAAAAATTTAATAATTGGTGACCAATCAAGAAGTTTATTGCCATTGATCTGTCATACAAAAAATAGTCACAGTCAATGTTTTCAATTAAATTTAATATTATCTTTATTTCACAAAAACATGTACTGTACAGTAATACAAAAATAAACCTAACTATTAAAAAATTAATTTAAATGAAAAATATTTTTTTTGAAAAAAGTTCGGCACCCCGAAGGAAAAACCTGTGTTGGGGTTAACTGCATTAGGCCTATATATAAAAAAAAACAAACACCAGGAATTCATAATATTATTAGCCTACAAAAATCAGGCAGTCAAATAATAATAATAATAATACATCTTAATTTGCCATTGGATAAATACAATCATAGACAATGTCAAATATACAGCAACAGGCCAAGTCATTAAAAAGTTATATTAACAGTGAATCAAAATAAAAAAAAATAAGCTTCAGGTTGTATATCCCTAACATGTTACCCAAAAACAAATACATAAATCAATTACAATAAAATATGGCTAAAAGTTAATATTGTCAAGCATAAAAAATTCCTCTAAAGTGTTAAATGGATTTTCTTAACTCCAACAATAAAATTTGTTTAAAAATAGTTTCTGGTCGTATTTATTGATTAAAGTCAAGAGAAAGTTGTAAGTTTTCAAGCTTTGAACGACATGGCTATCAAGTGTTTTTGTAAGTCTGTAAAATTCTATTTTTGCATTATTTTTCTGTCTAGTATTGTGGCTATGTGTGTAAGATGTGAAGTTAAGTAGGTGAGGGTTTTTAAAAACATAATTTACTAAATCAAACAAATATAAATTAATAACGGCTGGTAATTTAAGGATCTGAAGAGTGGTTTACAGTGTTCTGTTAAGCTAGATTCAGAAACTACTCTAACCGCTTTCTTTTGTAAGATTAAAATTCGTTTAGAGTTCCCAAAGAAAATTAGGCCATATCTAAAGATGGACTGAAAATATGCGTAGTATGCTGTTTTTACATAACTAATTTTAACGCAATGTGTCAAACGTTTCAAAAGAAATGTTACTCTAGATAGTCGGCATGCAATATAATCAATGTGTTGATTCCAGTTAAGGTTTTCATCAATGAAAACACCCAGAAATTTTACACAAGAAGAAAAATCGTTATTATTGATACATGTATCAATTGGACCTTAAGCTAAACAATACATTTTTGGTTTTGTCATTATTTAAAAGAAACCCATTCGCTTGAAACCACTCAGACGCATTTAGGATGGTATTTTGTGCTAATAATGTAATGTCAGCAAGATGTTTACCTGTATTAACAAAGGTAGAGTCGTCTGCATATAATATGGTTGTGGTTGATATACTTGAAGGTAAGTCGTTAATGCAGACTAGGAATAAGAAAGGTCCAAGAACGGACCCCTGTGGAACGCCATATTGCATGGTAATTTCATGCAAACTGTAAAAACTAGACAAAATACTGCATTATCATCTAAAAACTCCTTAACAGAACAATGTTTGCTGTATGCATTTTTCTGATTCATAGCCTCCCAATTTGATATTTGGGCGTTTACTTATTATTGTTTTAATTAAGCAATATTTAACATGGCATCACACGTTACAGTTGAGGGTGGAAAGTCATGCTTTTTTTGGACTACATCTAATTTCCGCGAGTCCTCTTGGAGGCCCATCCCAGGTATTTTCTTTCCTTGGAATTATTTGCAAACAAATAAACAACACCCTTTGATGCCCTTTTTAGATACGTGATATCGTAATGGAGTGGAATTGTGGCACCACTGGGGCTGGAAGGTGACTTAGAGCCGTCCCTGGACTGGTCGTCTCAGCAGGAGACCATCAGGACAAGGAGACAGGTAGCGAGGATGGTCGGACCGGACTCCTAAGAGTGTAAGTTCTGGTAGCGTTGATTTATTACAGCAGTAGGGTAAATCCAATATCCTCAAATGGTACAAATGAATAACAAAAATTGAAATAGGCCTTTTCTTAGTCTTAAATAATTTTAAACCTCAACTTTATTTTTGAACCAAAAGGAATAAAATGAAACGTAGGCCTACCTGTTATTATAGAAGATTCACTACTGTCTGCGCAGAAATTATGTGCACCCGAGTTTGAAGGCTGTTTACAAAGAAAGTAAGAGACCTATGAAAAATCCAATCATACCATTGTTTTCCTCGTTTAAATGTACTTACGTTATGCCACAGGAATGTTTAAATTTTACTATAAATTACAATAATTTTTATCCTAGTTGGAAAGAAAAAAAAATACCAGAAATTTCACTAGTGTTCACTGTATGGCCTAAATCAAATTTACACCGGTGATTACTCAAAAACCCAATGATATATCACATTTATATTTTAATACGTGTTTGATAGGAATGTTTTCTGTAAGTTTTACGAATTTTAAATTTCCAAGAAAAATTTCTTATCAATTCACTAAAACATTGTTTTCTTGACTTCTAAAGGTCGTAAAATTAATTACTTGGTCTGGTTGTAATCCTTATTATAGTTACGATACATTACTTTCATATGTGTAAGTAAATGCAGTGTTTTAAAATCGATTTAAATCAATTTGAAATAACTTTAATTAATATAAATCAATATGAAATCACTGCATTTACTTAAGCATATAATAATAATGCAGCGTGATAAAACATGTCATAAGGATTACAACAAGACCAAATAATTAATTTTACGACCTCTAGAAGCCAAAGAAACAACGTTTCAGGGAATTAATTAGAACTTTTTTTCTTGAAAAATTAAAATTATAACATCTATAAAACTTATAGAAAACATTCATATCAATCAGATAGTAAAATATAAAAGCGATACATTAACGAATTGTTTTTAGTAATAACGATGTAAATTTGTCGTACAGTGAAAAATAGTTAAAATTCCAGTACTTTTTTCCAACTAGGATAACAAGTATTAAAACTCGTAATATAAGTTTAATGTGCAAATATCATAACGTACAATTGAATGAGGAAAACAATGGTGTGATTGGAATTTTCGTAGGCCTCTTAGTTCCTTAGAAAACAACCTTAAAACTCAGGTGCACATAATTTCTGCGCCGACAGTAAACAAATCAACGTTACTCAACACAAATGTATCTATATGTATAAAATCCAATGTAGGCCTATGTTTGTCTGTCCTTTATGCGCTACCAAACCGTCCAGCCGATCGCCATGAAACTTGGGGAAGTTGTTCTATATACCCCAGGGAAGGTTTATGTCCTATTCCCGTTTCTTTAATCCCTCAGGGCTCCGTCCCTTGGACTTCTAAAGTTTCAATGTTAATAAAATAGCAGGATGCATGAAGGTATAATAAGTCAAATATAAAAAGAATATCAGCTGTGGGTTTTAAATATGTCAAAATTATACTGTTTATATTTTTATGTTTGTGAAGCTATATTAATTTATTGATTTATTTGATTAACAGCTGTTAAATAAAAACAAATAGAATAAAATTGTGGCAGGCAAAATTTTCAAAATTAAAAATAATTGAGTACAGTCGTAAACTACACAAAACATCAGCTGTTGTAAATTGGATACTGTGTAAACTGAAAGGTTGCTGCACATTTCAGTGATACAATCAAAACTCAATATTATGACCGGCGAAGCGGGCGGGTACAGCTAGTTACATTATAAGAATAAAATGTACAAAATATTATTAAATATTAAATATTTATTGTGTAAAATATTAAAATATTATTGTGATCTATTTCGGTAAATTACGTTTACCTTCATCAGACCAGGGGGATTCACATTGGAATGACAACGATGTTCATCTAAACCACTTAGCCTATATACTGACACTTGTCACGGTCGGGAAACTCATGACGGGTGGCTGGAATCGATCACCTTAATATTTTAGACGTTTACTCTCTCCCATATGCAGTATTGTGGTCTTTGGTCTAAAAATCCATTTTAGGGTCCCCTGAACCTAAAAATGGGTTTTTCGAAAAAATATCTGTGTGTACCCGAAAATGCGGACAGACATCCAAAATTTCTGTTCAAAAAACCAAATGTTGGGTTCAGGGGACCCTAAAATGGATGTTTAGACCAACTTGTAAAAAAATTTGTTGGGACGATCACAATACTTTCTCTATGCTAACGCATAAATGGGAGAAAGAAAAAATTACAAAGTAATAGAAAGCGTATTTTAAAGTACATTCTCTGTGCTACATGTTATATTTATGAAATTATTTTTAGTCACATTGATTTAGGAAACGGGATATCTTGTAGATTTGAATGTTGTGTTTGAAAATGAAATGTTAATTTTGGTGTAAAAAATAACAACTTTAATTTGTAATAAAACATAACTTGTTAAGAAGTTAAATTTGAGCTAGGTGAAGTACGCCAACCAAACCTCAAACCTCAAATTAAACCCCAAACTTCAATTGGGTCGCTGACTGCTAATATACCTGGTCAGACCATAGATAACTGTAGGCCTACAGAGAAATGTCGACTATACAGCTTACTCAACAAATGTGGTCATACATGTGAAAGGGTGGCTTCGACTTACATTCGTAGGGTGGGTGGGTTACTGTTAAACCAAAAGAACCAATTGTACAAAATGTTTGAGATTTTGGTGAATTTGTTAGCTTTATGTTATTAATTATTGAAATCTTTAAAAAATGTTTTTGAGTATATTGGATTGTATTTATTATTATTATTTTGATACCTATAGTATTCCATGCATATTCCAAGAGTGGGTAGGCGGATTACAATTGACGTAAACTGATCTATTATTGCATTAACTATATTACCTGATTTGTAATAATGACGGCTTGTGTTTCAGGAACTTTTCAGTTATGCTGTAGTACAAACCCAGATCCGCTTTGAACGTGAGAGCTAAACCTGTAGCGAGAAGTCGGCGTTGTTGTGTATAAAACACAACAATTTATCACTCAGGCAACAAAGACAATAGAAATAGTTTCATTTCTACAGAACAGCATCGAAATGACGTTACAAATATGTGACCTTCCAAACACGAGGCAAACTCCACAGGTCACCACAATAGAAGTAGCCTATCTAAATATGTGTTCTTTGTTAGCCTATAATTCAATTTTAAGGACACATCAACCAATTTTATGAAATGAACATGTTCATTGAAATATATTATTTATTTGTAAATGGCTCTTTTATTTTCAATACATACATACGAATCAATTAGATATGAGATATAGCAGAAGAGAAGGAACAGAGCTATAACGTCAGTCTCTCGAGGACGCGACAAAGTGTCCCAACGACAAACTAGCCAGTTTATTTGGGACGAATACACGAAAAATGCGTACAGCGAAAAATGCGTACACCAGGAATCTTGCGAAATATGCGTACAGGATCAAGTTTTGACATATGACGAGGGTAACCTATGACGTCACAACAATTAGATAGGCGAAAAATGCGTACAACTTTTAGGGCAAATGGATCTTTTACAACAATTGAATTATATAAATGCGTTTACCTCTAAAATAAATATGAATGTCACTTAGTTTCTTGGGATTGGAGAACCTAACCTAACCTAAACTAATTTCGCTGTGCGCATCTTTCATGCCACCGGGGAGAATACTTACCCTCGTCAAATACCACTATTTCCTTCTGTACGCATATTTCGCTGTACGCATTTTTCGCTGTACGCATCTTTCGTGCCACCTTTGAGACAGATTGTTGTTTGGACACTTTGTCCGCACCGTGAAAAATGCCAAGGTGACCCAGGTTGTCCTTTCGTGAGCAGACAAACTGGACCACATTCCTGAGTGGTACAGGTTGTCGTTGGGTCAATTTGTCCTCCATGTGCTAAAATCAGAAATGGTTCAGTTAGTTCTTACGCGCAAGGACAAACTGAAGCCTCTCTCAAAGTTTTGGGTTTTGCCTTTGACTGTACTGTAATAACACTAAATCTGGGGTTAGTTTTTTAAGCTGAAAATATTTTAATCACTGTTTACCATGTAATGGTTTTAATACACATATGTAACATTCATCATCACAAGCCACATAATGACCTTTTATTTAAATACGAGTTCATTCATCTATAACTGACTATTAATAGTTTTTGAAACTAAATCAGCAAACGTTTGCTTATCGTAAATGATCCAATCGTATATTTATATGTTTATTTTAGTAACATCTCTAATAGAAATACATTTGTTTAGTCCTATATACTATTATCAAACTGGGAGTGCGGCTGGACGATACAGTAATAGTATATAGGACTAAACAAATGTATTTCTATTAGAGATGTTACTTATCACTCCAAGCATACACTGCGGTAGTAATAAAGTCGTTGCCATAAAGTATAATGTAGTAAAATATTTTGAGAAAATATTAACAATGAGCATACTTTGAGGTTGAACATTTTGGATTACGAGGTTCCACTTGTAGTAGGCCTAAGTTTTACTCCACCCTTGATTATATTATTACTTATAAATATATGTCTCATATAATAGGAATATTTGTGTCAGTAATTTTGTGAGTTAGTGAGGTCTGCTACTACAGCTGGTTTAAACTGCCTTACATTTACATGGGACTACACTAGCGCTCCACAATGGACCACAAAAACAGCTGACAACAATTAGTGATATAAATGTATTATTGGATGAGAAATCTATATAAGTGAATGTATAAAATCAATGGTAAAACTATTGATTGGGGATGTAAAAGGGATATGGCTCTAGGGTCTTCCAAAATGCACCTGAATGACAGCTCGAGAGATGTGAAATGTTGATGTGCTTGTGCACCGCAAGAGAGAAATAAGGCACTGACTTTACGGTATCCATGGAAGGTGAGTGATGAAACATTTTAGCAAAGTTTATTCTCTTACTGATAGTTCGAGTGTGTTAAGGAGAGAAGTTATTTTGAATGTCATTATGTATTACTGAGGAGATGACATTATTCTAAATTACAAATTTTATGTTCGTTATACAGGGTGGGGGGGATGGAAACACTTTCACAACAACGTTATTTTTTTCCATATACAATTTGATAATTTAATTTTGTTCAATCATTGTGTTCCATGAAGTATAGTTTTTGATCAGAATAATTTACCAAAAATCGTTAAATATTGTAGTAATAATATTTTTCAAATTAGTTACTTTAATTGAAATGACCACTACTCTAGAAAAGATAAATCATTTGAAGTATGGTGTGCAGCAATTAATTTCTCTTGAATAGACCTTTCATTTGATACCAAACTCCACCTAGACTAAAATTGAAGAATTTCGTTCAACTCCTCGCGGGCGTCTCCCTGAAAAGATGAACTGTCGCTAATGGCGTCAAAACTTTTTTCTTTGTAACCATGATAATGTATAATATTTCACTTTTACAAGGGAAGTCTTACAAAAGTTGTGAAAGCGTTTTCATATTTTTTCCACCTTCTTACTCAAGTCAATCCTAAGTTTTTGTTTTTATATGCGTTTTTTTAATATAACACAAGATAAAGAATTTGTTTCAGAATATGAGAAAAGCATAGTCAATTGTACTTCATCATTATGATATAAATGTTATAACGAGTAATTTAACTTGTGCAATGTTATAGCCTATGTTTGATTTAGAGTTAATAAATTTAAAATATTGCTCATTATTTTATATTTAATTCAAGATATCGAAAATTAGTTATGAAACAATCATGTAGACTATTATATGAGCCTCCAAAATTTTATTGATTCGGTTAATAGTACGGCTGCATGTGGATGGTCGCAACTCGAGCATGCTTTCAACGAACATAGTTAGTAATTGTCGCAACTCGAGTACCCAGGAGGTTAGTCGGAAGTATTGTAGGTCTGAGTCACGCGAGTGTCTCCCCTACTCACAGCTCATCGATTTTCTACGTCTGAGAACTGGGATCGTGAACGCGAGACCCCACAGTCAACCATGACTTCAAAATACATAGCAACACAGTTTTTTTACTCCCTCTGTTTTTACACTGGACGTAAAATTAGTAAATAAATGGTATCCCTTTATCAACACAAACTTGATAATACATGTACATTTGTAGAAATATGGCGTGGGCCTAAAAAATGACCACTATCTAATGAGATATGAAACCTCCGAATATGTACAATTAATGATAATGTAAATTGATAGTTCTATAAGACAGGCATTCTTTTTAATATTCTAAAGAAAACCTTAGAATCAGGTTTGCTCTAAAAAAGCATCAAACCTGTAAAAATTGGTTTTGCTCATCTTAACTATGCCTTTTTGTATATTCTAGAAATACTGACTTTCAAATTTAAGATACAGTACTTTGCATCCTCGTATAGGCCCTATATTTCTTGCGTATATATTTTTATTCAACACCATATCATATAAAATGGCACTTTAGAGTTTATCTATATAGCCTACACCTGTGATAGTGACCTCAACCTCTTCAATTTCAACTAACTTCCCAACATCGAATTCTTGATTGGTGACTAAGAAATATATTACAATCCATTTTGTAGCCCCTGAACTGTTTTAAATAGACTAAAATAGGTTTACTTTACCTTCCGTCAAACAGTTCACAGCGTGTGATGGCGATAACAATCATGTTTCGCCATCTTCAGGTTAAAGAACGTAAATAAGTCCCAGTGGGATGCGTCACAAATTAACTAAAACTTAACAAACACAGTTCACACATGAGGAAAACAATAAACATTAAAACTTTCGGAGTCTGCTTCCGGGTCACGCCGTGGACAGTGAAATGTGTGTGGTAGGCCTACCGAAAGTTTTAATGTTTATTGTTTTCCTCATGTGTGAACTGTGTTTGTTAAGTTTTAATTAATTTGTGACGCGTCCCACTGGGACTTATTTGTGAAGATGGCGAAACATGTAGTGTTCTCACCATCACACGCTATGAACTGTTTGACGGGAGGTAGGCCTAAAGTAAACCTATTTTAGTCTAAGAATTAAGAAATATATGAAATGTTTGTTTGTTAATTAGTCTACATGTTATTTTTTGTGAACTATTAAAATGTTTTATCTAAGAATGAACTTTAATGTGGTGTAATCTTCATTATAACTGAAGGTGCTGTAACTTAAGCAAAATAAAAAGGTCCTAATTGAGGGAAAGCAAACTATTCAATCTTCTTAGAACTAAAGAATAGGCCTACTTTATTATTTACAACTTAAATTTTCAGCTGATCATGTAGGCTACTTATAACAGCAATTAGTACTATTTCCTCATAAAAATTGTATTTTGTTGTTTGTAAAAAAGGAAATAAATTCATGATCTATTTATCATTTTAAAATTTTTTGAAGATTTTAACCAGTTCCTTTGGTTTTAAATTTATATTTAACTAGCTGAACCCGGCGGATGTTGTCTCGCCTTTCATTTTTCATTGACATACCAAAATAAAGCAATAAAAAGAATTATAGAAAAAACCATTATTTATTAAATGAGTGCAAGAGGGTAAACAATATTTTTGGTCTTCTTATTTGGTGTATAAATGTAAAGGTTTTTTGTAGTGTGTGCTACACTCTCAAGGTGAAATGTAGAACTACAATAAATCAAAACATATACAGTATTGTTGTTGTGAGAACTTCAATCTGCTTATGGCATGTGAAACTACATTAAACCACACAGTCATATGTTTTTTGTAAACAATTCAGATTCTCCATTTGAATAACATGGGATCTTTAGGAGCCCGTGGGGCGGGACCCTGTGGACGGATCTGCATCAAACTTCACAGAAACCATCTCGGGAGTATACAGAACAACATCCTA
This sequence comes from Stictocephala bisonia, assembly GCA_035578905.1. Classification (NCBI taxonomy): domain Eukaryota; kingdom Metazoa; phylum Arthropoda; class Insecta; order Hemiptera; family Membracidae; genus Stictocephala; species Stictocephala bisonia. The sequence goes on along the minus strand of JAQJVL010000087.1, from coordinate 619,844 downwards.
AAGTTTCATGGCGATCGGTTGGATGGTTTGGCAGCGCATAAACTTCAAACATATATATATATATATATATATACTAGCTGTACCCGCCCGCTTCGCCGGTTATAATATTGAGTTTGATTTAGAACCTAATAGCTGAAAGAATTCGAGCATTTTTGCTTCTTCTACCAATATTAGATTTTTTAGGAGGCATGTCATAAAAAGTAAACTGCAAAACAAATAATTATTTATTTTTTATTTTCACGTTTCACCACATGATTTAATTACTGAGGAAAAAAGGTTAACACCAAATACAGATCACCTGATCAAGTAAAAGTAGTGTGTGCTACACTCTCAAGGTGAAATGTAGAACTACAATAAATCAAAACATATACAGTACTGTTGTTGTGAGAACTTCAATCTGCTTATGGCATGTGAAACTACATTAAACCACACAGTCATATGTTTTTTGTAAACAATTCAGATTCTCCATTTGAATAACATGGGATCTTCAGGAGCCCGTGGGGCGGGACCCTGTGGACAGATCTGCATCAAACTTCACAGAAACCATCTCGGGAGTATACAGGACAACATCCTAAGGTTTCATGGCGATCGGTTGGATGGTTTGGCAGCGCATAAACTTCAAACATACAAACATCCTCTTTTATAAATATAGATTCGAACGAACATGTCAGAACAAATTAACATATTAATGTACGTTTTCTGAGCTATAGGCAATGTTGCTAGTACACAAATAACGCTATGATCTGTAAACAGTGAGTTTTCCGACACGAGCGTGCGACTTAGTTTGGTCCGACTCCGATGCCAAAGGAGTAATGTTTTTATTGATTTGAGGCTTGAGGGGTTAAGATAATTAAATCCTCTATTTCACTCAAACTTAAAAATGGTCGAAAAAATGTTTAACGCGTGCTCAAAACGGTGGGTTAAAGTATGTAAACTTAATTCCACATTCAATCTTACATAACATATGAAAACCAACTTGATTTACTCAATAAAATAGGCTCAAGTCAACAAGACGGAGTAAACAAAATATAAATTTTTAGGTATTGCACGATCTAATGGAGTAAGCAACATTAATCAAGCTTGGTCTTGTAATAACCCCCCTTATCGTGTAGTTTCTTCATTTTATTAATTTTATTTTTATATTTATTTATTTGTACACTCAAACTGATGCATTAAAATGTACCACCATTAAGTGAAAAAACCTTTCGAGTTTACGTAGAGGGATGGCCCACTAGACTAAAACCCTACAAAACACGTGAGACATATGAAAAACTGAAGAAGAACCAACATCCCTCAAAATCCTAAATATGCCTTGATTGAAAAGCGAGGGCGATTCCATGAGAGTTCATTTAATATCCGAGCGGATTTAGAAGAAGTTAAACAAGCAAGAGTATTTGAATCGTCTGGCACATAATATGAATGTTTCAGATTTGCTTGAAAAAGAAAAAAAATGAAAATAATCTTTATTCACAAAAAACAAGATTTTTACAAGGCTTACAGATATTACAAATGAATTTAAAAATATAGAAGTTGGCTTAAAATTTGTAATGAGAAGACAGTCATGCGGTATCCCTATTAACATTGCCTTTTCACCCTGAAAATAGAAAATAAATTATGTACTATTTAAAATTCAAAAGGATTGTACTGTTTCTAATAAATGTATGTATATATTTATTTTCATCCTCTAGTGTGATTTTTTGTTAATATTTAGTGAACATTCCTTTAAACAATTTTCCCATTTAAAACGGTACAACCCTTTTGAATTTTAAAAACACCATTGTTTTTAGGGTGAAAAGGTGATGTTAATAGACATGTCGCATTACTGTTTTCTCATTACAAATTTTCAGTTAACTTCCACATATTTAATGTTAAAAAATATATTTAAACTTATGAGAAAGGAAGTAATGAGGAGTTCACCAAATTTACTTTACCAAGTTCAACAAAGAAGATAAGATAGACGATAAAGATAGCTAGCGTAAGGTGGTGTATGTGAGTTTATTATTGAGGGGACGAATATGTATCTTTTACGTATCAGGGGACTCAATCAGTGCATCAGCAACCAATTATTGTTGATAGTGGTGAATTTTCTGGAGATTTCCAACGCTTCAAGAGTGTGCTGCTGTATTTTAGAAGGTAGTCTATAGTTGTTGGTAGGTTACTTTGTTCACGTCTCAACTGGGATCTGGATCTCACTGGGCAGCTGTGTTCTAAAAGGTAGGGTAGAGTTCGTCGGTAGGTTACTTTGTTCACGTCTCAACTGGGGATCTGACTTGGTTGCTGTGTTCTAAAAGGTAGGATAGAGTTTGTCGGTAGGTTACTTTGTTCACGTCTCAACTGGAATTTGAATCTCACTTGGTTGCTGTGTTCTAAAAGGTAGGATAGAGTTTGTCGGTAGGTTACTTTGTTCACGTCTCAACTTGGGATCTGACTTGGTTGCTGCGTTCTAAAAGGTAGGATAGAGTTTGTCGGTAAGTTACTTTGTTCACGTCTCAACTGGAATTTGAATCTCACTTGGTTGCTGTGTTATAAAAGGTAGGATAGAGTTCGTCGGTAGGTTACCTTGTTCACGTCTCAACTGGAATTTGAATCTCACTTGGTTGCTTTTTCTAAAAGATAGGATAGAGTTTGTCGGTAGTTTACTTTGTTCACGTATCAACTGGAATTTGGAACTTACACAGTGCTACCATATTTTAGAAGATAGTTAGTTACTTTTAGTCAGTCGGCTTCTTTGTTCACGTTTCTACTGGATCTAGACCTCACTGAACTATTGTGTACAAGTGAAATGACAAACTAGTTTTTAATAAGTGCAGAAACTTTTAAATCATCTTATAATTTCCTTTAGAGTAAACTTTGCCGAAGATTCATAACTTTCCAAGTTATTGGGTTTTTAAAAATAATTATTTAAAAAAGTTAAAATTTAACAACATGATATTTACAGTAAAAATAAATTGACCACGTTTTCCAATGATTTGTTAATTATAGTTGAACGAACAAAATTCATAATTATAATTTAAAATATAGTTGTTTAGTCCAATCACTATATTTTACTAAAGGCCTATTATATTATATTTAACGTAGAAACACGTAACAACTGTATTAAAACAAATCTCTAATATAGTTAACTAAAGTATAGGAAGACAATTTCAAGTGTATGCTATAGAAATATAGTAAATATGAGCATTAAATTTGGCAAAATATTGACTAAAACTACGTATTTTGGAACCCATTGCCAAATAAATGGTTCCAAAGAATTGGCACAAACTTTCCCTCATATTAAATACTAAAAATAAAAACTTTGAAAATTACCAATTTGGTTCCCAAATATGTTTTTTTACCATAACCAAAAAACTAGTCAAGTTAGAGACATGTGCTTCTTAGTAAAATATTTTAAATTGTAATTTACATCTATTTTGAAAATTTAATAAAAATCGTTAGAGTCGTTTTTGAGGAAAGTTCGTTTGTGTATGTTTTTACCCATAAAAATAAAAAACAAATTTAAAAAAGTGAAAAAATAATCAGGAGATGTTGGTTAAACACTCTACATTCTAAATTGTAATAAAAGTTGATCCATCGTTTGGTCTCTCCAACGAACTGCACATACACATATAGGCTACAGACACCCACACGGTCAGACATAAAAAAGTTTTTTCGAAAAAAACACTTTTTTGGGTTCAGAGGGCCCTAAAATGGATTTTTACACCAACTTTACACCAAAAAATTGTTAACGGTCACAATGCTTTCTCTATGCTAACGCACATGGGAGAAAGTAAAAAATGAACAAAAATACACCTAAATATACATATCGAACATGGTTTGCGTTGAAAATGAACTTTTCAATGCAGTCGATTCATAGAGAAGTCAGTGTAGGTGATAGAGAACGATAACCCAAGTTACCCCTAATCAAACGGGTTCAGGGGAGGAAATCCGCCCTGATGTAGGACGGAAGGAGAACTGGTCCCGCTCGTTGTGAAGTGAGTGTTCTGTTTGTCATATCAGCCTTGGTTGTTGTCCACAGATATAAGTAGCACTTCTTTGCGATATGGTCATCAATTACTTTATACATCGATAGATCAACACCGACAACATTACAGTATAGTGTTATTTTTGTGTCAGTAAAATCTGACTTTCCCCATGCTTACATTTCCAACTAATTACAGCTAACAAATTCACTGTTATACAAGGTGTTGTTATAAACTCCTCACCGGATTAGGCTTAATAATTTTTGAACAATTACAGATGATGCAATAACACTTGGTATAATTACTGCACCTATAAATCTACTCTTCAAATACATGCCATTTTTCTGTCATGTCAGGAGGACGGCTCGGAAGGAGTCAGAAAAAAATCTTTAATGAGAGCATAGTTCAAGTATTAGACCTACATTAAATTCAAGGCCTTCACTAGTAGAACACAAACTCACAAATCCGACCTCACCCAAAAAATGAGGGTGGTTTAAAGTTTTAGAAAATTACAATTTAGGTTACAATTAGAAAATTACTGTCCTAGACGGTTTAATTTTCTTTTCTTGGCTCAACTTGGAAATTTTAAACTTTGTAAATACAAACTGGAATCAAGAAATAATGTTTGTATGGTAGTTAGTGACTCTTAACATCCAATGGAGGATGGTCCACAAGGAGTTCGGCAAAAATATTAAAAGTCATAGGTCAAGATGTACATAATTTTAAAGCAGATGAGGGGAATACCACAAACAGCACTTGAAAAGGTTGATCTAGTATAAAATGGCATATGTTCAAGTAATTTACTTGGTTGTAGACATTTTATTAGTGGCCGCAATTTAACCTCACTAATGTATCAAACCATAAAAGCTGCTTTAAACTGAATACTGCATTATGCACACAAAGGACATTATGAAGTTACGTAGGAGCAAGGGTTAGCATACGAACAGTTATTCTAAAAATATTTGGGGAGTAAACATATATTTTCTTATCAAATTCTGTCAACATATGTCATTTTGTACTAGATCAACTTTTTCAATGCTATTTCTGGTATTCATCTATGCTAGATAACCCCTTTAAAATGATGTAGGCCTACATTAATACCTATGCTTTAATGCTTACGTTTAACATTTTTGTCGAACTCCTTGTTGACCATCCCCCGTTAGACGTGAAGAGTCACTATCTACCCTAAAAAGCTATTTCTTAAGTCCAGTAGGCATTTGGAAAGTTTAAATTTTCCAACTTGAGACAAGAAAAGTAGGCTACATTGAACTATCTAGAACATGGCCTACATTGGAACTTTTTACAACTATAAAACATGATCGTTTTTTAAATAGTGAACCTTTTGAGGTCGGATTTGTGGGTTTATAATCTACTATTAAAGAACTTTAATTTGATTTTCTACTTGTTCTATGCTCTAATTTAAGATTTTCTTTTCTTGTGGGCCTTACCCCTGATATTACAGAAAAATGTTAGTTACTTCAAAAAGTAGATTTATAGGTTCAGTAATGATGTACTAAGTTTTATTGCTTTACAGATAGTTCAGAAATTATTACCCGGTGCGGACATTGTATAAACGTCCTGTATATATTTACTATACTACTTACCACCATGAAATTTGTATTAAATGATAGCATACCTTGGGGTGACAAAAACGCTTTCTGCGTGTTGTTTTGAAATATCCGGATCAAATTTCGAATTTCAACCATCTTGAAAGATGCTCAGCTCACTTCGCACTCCCGTTATTGTTAAATGTGTCACCGATGTACTTTCGTTCAGTTTACTGTTTCTAAAATACGGTTCTTCCTAAGTAGGATTTGTCCTAATATACTTATTCTAAAATATATTAAAATAAAATATTTGCACATGCAACTGCATTTGCAACTGTACAAGAGCTTTTGAGATTCACTTCTTGTGAAATGCGTCGAAACACGCACCGGGCCAGAGAGCAGGAGCACCTGTGCATGCTTCACAAACGTACTTGGTCTGTTTTCTTATTCCATTAGCTCTGCATTGTCGGCAGTCCTTCCTTTGGGCCCAGGTGGGCTTTCCAGGTCGTGGCCCAAGAGTAGAGAGGCTGTGATCTGTATCGCCAAGGCTGGTATCGGATCAGGAGGTTTAGGCAACAGTTCCTCCAAGACATTCATGCGAAAATTGTAGAAAGATAGTTTACGCTTCCCAGAGTTGTTCAGATACATGTTATGTAGCAGGTGAGAATTTAGTAGTGGCACATGAATAATATGCATGGCGATCTTCTTATACCAGCGCAGAGTTTTGAGCTCAACAGGATAATAAGCCATCATCATATCTCCCCTGTTCACTCCATTTGTGAATTCATTGTGTTTGACCATTGGAAGGGGATTTTTACACACAACATTTCTCTTGTTTATAGACTGCACTATTTGACTATTTGATTTTCATACTCAGATGAAATGTATGTGACAACGCGTTTGTCTTTCCATTTTCCAATGCATTACATTAGGTTAGGATATTGAGTATTAGGGTCCTGGAAATGTAGGCATCGCAAAATGTCCAAAAATCTGTCACGTGACATGTAGTTTGAAAAACAATTGAGAGAATAAAGCAAATGAGATTTCCAATAATTGTTCAGACGATTGAGCTTGATGCTTCCAGTGTGTATGGATAAGCCAAGAAACGTTTTTAGTTCAGGGATGGTAAGCTTTTTCCATTTTGTAATCCTTGATTTAGGAGTTAGACTAAGGTTATTTGTAAGCACATGGAGAGCATTAGTTATTCACTGTTAGTGTGTTCAACAATAGTTGCTAAAATATTTTCATTTAATAAGAGGTTGAAATAGTCAATAGGCTTGCCTGTACCTGGTACTGGAACTGGGAACTTTTCTTCCCTCGCAAACTCTATTTGTTTCAGTCCAGATGTGTGGACTGAATCATAGTCCAAATCGTCCTCAGAATCAGTAAAAAATAATTCACTGTCAGTATTCCCACAATCCTCATTACACGAAACCGAAGTATCCGAGTCACTAGAATCACTCGAGAGACGTTTACGAGAAGTAGAAGCCATGTCATTATCACTGTACGTATATGAGTGGGCGAGTGGGTCAATACCACTGTACGTGTAATGGTGGGCGGGTGGGTCAATACCACTGCACATGTATGGGTGGGCGGGTTGGTTCATCACCATTTTACGTGTATGGGTAGGTAGGTGCATCAATACAACTGCACGTGTTTGGGTTGGTGGGTGTATGGGCGGGCAAGTGGGTCAATACCACTGTTCGTGTATGGGTGGGTCAATACCACTGTGCGTGTATGGGTGGGTCAATACCACTGTGCGTGTATGGGTGAGCAAGTGGGTCAATACCACTGTACGTGTACGTGTTTGGGTTGGTGGGTGTATGGGCGGGCAAGTGGGTCAATACCACTGTTCGTGTATGGGTGGGTCAATACCACCGTGCGTGTATGGGTGGGTCAATACCACTGTAACGGGTTACCTCTAAATTTTTTCAAGTCATATCTTACAAATCGCAAACAAAAAACTTTTATAAATGGCCAATGGTCGAATGAAGTCTCTTTACATTGTGGAGTTCCCCAAGGGTCCGTACTTGGACCCTTTTTATTTTTAATATGCATAAATGACCTCCCTCAATGTTTGTCTGCATCTTCTACTATATTGTACGCTGACGACACAACATTTGTCAACATTGGTAAAGACATAGAAGAAATTAAATTACTATCTGAAAACACTATTATGAATGCATCCAAATGGTTCCAGGCCAATGGATTTCTTCTAAATAATGATAAGACAAAAAATATATTGTTTAGCGTGAGATCAGGTTCAGTCAATTATAATTGCCTCAACAACTTCTCATCTAGTGTTAAGTTTTTGGGTGTTTTCATTGACCAGAATCTAAATTGGAATAAACATATAGAGCATATATCCAATAGGCTGTCAAGAGTAATTTACCTCTTAAGGCGTTTAACATCTTGTGTTACCATAAATTATGTAAAAATAGCATATTACGCTTATTTCCAATCTATTTTTAGATATGGTCTGATTTTCTGGGGGAATTCAAAACGCATTAAGGAAATATTAGTTATCCAAAAAAAGCAATTAGAGTAGTTTCAGAATCAAGTTTATTTGAACATTGCAAACCCCTTTTCCAGTATTTGAAAATTCCAACTATTATTAACTTATACCCTATTCGATCTCATTTCCTATGTTTTTCAAAATCCTCATTTGCTACATTTTAATTACAAAAATCATTCTCACAACACCAGACAGAAACTGAACACATCAATACACTTTTCTAGATTGACGAAGTCTCTTGATAGCCATGTGGTATTGTGCTTGAAAGTATACAATTTCCTTTCCCATTTAGTTTTGAAGTACAGTCAAAAACAATTTTTAACTAAGTTTTACATATGGCTCCTGGAAAACCCCTTCTATTCTGTAGATGAATTTTTTACTCTGAACCACATTGACTTCTAACCTTTTATTACGTCATAAGACATTATTAAAATATATATTGTATTTCATTTATCTATTTTGTTTTTTAATGTTGAACAAATGTTTGCACTTAGTTTAGTTTAAAATTAAGATGATTTGACATTGTCCATAATTGTAAACAATTCGACGGCAAATAAATGAATTATTATTATTATTATTATTACTATTATGGGTGGGTCAATACCACTGTACGTGTATGGGTGGGTCAATACCACTTTACGTGTATGGGCGGGCAAGTGGGTCAATACCACTGTACGTGTATGGGTGGGCAAGTGGGTCAATACCACTGTACGTGTATGGGTGGGCGGGCAGGTTCGGGCGCAACCCGCACCGAACGTTAATCTCAGACACAACTCAAAATATTATGTAAAAATTAGAATTGTATAAATACACAGTGCATTGAATTTTAAAACTTTGACAATACCGTTAAAGACTAAACGTAAATAGTCTATATATCAAATTAGGCCTACGGTACATCTATAGACATATTCGTATGTACATTATAGTAAAATGATTTCCTGAGTGGCAGTTATAAATAGATTACAAGTAATGTACATATTTATACATCTCAAGTATACCTTGTACGTTAATCTTGGGGGAATAAAGATAGGGACTGACAATATGTTGGCCCTACTACCGTATGGCAAACTGGAGAAATAACTACGCGACGTACTTGACATACATTGGATGCGACCTCTGCTTTTTTCTTCTCTCTCTGTGGTGCTATGAAAGGAGACGAGTAACAATAGTGAAGATATAACGAGCTAGTTGATATTACAAAGTATCATTTTAATAAGTTTCTTTAATGTCGTGGGTCGTACGTTGTACGAACAGCCCCGCAACGAGGGTTTGTTGCGTTAGTGAAATTAGTGGAAGAAGCTGTTAAAGAAGAGCGAGGGACAACTGACAAGGTGTCCAAAGACAAGTTATCGTAAAGCAAACTGGGATACTTTCCATGGCAGAGATTGTTGGTGGGTGACTTTGTCCACAGCGTGCCAAATGCTAAGGTGGTTCAGATCGTCTTTTCGTCTATGGACGAATTGGACCACATTCCGGAGTGGTACCCGTTGTCGGTGGGTCATAAGTCCGAAGAGCGCTAAAATCAGCAGTGGTTCAATTTGTCTTTACATGACAAACTGGACCACATTCTTTTTGTCTATGACTATACGTTATTTAAAAATTATATACAGTATACAGTGGACAAAAATATGGAAATACTTACACAATAACTTTAATTTTTTTCCATAGATCATTTAATAATTTAGTTTTTTTTAGAAATTGCTTTTCACAAAGTATAATTTTTTATCGGAATAATTTACTTGAAACCGGATGGATTTTTAACTATCCGCATAATAATAATAAAAAAGAAGTCATAGTCTGAAATGGTGAAATACGATAAACGTATTTTACTATATCTTACAACCAATTAAGATAATTCTGCTCTACAAATTTGGTAATTATTCAACATAGCACATTATGTATTGTAACTTTTTTCTCAAAACACTCATGTAATGGGCTAATTTTGAAAGTACTACAAGATTTTTTTTTTGGGGGGGGGGGAAACATTTTCGTCTGCGAAAAGTTAAGTTTTACCAAGAGGAAATATTTTAAAATGTTATCTTTTACTAAAATATTGTGACATTCAGAGTGGTCTCCATCCTGGGAACCGGTGATGCGGAAGTAATGGATGGGTCGCTGACCACCTGCCCTGCTTGTTTACAACCTTTGGGGCACAATGGCTTACGCATGAACGCCCCTTTACCTCTTCAATGAACTTCTAGAATCTTCTGGGTTGACGAGCCAGCTCTGTCATGGAACTTCGGACGCAGGGGAATTCGAGAAGCTTCTGGATAGAGACCTGCAGGTGATATATACGGCCCGGATACCAGCGTCAGTCAGTCAGTCAGTCAGTCAGTGAGTCTAGAGCCTACAGCCCGGGTGTTTGCAGCGAGCGAGTTCTACAGTGAAGTGTCCGTGTATAGTGAAGTGGTCTACGGAGAAGTTACCGGTGAGTGGTTCGTTGTGGGGATCAACGAAGGAGCAATGCGGTACTTGTGGACGACTTCTGCGGGGACACTGAAGAAACTGTGAGTGAACTGTTAGCATTGGACTGTAGGTAGTAGGGAATCTAGTAGAGTCACTTTATAGTTAGAACTGTAAATAATAGTATAGAATCTAGGAAAGCCACTTTATAGAGCTAGGAATTGTAATTAAAAGAAAGGAATTTAGTAAAGTCATTTTGCAATTAGTAGTTGTAATTATTGATGCCATCTAAGATTGTAAATATAAATTAGTTTAACTGTAATAGTAGGCCTAATAGTAAATTGTACTTTTCTCAATAGTTAAAGTTAAGGAATTAATCCATTTAATTATAATAAGTTAATTTTATATATTCAATAAATTTAGGTTACGTACTGTTAGGTTAGGTTTGTTTTTTTAGGTAAGGTAGGTTACATTCTGTTAGGTTAGGTTTAGTAAGGTTAGGCTAGCTTTATCAATTATTTGTTTATAACCTAACCTAACCTAACCAAACCTACATGAAAAATCCTTGCCATATTTGTGATATTCCGCGTAATTTGAGTTTCCACAACCAATATATTTACACTAACCATTATTGATTTTGGAACAAAAAATTTTTTCCGTTTTTCCTCATTTTCTTAGTTTTCCTGGCTTTTCCCCCCAAACATTTTTGTAGCACTTTCAAAGGTAGCCATTATTTGCGTGTTTTGAGAAAAAAAGTTGAAAATTGCTTAATAGGCCATATGGAATAATTACCAAATATTTATATAAGGAATCAGTTAATTTTCAAACGAGATTTACTAGCAAACAACTTTAGATATTTTATTTGTTACGTTAGTTTGCACAGACACATTCAAATCTCCTCTACCTATAGTCCCTGAGCGCTAAGTAAGCATTTGAGATGTCTAGCATTTCACTTGAAACGGTATCGGCAACGCCGCAAGGCAGCGGTGGGCATCCGCCGCCTTGTTCCTGACTCTTGGACTCCTGAATAGCCTCTTTCAAAATTATGAACTATAAATATTTGTATCCTTGTAGATTGTTAATATTTGTTATTTTAAAATATTTTGCCTTATTTTGCTGATAGACTAATAAATATGTAAAAATTCATATCGCACAATTGTAAGCCTCTTTATACATCTATGAAATAAATTATTATTTTACATGTACATGTAATCATGCTTTCTACTCTTGGGCTCGCTTCCTGGAAAGCCCAAATATGTGTTATAATTTTTTTTAATTCTAGATGATTGCTAGTATTTTTTATTTTAAGATAATTTGTATTAATTTGCTTATAATAAATTTGTAAAAATGAATCATATTAGACATTTGTACGCATCATTATGTTAAAGCTTTAGGAACCACTAGTTTAATTTGATATGTTAAATCGAACGAACTAGCATAAATGTCTGCAGAGGCAGTCGACCATGTTGGTTTAATCCCACAAGAACAATGTTATTTTCGGACCGGACAAACGATCACGCGTATCCCAATTAAACAGTTATTTTAAAACGGATTTGTTCCAAACAAATTGCATTTGATAGAGAATTAAACTCCACGTTGGAATTGCTTTGCGAACTCCCAATTAATTTCATAGAAAAAATTTTAACAAATGTTTAGTTTGAAGTTTTTATTTTCACCTATTTTACAAAACTAGTCGTATATATTCAAAATATAAAAAGCAAACCCGATCCGCAATATGATAACGTTTAAAATGGCACCTCATACACAACTGTTGGCCAATAAATAACGAAAAAAAATATGGATTCACAAATAACATTGTTCTTATAGGATTAAAACCAAAATGGCCGACAGCCTCTTAAAATGAAGCGTAACTGGTAGCGATACAATAAATTATTATTTACTTATATATTTAATCCGTTATACATTTAAAACGTTACAAGCTTCTTCGACCCGTTTTAAAACTTGATGCACGTTTCTGACTGGTCCATTATTTGTCTTCTACTGTCGGAAGTATCGCACGACACTCAGAACAATCTTCCTAGCCTGACTGTTAAGTGTTTTCCCTTTACCACCCGCCATTATTTTTCTAAAGCCCCATACATACGGTCAGTTAGAACTGACAGTCCGAACTGACCGTGTGTATGGGGCTTAATTCTAACAACACCGTGAATGTATTCTACAAAATCTCGAATTCCATAGAACTCACAACCACTGCCACAGTTGAGTAAAGAAAGACTGAGAATAAACGTATGAAGAGGAAACTCAAAATGTAGACGTAAATAGCAACATTTACGTCTACATTTTTAAAATATTTATACTAGTTTTTTTAAGATTATTTGCTGTCCGATCGAAAATATTTTGTTATGACCATGATCGTGAGAAAATTCTCTTCACCATTTAAACTAACATTTTTAAAACTAATATTTTAATTTTGATTTTTAAAAAGTTCAATTTTCAATAAAGGCCAAGTAGTGATTCATTTCCGGCTGGATGTCTGTAATAGGATAATTGAGGGGCTGGTGAGCCCGCTGCGTTTCCGGTTGGTGCAAATCCCAAATGCAAACATATAACGCCCGCACTGTAGAGAGACAATCTGGATGGACCAGGTTCCGATGTGGTTCAGTTTGTCTGTTGCCCACTTTGTCGGGAGTGTTTAGAAATCGTGTGTGGTCCAAGTTGTCCTTCCATGAAAGGACAAACTGGGCAACATTTTGAAGTTGCCCAAGTTGTCTTTTGCCAACGTTCCTATACTATGTGCATGTCACGAAACGGCAGTGCAGAGGAAGCCACTCGCACGCTACATGGTCGAGACACCACAAGATGAGTACGTGCCTGACACTCCACACACTTCTAGTAAATAAGCAAGTATCAACCCATGTAAACAAAGCTTAGTCCGGCCGTGGATGGGACATGCCCGTGCTTCGTCTAGGAACATCTAACGAGTAAGTGAGATGAAGCCACAGATAGAGAGAGAGCAAGGAAAGAGAGAAAGAATCTGTGTGAGTTGGGATAGAGAAGGGAAGGCGAGAGTTCCCCCTCCCCGAGAGAAGACCCAGGAGGGAGCCGCCGGCAGCCCTTTGTCAGGAAACCTGGGTCGAAATTGATGGAGAGGAAAGAAGATTGCTTTTTAGGAGGGTCGTTCCCCTCCCGAGCCGACAGCATCCATAGTAATCCCATTCCCTTTCTAATTATAAGGAGGGAGATGGAACAGTCGGTGATTGGTCACAGAGAGCGTGGCTGTGTTGCCATATCAACTCGTCTCGCACCAAGTGGCAACGCCGCATAGCACGCACAGTCGTCCGACCAAATTCACACTAGTCTGTTCTGTATATTCAGAAAACCTTTTCAATAAGCCTAACGAGTTAAGGCTTAGGTGTTTGCTGTATTTGTGTGGTATAAAGTTATGTATTGTTTACGACCAACATTATTTTTATATATCAGCTTCTTGGTGTTCATTCTGAATTAGGCCTATTGTATCCTACAACTTACAAATTAAAAAAATATATATGCTTGGAGAATATTTTGTTGTGTTTTACTTGACATTACAAATTATTTTTGTATAATGTTTTAATCAATAACAGAGCAACTGATCAAGTTAGTAGCCACATAGGCCAGTCACCCAGTGACCTAATTCCGACTCACGCAAGACAATGACCTGCTTTAAATATAGATGTATACTATAAAACACATATATAACAGTAAACCGTTGCTAATTTGGTAGTTTAAAATTTAGCAACACAGTTTAAGTTGAAAAAAATGCGTCCATAAATAGATTAATAAGTATTAATTTAATTAACTTAATTAAAAAAAAAACTTTAAAATCTATTTACCTCTATGATAGATATCCAAATTCCATACTTGATCACAACAAAAACGGGTTTATTCTCACAAATATACAAGAAAATCAACACCTAAATGGTACAGACAGAACTAGGAACGCTAAGGGCGACTGAACTCGTCCGTGTACGGTAGAACGGGAACGGCAACAGTGTAGTGTTGGGATTGAGTGTCTGGCCAATGGGGAGTCTAAATTGGACGCGGTCGGGCCCTCTGATTGGTGGTCGATAAAGTGGCGCCATAGGGGGAAATGGAGGCGTGTGCGGCACCAATGAGGATAAGGAGTGACGTCGCGCATAGCCGTCTCACTCTCTTTGCCAACACTTTGCCTTTCAACGGCAGGCTACCACAGATGCCTTCATGGCTGGTGCCATGATAAGGTCCTCTGAAACACCATCAAAAACTGAGCAATAGTCTCAAGATACCTTATTGTCGCAAGGATGTTTTAACTATGTCAACATTTTGTAAAATGGTGGTTGGAATAAATAAATAAAGATGTCTGCAATGTTGCAGAAAAGAAAACTACTAAACCAAGAAAGACTGAAGCGACGAGAGGGAATCTATTGGCAACAATTTTATAAAAAGACAAGGATGACAAAACTGTTTGAGAAGAATTACATAGGACATAACAAAACAAATTTTTAGCACACCTGAATGTATTAGCACACCATAGCAAGACAAAAAAAGAAAGAAAAGAAGTAGGATAATAATAATAGTATTCGTACAAATCATATTTTAACATATCAAGACGGTCTGTGGAAAATATATCAAACAAATCATAGTTTGTTAAAGTTTCTACCCAAAATATATGAGGAGGTTAACTTATTAAACATGTTATTTATGCTTCCTACATTGATATCCTGAATGAAATCTCCAGTGGAGAACACGGTCACATGCCTACGTCCCACTCCAGTAGGGGATACAGAGCTCATGGCACGGTCACACTCCAGTAGGAGACACAAAGCATATGCCACAGACCCATTCCAATAGGAAATACAAAGATCGAGTCTCAGTCCTACTCCAGTAGGAGACACAAAGCTCATGCCACAGTCCCACACCAGTAGGAGACACAAAGCTCATGCCACAGTCCCACATCAGTAGGAGACACAAAGTTCATGCCACAGTCCCACACCAGTAGGAGACACAAAGCTCATGCCACCGTCCCACACCAGTAGGAGACACAAAGCTCATGCCACAGTCCCACATCAGTAGGAGACACAAAGTTCATGCCATGGTCCGACTCCAGTAGGAGACACAAAGCTCATGGCACAGTCCCACTACAATAGGAAACACAAAGATCAAGTCTCAGTCCAACTACAGTAGGAGACACAAAGCCTATGCCACGATATCACTCCATTAGGAGTCAGAGGATACAGAGATTCTGCCACGATCCCAATCCAGAATGTTACAGCAATGCCACGGTTCAATTGGCGTACGAGATACAGAGCACGTGCGACGGTACATTACCACTGTAAATGCAGAGTTGGTGGCAGGACCATCACCACTGTACACATATGGGTGGGTTGGAGGGTCATTTTCACTGTATAAACCATCCCATCCTATTATCCAGGCGCCTACTTTCCGTCGCACTCTGATTGACTCTATTTGCTCTCTAAAGAAAATACACAGCTCATGGCAATAACCTACTGCTGTAGGAGATAAAAATTCGTGCCTTGGTCCCACTTCAGTAGGAGACACGGAGCTCGTGCAATGGTTAAATTCGAATAGGAGATACAGATCACGTGATCCGGCCTCACTCCAAAGATAATACACAATCCATGGCCAATAATATCCTATTTCAGTAGGAGATAAAGAGTTCGGGCCATGGTCCCACTACAGTAAGAGACACACAGCTCGTGCCACGACCCCACTGTAGTAGGAGATTCACAACGTATTCCACGATCCCAGTCTATTATATGAATATGCATCTCATGCCACGGTATGACTCAATAGGAGATAGATAGCATGTGCTACGCCCCCACTCCAATAAATACTACGCGCATTCCACGGTTCCAGTCGAATACGAGATACAGAGCATATGCTTTGGTCCCTTTCCATTAGGGAATAGAGATCTCGTACTCGTGCCAAGGTCCCTCTCCAGTAGGAGATGTAGAAAACTTCCCATGGTCTCACTCCAGTAAGGAATAAATAACTCATGACAAGGTTCCACTCTAGTAGGGAATACAAAGCTCATGCACAGTCATACTTCAGCAGAAAGAACTGAGTTTAAGCCTCGGTCCCACTTAGGTATAAGATACATAGCTAGTTCCAAGGCCCCTCTCGAATAGAAGACATAGAGCACGTATTATGTCCCCACTCTAATAAGTGGTCCTTAGTACATGCTACGTTCCAATTCGGGAAGGTAATACAGAGCTTGAGCTACGTACTCCACAATTAGGAGATACATAGTTAGTTATTGCCACACTTCCACTTCAGTATGAAATACCGAACTCGTCCCTCTCGAATAGGAGATCCATTGCTCGTGCCATGGTCCACTTCTGTAAAGAATACAGAGGTTAAGCCACAGTCTCACTCCAGTAAGTGATACAGATTGTTTGCAACTCCAATAGGAAATATAGAGGCCTTTCCATAGTTCTCCTTCATTAGGGAACACAAAGCCCGTGCGACGGTTTCAGAATTAAGAGCTCAAGCCATATTCTTTCCTCATACGAAGTACACAACTAATCCCATGGTCCCACTCCAGTAGGAGATACATAGCTCGTTCCAAAGTCCTACACCAGTAAGTGATATACGGCTCGTGGCATGGTCCAACTCCAGTAGGAGAAATTGAACTCATTCCAAGGCTCCACATCAGTAGGAGATACCGAGCTCATGCCACAGTTCCACTTCAGAAGAAGATACAAAGATACTTGCACAGCCCCACTCCAGTAGGTGATACTGACTTTATGCCAAGATTCTACTCAAACAGCATATATTGAGCTCATGGCAAAGTCCTACTTAAGTATCAGATACTGAGATAAAGCCAAGGCTCCACATCACTAGCAAATACCGAGCTCATATCAAGGTCCTACTCAAGTAGAGATATTGAGCTCAAACAAAGGTCCTAATCAAGTAGGAGATACTGATATCATGACAAGGTTCCACATCAGTAGGAGATATCGAACTCATGCCAAGGTACTACTCAAGTAGGAAATACTGAGATCATGACAAAGCTCCACATCAGTAAGAGATATCGAGCTCATGCCAAGGTACTACTCAAGTAGGAAATACCGAGCTTATGACAAAGCTCCCCATCAGTAAGAGATATCGAGCTCATGCCAAGGTACTACTCAAGTAGGAAATACTGAGATCATGACAAAGCTCCACATCAGTAAGAGATATCGAGCTCATGCCAAGGTACTACTCAAGTAGGAAATACCGAGCTCATGACAAAGCTCCACATCAGTAAGAGATATCGAGCTCATGCCAAGGTACTACTCAAGTAGGAAATACCGAGCTCATGACAAAGCTCCACATCAGTAAGAGATATCGAGCTCATGCCAAGGTACTACTCAAGTAGGAAATACTGAGATCATGACAAAGCTCCACATCAGTAAGAGATATCGAGCTCATGCCAAGGTACTACTCAAGTAGGAAATACCGAGCTCATGACAAAGCTCCACATCAGTAAGAGATATCGAGCTCATGCCAAGGTACTACTCAAGTAGGAAATACTGAGATCATGACAAAGCTCCACATCAGTAAGAGATATCGAGCTCATGCCAAGGTACTACTCAAGTAGGAAATACCGAGCTCATGACAAAGCTCCACATCAGTAAGAGATATCGAGCTCATGCCAAGGTACTACTCAAGTAGGAAATACCGAGCTCATGACAAAGCTCCACATCAGTAAGAGATATCGAGCTCATGCCAAGGTACTACTCAAGTAGGAAATACTGAGATCATGACAAAGCTCCACATCAGTAAGAGATATCGAGCTCATGCCAAGGTACTACTCAAGTAGGAAATACCGAGCTCATGACAAAGCTCCACATCAGTAAGAGATATCGAGCTCATGCCAAGGTACTACTCAAGTAGGAAATACTGAGATCATGACAAAGCTCCACATCAGTAAGAGATATCGAGCTCATGCCAAGGTACTACTCAAGTAGGAAATACCGAGCTCATGACAAAGCTCCACATCAGTAAGAGATATCGAGCTCATGCCAAGGTACTACTCAAGTAGGAAATACTGATATCATGACAAGGTTCCACATCAGTAGGAGATATCGAACTCATGCCAAGGTACTACTCAAGTAGGAAATACTGAGATCATGACAAAGCTCCACATCAGTAAGAGATATCGAGCTCATGCCAAGGTACTACTCAAGTAGGAAATACCGAGCTCATGACAAAGCTCCACATCAGTAAGAGATATCGAGCTCATGCCAAGGTACTACTCAAGTAGGAAATACCGAGCTCATGACAAAGCTCCACATCAGTAAGAGATATCGAGCTCATGCCAAGGTACTACTCAAGTAGGAAATACTGAGATCATGACAAAGCTCCACATCAGTAAGAGATATCGAGCTCATGCCAAGGTACTACTCAAGTAGGAAATACCGAGCTCATGACAAAGCTCCACATCAGTAAGAGATATCGAGCTCATGCCAAGGTACTACTCAAGTAGGAAATACCGAGCTCATGACAAAGCTCCACATCAGTAAGAGATATCGAGCTCATGCCAAGGTACTACTCAAGTAGGAAATACTGAGATCATGACAAAGCTCCACATCAGTAAGAGATATCGAGCTCATGCCAAGGTACTACTCAAGTAGGAAATACCGAGCTCATGACAAAGCTCCACATCAGTAAGAGATACCGAGCTCATGACAAGGCTCCACATCAGTAGGAGAAACCGAGCTCATGCCATGGTCCTACACAAGTAAAAGATACTGAGCTCAGGCAAAGGTCCTACTCAAGTAAAAGATACTGAGCTCAGGCAAAGACACTACTTAAGTAAGAAGTACTGAGATCATGACAAGGCTCCACATCAGTAGGAAATACCGAGCTCATGCCACGGTTCCACTCCATCTTCTACCATCTAAAGCTTGTTCCCTCTTTACCATGTAAAACAACATGGAAATTAGTTTTTCATGTTGTTCTTTTTTTGGGTGCAAGTTACAGTAGCATTCTTAATCAATACACTAAACTAACCAAAGTAGCCTATTTAAATTTATGTATAGTACAGTAGCCTGAGCATTTATAGTAGGCCTATAATCTATATGAGGTAACCTGTCTCCTGACCCTCGGCTACCTGTGACTGGCCCGGACCATTCCACGGCTCTCTTGAGACGTCCGAAGCTGTTTCCTTGATAGTCTGCAGAGGCGGTCGGACATGTTGGTTTTAATACCATAAGAAAAATGTTATTTTCGAACTGGACTTACGATCACGCGTATCCAAATTGAACAGTTATTTTTAAACGATTTTTTTCCAAACTAATTCCATTTGATCAAGGATGAAATTGCGTTTTGGAAGTGCTTTGCGAATTCTAAATTAGTTTTGTAGAAAAAATTATAAAAAATATTTAGTTTGAGATTTTTACTGTCACCTGTTTTTCATACTAGGCGTATGTATTCAAAACATCAAAATCAAACCCAATGCGCAATACCACTGATCAGTCGATAGACAGTAAGGTGTGGGTAACAGCGCTTTTTGTTCATCACGGACAAGAGGCCTGTATTTCATTGTCTGTGGCCTCTTCTGCACGTGGGCTGAAGTTAAAAATGGGCCGCTGTTTTAGTGATCAAAATATTGCTTCCTTCAGGTATTTTCTTCACAAGGAATCCTGTAACACAATTTTTGTTGTCTTTGAATTTAATGATAAGTTTACTTCTACTGACTTAATTAATTACTACCAATTATTTACAGTTTTGCATCAAAATTCGCAAGCAGCTACAAATAAAATCGACTGTTTAAACATGTTGTGCAATGAAATCTGGCCTGACGCATTAATAATTACTGAACATCACTTTTATAAAACTTATTTAAATTAAAGAATTATGTTTTAGCAGCATCTTTTGTTCGCGAAAATTACAAAGGAGGTTGTGTTGCTATTTTTGTTCACAATCATATAAAACTCAACCATTTCGAATATAATAATGACTTTTATTTAGAAAAGGACTTTGAAATCGCGTCTACATTAGTAAAAACCAAAGGTAACAAAGTACAACTGATTGGTCTGTACAGGTCACCAGATGGGAATTTAGAGATTTTTATTGAAAAACGAATGTTTGTTACAAATGATCTTTCGTAAGAAACACAATTTCATCTTAGTCAGAGATTTTAACATCAACGTACTCGACAAAGAGGACATTAAAACTAAAAGATTTAAGGGTCTCTTAGATTCCTACCAACTTGTCTGGTCTGTAAATTCACCAACGCGTATCACTTCAACCTCCGCATCTGCAATAGATAACGTTATAACAAACGTCGCGGCTTTAGAATTGCCCCTGGTCCTAACGGCCATCTCCGACCAAGATGCTCAACTGGTGACTCTAAGAGTCTAAGTCATAGTCCTCCAGATACAGCGCCTCCCCAAACTGTTGTGAGCCGTACCACTCATCCTGATAATATAAATGCCCTACGTAAATCGTTGGCCAATGAAAACTGGGATTCTCTTGATGACTGTGCCAATGTTGAGGACATGTTAACACTTTTAATAAAAATTTTATGTACCACTTGGATACTTCCTGTTCTCAAAAAAGGGTAACGAGGAAAATAAAACACATCCATTCTAACTGGATAACAAAAGGAATTTTGGCTTCTAGAACAAAGTTAAAAGAGTATTACTCAAGGTCCAAAACATCAACTAGTGAACAATTTTAAATTTTTTTTAAAACTACAAAAGAATTTACAAAAAAGTGATTAAAGCAGCTAAGGCATACAACGTCAGTAAACAACTAAAAATCTCGAGTAATTTATCAAAAACAACCTGGAAAATAATAAACAATAATATTAGAAAGGAAAAGCAAGGAGGTCCAAAACAATTGCTGATAAACAACAATATAGTGAAAGATCTCTACGAAATTTCAGAGAAGTTAAATGAGTTTATTGTAAATATTGGAAAACGTTCTTCTTCGACCAACAACCGAGTCCCTGCAATGGATGTATAGGCATCCATATGGTTGGCTCCTGTAGTGGAGGAGCAGGTGGCTGGAATGATCAGGGACTTGAAGCTAAAGCATTCGACGGATACGTACGGTGTGTCCGCATGGCTCCTTAAACAGTGTTTCCATAATCTACTGAACCCATTAACCAAACTAGTTAACCTGTCATTTGAATCTGGTTATTTTCCAAGCCTGATGATAAAAGCTAAGGTTATCCCTATTTAAAAAAAGGGGAAACTAATTCGGTAAATAATTATAGACCCGTATCAATTCCACCAATGTTTAGTAAGGTTTTTGAAAAATTGTTCCTACATAGACTTCTTTCATTTCTTGATCAATTTCAAATTCTCAATAATGAACAATTTGGTTTTAGAAAGGGGAAAAGCACAATTGAGGCTGTAACTAAACTAGTTGATACGGCCATGAAAGCACTGGACAGAAGAGAATCTAGTCTTAGTGTTTTCTTGGACTTGTCCAAAGCCTTCGACTGTGTAAATCACAAAGTTCTAATTTCAAAATTACACAATAGTGGCATACGGCGAATTCCACTCTCATGGCTGAAATCGTATCTTCACAACCGCTCACAACAAGTGGAAATAAACACACTTCTTTAAAAAAAGTATGACTGTTGAGCATGGTGTCCCACAGGGATCTATCATTGGCCAAGTCCCTTTCTTATTGTATGTAAATCATCTAAAGTTCTCATTGACCGAAGGTTAGATGGTACAATTCGCTGATGATACAAATATAACATTCCACGGAAATTGTAAATAAACATTAGAAAAACAAAGTTTTAATAATTTGAAAGTTTGTATTCAATCCTTAGTAGACATTAATTTACAAACAAACGAGTCAAAATCCAATTACATACTTTTTTATGGACGTAGAGTACTCCAAGAGTGCGGTCCATCAGTAATACTCAATGATACTGAAATTGAAGAAGTAAATGAGACCAAATTTCTAGGAATACACCTTGACAGAGGACTCACGTGGAATGCACATTATGTTATATTATGTGATAAAATATCCTCTGGCATATACTGTATACACTTAGACATTTGGCACAGTTTTGAAACACCCAATTATTGAGAATGGCTTATTACGGTGTTATATATCCACACCTGTCGTATGAAATTACGTTGTGGGGGGGGGGGGGGTTGTGCAAGATTTAATTTTTTGAGATGTTTTATTATACAAAAAAAGGCTGTGAACATTTTTGTAAAATTGGGATTTAGAGATTCTTGCAGAAAACGTTTTAAAATGTTAAACATGCTAACACTTCCGTCCCTTTATATGTTTGAAAAAGTTCGATACTGTCAAAATAAATATACATTAACAAGGGGAAGGGACGTGCATGATCACAACAACAGAGGGCGGAACATGCTCAGAACCGGACAGCATAGGCTCCGGGCTTACGAAGCTCTTATATATTTGTTTTAACCTATTTATTTGTTTAACTTTTACTTCATTTTGACGCATGCTATACAACAATGTATTTTGTTTATGGCAATAAAGAATATTATTATTATTATTATTATTATTACTTTGATGTGTGTTTTCCAGTTACTGGCCCGGACCATTCACCGGCTCTCTGAGACGTCCGCAGCTGTTTCCTTGAGAGTCTGCAGAGGCGGTCGGACATGTTGGTTTTAATACCATAAGAACAATGTTATTTTCGAACCGGACTTACGATCACGTGTTTCCAAATTGAACAGTTATTTTAAAATGATTTTTCCAAACAAAATACATATGATCAAGAATGAAATTGCGCGTTGGAAGTGCTTTGCGAATTCTTGATTAGTTTTATAGAAAACATAGTTTGCGATTTTTATTATCACCCATTTTTCAAAACTAGGCATTCAAAATATCAAAAGCAAACCCAATGCGCAATAAGATAACGTTAAAATTGACACCTCATACACAAATGTTGATCAACAAATGACGGAAAAATATGGATTCGCAAATAACATTGTTCCTATGGTATTAAAACCAAAATGGAAGGCAGCCTCTGTAGACTATGAGTCGCCTACTATCTTCCCAAATAACTTTTTTATCCGAATCAGAATTTCATAAATTTGATCGAATATCTGAAAAGTGTATAAAATAATAAGACTATATTAGTTCTATATAAAGATACTAATAAAGGCAAATTTGATAAAAACCAAACAATTTAGAGGTACAGTGGTTTATTTAAAGTATAAACAATAAAGTTGGTTTTGTATAACAATATGGCAATTAAATTACATTATATATTACAAAAATGAATGAATAAATGATTTATTTTTCCAATCAGTAATGACTATAACATAAATACATTTGGTTGGTTTGGAAAATAACTGACCAATTTTTCCAGTAATATGGCCAGTTTTATGTATATAACACATTATAAACTTATAATATATTTGTGTATAGCATTAGAATATAAAATAAAAAGAAAAATTGCCTATTTGGTATGTGTGACAAATAGTTCAATATACTTTAAGAACAAAAAGGAATATTCATTTATAACCAAAAATTCAACAATAATTATAATCAAGAAGCTTTAATTACTTGATATAATATGAATATTGATTTCAATAATAGAAAGGGTTAATCCATTATTAAATGTAACTGTATGACAGATAGTAAGTTATTGAATAATTTTACTATGAATTATTATTATAAACTATTTTAAGATGTTATTTTAAAAAAATCAGGATTCTGTAAAGTTAAAAGCCAAGCAGTAGTGTTTTTACAAAATTGTTTTATGTTATTGGCATTTTTTATATCTACAGGTGATTGGTTGTAGTACTTTGGTCCAAAGTAGGAAAAGGAATGGCGGAAAATCGATCTATTAACTTTAGGTAGGCGAGATTGCTGGTTGATATTAAAGCGAGTAGGTATGAAAGTATAAATTAGTTGACATATTTCTACTGCTAATGAAAAATAACCTAAGGACCTTAAAAATAAAAAGATGTTGATTTGATAAAATTTTATTTCGTAAAAATAGAGGAAAAGAACTCTCTACTTACTTTTCTTTGAATACGTAAAAGATAATTCTGTGTAATTTATAAGTTCCTCCCCAACAAGTTATACTATACTGTAATCTAAAGTTAATGAGTGCACAATATAAAGATCTCAATTACGATGTACTGCAGAAGTTTCTTAAGAAGTAAAATTTCCTTATTGATAATCTCAAGACTGTAAATTTATGATGTGTTGCTGTAATGTCAATTTGTCATCGAAAATAACACCTAAATACTTTATATTATTTACTTTTTATAAGGCCTGACTGTCACATAAATGCAGAACACACGTTCAGGAATGGCATTTGATAGGAAATGGTATGTCAAAACCTAAGAAATCTTAATTGATATATTTTGTTTTGTTTACATCGATTTGCATCCTATTATTAAGGCACCATTCTCTTAGCATAAGCAGGTGACTATTAATTTATTAGGCTTGCATACCGGGGGGTCTGGGGTTATGGAATATCCTCCAGCAAGAGGGGGGTCCGGGGGTCCACCCCCGGAAAATAGAAAAAATACAATGCAAAAATATGCATTTTAACACTTTTTGGAACCAAATTTTCTATTTACACACTGTGCAAAATTATAGTTTGAATATAAATAAATTTAATTTCAAGCATTCAAATTTGTCCTTGTTTTACCTACCCATAAAACTACAAGTCACTTAGCTTTAGACCAAGAACAATCAATGCGCTTTGTGAAACAACATTAGTTTTATCTACGTTTTATCGCTGTTTAGTGTCATCTTTTCATATTTGTTGAAAATCTCAAAATGAATGCTGATTTGCATATTGGGTGAACACAGCTAAACTAAAGGTCAAACTGACTTCATTATTATAAATTTATCAATCAGCATCCAGCGAAGTCTTGGAATAAGTAGTTTTTGTTAGGCAACTAAAACAGGTTATGAGCCGCTTCTGAAATAAGAAGAATTAGAGTAGAGGTTTACACAAATCAACTGCTCATAATCTACTATGCTATAAACATATTTTAGTATGGCTATGTAGTAAACTGTACATCATAAATCCTTCTCTCAGAATTAACAATACAATTAAATAAAATTAAAGTAAAAACATTTTAAATCTGTCATTAAAAGGTCGAAGTCCTTATGAGAAAAGGTTCTTACAAACTAGGTTTCAAGATTGTAGTAGGCGGCCGGAACAATACTTGGCATCGTCAATCTGATAAAGTACGTCAATCGTCTGTTTGGTTTCCATTACTTTAATTTGCTATGATTCGTATTCTATTTCTAGAATAATACAGATTTTGAGAGAACAAAAAGCTAAAGTTTAGGCTCAGTTATTTATGGTAACGTTTTATTGAAATCAATAAAAATAGACTATAAATGTTTCAATATAGTATTGTAATGTACTGGAAAGTAAATGATATATTTTTGCAATATGTAAAGAATAAATTAAAGATGGTGCATTGTTAACTACTAAATTATAGTAGATTTCTAGGTCCTTAAATCTTGTAATATGTATACAACATTACCGCTCACCCGATGTGCAACAATATGTGTGTATGATGCATTAGCATTACATCAGTGAATACACATCTATTTAATGTAATGATAAGAAGTAGTGACCTGAAACTAATTTTGACGACATCCTAGAAAAAAAAAGAAAACGTAAAAAAACCTGTAACTGATATTAACAATTTAAATTCAGGATGAATTAAGTGTCATTTGTATAAATACCTCATGAAGTCAATCCCCTGTTTTAAGAAAGAAATACTTGGTTTACCGAAATAAACCACCAAAACTATCCATGAGTTTACATTGTTGTGTATAAATAAACTTAAGTGACATCTCTTTGGGTTGTAAATGCTACCAATACATAATGTGTTAGTTAATTACTTTTAAATATCATGAGTGACTTATATTTTTATTACGTTAGTGTTTTATGAATTTTATATTCAGTATTTAAGCTAAACAGGTACATTTGAATTATAAACATTTTACAACATATATAATTTGCATTTCATTCCAGTTTATTAACGAAGTTACTAGCCTATATTGTACAACTCAAATTAATAGGTTTTATATGTTAAAACTGGGGGACACCCCTGCACGCTTCGCGTGCCAACCCCCAACTCTCACTGCACTCGATACACCTCAGCCTTCGGCCTCGGCACGTGACTTTAACTACGAATAAATAGATTAATAATATAACGTAAAATAACAATATTGAACTTATTTACATTATCTCACTCACACTCTTGCGTTGCGGCCTATTTATTAGTATGATAGGCCCTATGATATTGCTTAGCCTATTTCAAACGTGTTTATTTCATTTGTTTGTTTTTTTTTTTTACAAGTTGTTAAACAAAAACAAATTTAGTTGTTAATAACAACTGAAGATTACACTTTTAATGTATCAACAGGATAACGTCAAATATACAAAATATACATATTTGTTTATTTACGAAACACCTGTTATTAATTTACTAAAATCAACCCAAACTTTTACGTCACATTGTTAATTTATAATGTGACGAAAAGTAACAATGTGACGTAAAAGTAACAATGTGACGTAAAAGCTAGATCTTACAACGAACATTTTATAACTGAAAAAACTCTGATTCTTATGACTCTTTAATTTATGTATTAAACGCTTCTTATGTCAATTGTAGCCAAACTATCTTTAACTCACGCATAAAAATACTTCACAAGTAAATTGACCAATGAAAATTCAAATACAGTTTTAAAATTAGGCTATTCCATTTATAGGTTATATTTTTATCCATGCGATAAATAGTAAATCTTATGTGATTATAATTAAATAACGCCTTTCTTTACTATATATATAAAAGGACGAAAAAACAAACATTACTAACCTTATACAAGAACTAGGGGAGGTTGAATAAAGATTTTAATGTATTGTATTGAGCCTACAATAAAGATATTATTATTATGGGATGCTGTATTTATTGGGTACAGGATTCCGGACACTTCGCATTATTAGTTTTCTATACATATAAATTCAAAAAGTCATATAACAGTATAATGAATTAATTTTTACTTTTTATAATAAACCCTACGTGTTAAATGAAATTATAAAAATCACAATTTCACTGAACACTCGAATTACTACGTCTCATATATTATATGTCTTAGACTTCAAGTTGTTACATTTTGCCATGGTTAAAAATAGAGATAAGAGAATATATCTACTGAAATGATGATTTCATAAATAGCGACCAAATCATAAAAAAATATAATAATAATAAATTAATCAAAAACAACATTCAACTCTTCAATCTCGTCGTCGAAAATCGTGTAATACCACATTCTATACATTATAATGTTGTTTTACAACAACTATATCAGGAATGTTCTAGAGAATATGATAACTAAAGTATTGTACAGTATAATGCTTTTTATTAAAGTTGTTCGTATCTAATATGCTTAAAAAACAGTAAATAAAATACAGGTGTTAGGCCTACGTAATATTACATCTTTTTAATAAGACGTAAGAATATTAAGAGTGATTACCTCATCTTAAATAATGTAACTAAATATCAAGAAAATGTCTTCACAATATAACAAATTAATATATTTGTTGGAAGCTAATTTAACCAGATGGTATTATGGCCGGCAGGATGTACATTCGTAGAACTAACTACTCTTTGTCTTACCGCGTGGAAAACGTCATTGTATTGGCCTAAAATTGGAACTCCTTAAAGGAAAAATTCCTTTAGTAACAAAAAGTGTGCTTAAAAACTGTATTTTTCATAATTAAGAAGGGACTGTATTTCGGTACAACTTTTACTAATAAAATAGTGAACGGCTTGCGGATGACTTCAAACGCTCAACTCTGGTGGTAGCCCGTAGGGCAGGGTTTCTCACTAGGATTTCATGAAGAGCCTTATTACTTTTCTCAAAATAATCTAAGGGCCGCAAGTACATATATGAACAGTTTTTTCTTATGTTTTCTAACTTGCATTTCGTCTGTCTCTCTGCTATTTAGTATCTAATGCATTATAACAAAGACAAACTATTCTGAAATGTTTGTTGGCTTATAAAAATACCAAAATGGTTGTCACTATAATAAATCATTGCAGTTCTAAACAATTTTAAGGGCCACAAAAAATTGTGTTAAGGGCACCATGCGGCCCGAGGGCCGCGTAGTGAGTATCCCTGCCGTAGGGTCTACATGCTTAGTACGACGCTAGCACCTAGGGACGAGAAATAATCCGCGTACTAATTTCTTGACCACTTGCGCAGTTCAACCCTGTCCATAAATACAAACACGACGTTATTTGGTACATTTTTTATATGAAAACCCATAATACGATTAAAAAAATATTAAAAATATGACTATGTCCTAATTTTAACCACTTAATCAGTATTACTCAAGAAATATTTTACAATCATTTATGAGAACATTGTGTACATCAAAACAAAATGTTTGTAAAACTAACATAAACACATATGAACTACTGAATTACAATGTTATAGGCTTAATATTTACGCGATAAAAATATTATTTTACAAGCTTTCAGAAGTAGATAAAGTTTATTTTAAATGGATATGGTAACAGGGCATCTTCATTAGTGCAGTTGTTCATTCCATAAAGAGGCCATGTTTACCATGATTCTGCAAGTAAAGAAGCTCTTGTAATATGCCAACTAATTTTAATAGTTTATAATTTGTTTGCCAATTGTATTTCCATATAAAGTTGTATAGTTATTAATAAATACACATATAAACAGAAATTTAAGATTTTATCACGTCTGATTACTATAAAAAAAAAACTTCTAATTATACATAGTTACCGATTTGGTTTAACGAGTTTTAACAAACCAAAATTAATGTGTGATAAATTATTAATTTTGGCCTTATCAAGACTCCATTCGGTCTAAAAAGACACGTACAATTTCTTTCTACAGTTAAATCTAAATAGACACTTACAGGTCCCAGTCTCCAGAAAATTATCAGAGGGCCCTCTGGAGTTATACACTCACAAAGTTCGAACTTGTGGTGAAAACCCAAAAGATAATACTATACCTAGCCAAGGATTGAAAAGTACGAAAATAAGCAAGTTTAATAGGCTTCCTGGATCAGTGAAAACCAGAAATCTCAACGGAAAAATATAAGTATTTTACAAACGTTGTCTACAAGAGAGTTCCATTTGATACTATTTTGGATATTGAGACCAAGAGATATGCCGTTGATAGAGTTTCAAAAGATTCTGTATTATTAAAACTTTACTTGCCAGTTCACATGATCCTGTAGGCTTTTGTGTTTATTCAACGAGTGAAGTACCGACCGTTAGGTTAATTGAAGATTAAAGCCTAGACCTTCAAATCCGCAGTTCAAAGCCTTTATCATTTGAGCCACCACGCTGGTATTCAGTTGTTTAGAACATAAGGTATGTTTGGCTTTGAGTTGTTGATAGTGCAATACTTTAAATTTCAAAAACATTTCGGAACAGTTTATTGCTGTTAAACTCTTCTAATAATAAAGAAGAAAAGATTTCTTTCGAACATCGATCAGAGAGACAGGAAGAGAGCTTATTCTGAAAGTTTGAGACAAGTTTGGGCTCTACGGAAAGTTAACTCATCACAATAACGTTGACTGTGCTTCGCGTGGGGCCCATTCATGAATAATAGTAATAACAGTTATAGTAACGTTTAGAAGAGTAGTGATCCTAGGCCTGGGGCAATATAAAATAACGTTGACTGTTCTTCGCGTGGGGCCCATTCATGAATAATAATAATAATAGTTATAGTAACGTTTAGTAGAGTAGTGATCCTAGGCCTGGGGCAATATAAAATAACGTTGACTGTTCTTCGCGTGGGGCCCATTCATGAATAATAGTAATAATAGTTATAGTAACGTTTAGAAGAGTAGTGATCCTAGGCCTGGGGCAATATAAAATAACGTTGACTGTTCTTCGCGTGGGGCCCATTCATGAATAACAGTAATAATAGTTATAGTAACGTTTAGTAGAGTAGTGATCCTAGGCCTGGGGAAATATAAAATAACGTTGACTGTGCTTCGCGTGGGGCCCATTCATGAATAACAGTAATAGTTATAGTAACGTTTAGTAGAGTAGTGATCCTAGGCCTGGGGCAATATAAAATAACGTTGACTGTTCTTCGCGTGGGGCCCATTCATGAATAATAGTAATAATAGTTATAGTAACGTTTAGTAGAGTAGTGATGCTAGGCCTGGGGCAATATAAAATAACGTTGACTGTTCTTCGCGTGGGGCCCATTCATGAATAATAGTAATAGTTATAGTAACGTTTAGAAGAGTAGTGATCCTAGGCCTGGGGCAATATAAAATAACGTTGACTGTTCTTCGCGTGGGGCCCATTCATGAATAATAGTAATAATAGTTATAGTAACGTTTAGTAGAGTAGTGATCCTAGGCCTGGGGCAATATAAAATAACGTTGACTGTTCTTCGCGTGGGGCCCATTCATGAATAATAGTAATAATAGTTATAGTAACGTTTAGTAGAGTAGTGATCCTAGGCCTGGGGCAATATAAAATAACGTTGACTGTTCTTCGCGTGGGGCCCATTCATGAATAATAGTAATAATAGTTATAGTAACGTTTAGTAGAGTAGTGATCCTAGGCCTGGGGCAATATAAAATAACGTTGACTGTTCTTCGCGTGGGGCCCATTCATGAATAATAGTAATAATAGTTATAGTAACGTTTAGTAGAGTAGTGATCCTAGGCCTGGGGCAATATAAAATAACGTTGACTGTTCTTCGCGTGGGGCCCATTCATGAATAATAGTAATAATAGTTATAGTAACGTTTAGAAGAGTAGTGATCCTAGGCCTGGGGCAATATAAAATAACGTTGACTGTGCTTCACGTGGGGCCCATTCATGAATAAATAAACAATAAATATTAAATAAACATTTCGGAACAGTTTATTGCTGTTAAACTCTTCTAATAATAAAGAAGAAAAGATTTCTTTCGAACATCGATCAGAGAGACAGGAAGAGAGCTTATTCTGAAAGTTTGAGACAAGTTTGGGCTCTACGGAAAGTTAACTCATCACAATAACGTTGACTGTGCTTCGCGTGGGGCCCATTCATGAATAATAGTAATAACAGTTATAGTAACGTTTAGTAGAGTAGTGATCCTAGGCCTGGAGCAATATAAAATAGCGTTGACTGTGCTTCGCGTGGGGCCCATTCATGAATAATAGTAATAACAGTTATAGTAACGTTTAGTAGAGTAGTGATCCTAGGCCTGGGGCAATATAAAATAACGTTGACTGTTCTTCGCGTGGGGCCCATTCATGAATAATAGTAATAATAGTTATAGTAACGTTTAGAAGAGTAGTGATCCTAGGCCTGGGGCAATATAAAATAACGTTGACTGTGCTTCGCGTGGGGCCCATTCATGAATAATAGTAATAATAGTTATAGTAACGTTTAGAAGAGTAGTGATCCTAGGCCTGGGGCAATATAAAATTCAATTCCCTTGTTGACTCCCCTACTCATTTCACTGAACACTCAGAAACACAGATAGATTACATGGCCACAAACTACCCAACTATTGAACACCTAACTGCAAATATACACTTAGGTCTGTCTCACCACACAGCTCAGATAACGTCACTCCCCAGTAAATTGGGAGTAACGAAACCCAAAAACCAGACTGTTAGGAAACGTTTATTTTCAAAAGAAAATAAGAAAAACTTTAGGCTAGATTTAGCTTCCTTAGATTGGACCACAATCTTACACAATCACCAATCTCAGAATATTGATGCTTGTTTTAAAGATTTTCTTCAAGCTTTAAATGGAGTTTTCGAAAAGAATTTCCCATTGTGTACTGTAAGAGTACAAAAAAACCTGACTAAAACTTGGTTAACTCCAGGGATTAAAATATCTCTGGCCAAAAAACGAGAAATGAGCAAAGTGGTGAAACAGTCCTATATTATTGTATTTACTGATTATTTTAGAAAGTACTGTTTAGTTTTAAAAAAGGTAATCAAAGCCGCAAAGAAGACCTGTAATGACCGTAAAGTAGCTGGGGCTGAAAACAAACAGAAAGTTACATGGGAAATTGTAAAAAGTGAATGTGGGAAACAGGTAATAAAACATGTAATTGATGAAGTGGTAGTAAATGGGCAAAATGTTTCAAATAAGCAAGACATTGAGCTAGCTTTCAATAGGTTTTTCCTCAATGAACCCATATCCTTAGCACCACCCGTTTCTCACCAAGCTGCAATGGGAAGGCTCGTTCACTCCAAAACTCCTGTTACAGCCTCCATGTTCCTCTCCCCAACTACTGCTGAAGAAGTCTCTCAAACAATTATGTCTTTGAAAACCAAAAGATCAGCGGGTTGGGATGAATTGTCATCAGATGTACTGAAGGTGTGTTGTCGTGAGATCTCTGATCCCTTAGCTTTCTTAATTAATCTGTCTTTCTCTACTGGCTGCTTCCCTGAAAAACTCAAATACACCATTGTTAAACCTGTCCACAAAAAACAGGATCGACTTCAGATACAGAATTACCGCCCAATCTCTCTGGTATCAGTGTTGTCTAAGGTCTTTGAGAAGATTTTTCTCTTGCGACTTTCGGCCTTTCTTAATAGATGGAACGTATTAGACGACTCACAACACGGCTTTCGCCCTGGGAAGTCCACGGAGTCAGCTCTGTTTGATTTTACCAACGAGGTCCTCGAGGCTTTGGATGGGTTGCAGAAGACTATTGGCGTC
Organism: Stictocephala bisonia; assembly: GCA_035578905.1. Classification (NCBI taxonomy): domain Eukaryota; kingdom Metazoa; phylum Arthropoda; class Insecta; order Hemiptera; family Membracidae; genus Stictocephala; species Stictocephala bisonia. The sequence continues at coordinate 586,773 of JAQJVL010000087.1, read as the reverse complement.
TTCTGTGACCTATCCAAGGCCTTCGACTGTGTCGATCATGCACTTTTGATTGAAAAACTGAGTTATTATGGAGTACGAGGGGTCCCGTTGCATTGGATCCAATCCTTTCTGAAAGGCCGAAAGCAGAGGGTGAGCATTACACACTCAGAGGGGCTATCATTTGGCTCAGAATGGCTTGAGACTAAGGTAGGGGTCCCACAAGGTTGTATTCTCTCGCCGGTTATGTTCCTGTTGTACATTAATGACCTGAGTTGTAAAAACAGGCAGTCAAAACTGTGCAAGTACGCAGATGACATTTCCATCTTGGTTTCAGGTGGGTCAAAAGATTGTGTTTTGTCAAATTTAGCTAGCACATTGACAGAGTGTTTGTTGGTTTGAAGCAAACGGCCTCCTGCTAAACGCTACCAAGACCACCGCCATGAATTTCCGATTGTCTTCCCGCTCTGAGCAAGTAGTTTGTGAAATACCTCTAACTTCAGGCTCAAAACTTTCTATCTGCTCAGACACTAATTTTCTTGGAGTCGTTATAGACGAGACCCTATCTTGGAAAACTCACATTCAGCAACTGCTAAAGAAATTGAGTTCTGCATCGTATGCAATAAACATCCTCAAAGGTACGTGCAGTTTTGAAGTCCTGATTGATGTCTATAGAGGATATTTCGAAAGCTTAGTGCGTTATGGAATTGCTTTTTGGGGCACTTCACAAATGGTAGATAAGGTCTTCAAGTCTCAAAAGAACATCATCAGACGAATGTTCGGCTTGAGACGATCGCACCCATGTAGAGGGCTCTTCACGCAAAGTTGTATCCTTACTGTCCCTTCTATTTATATTCAATCTGTTCTCTCGTTAACTTTTAAAAACCTAAATTCCTTGACCAAACCAAACAATCAAACCCGATCCGAAAACCTTTTATTTTACCCCATCCACAAAACCACAAAACTTGAAAAGGGAGCACTCTATATGGGAGTCAGGCTTTTTAACCATCTGCCAATAAAAATAAAACAGTGCAATAGCTTTAAACAATTTAAAAAAATGCTCAGAAAATACCTAGTGGAACATTCTTTTTATTCTGTAAAAGAATATTTGGAACTTTGCTCAGATTAAATTTTTTATTGATTGTTTAAACTTTATTAACGCTATTAGCTTTGAGATTGTTATATAGCTCTATTAGTTGATTATTTTAAGTTAGTATTAGTATTTGACAATGCATCATATTTGTAACAAGGGTTTACTGTTGTGTACAAATGAATATGTTAATAAAGAATGATGAATGATGATGAAAATAACGTTGACTGTTCTTCGCGTGGGGCCCATTCATGAATAACAGTAATAATAGTTATAGTAACGTTTAGTAGAGTAGTGATCCTAGGCCTGGGGCAATATAAAATAACGTTGACTGTTCTTCGCGTGGGGCCCATTCATGAATAATAGTAATAGTTATAGTAACGTTTAGAAGAGTAGTGATCCTAGGCCTGGGGCAATATAAAATAACGTTGACTGTTCTTCGCGTGGGGCCCATTCATGAATAATAGTAATAATAGTTATAGTAACGTTTAGTAGAGTAGTGATCCTAGGCCTGGGGCAATATAAAATAACGTTGACTGTTCTTCGCGTGGGGCCCATTCATGAATAATAGTAATAATAGTTATAGTAACGTTTAGTAGAGTAGTGATCCTAGGCCTGGGGCAATATAAAATAACGTTGACTGTTCTTCGCGTGGGGCCCATTCATGAATAATAGTAATAATAGTTATAGTAACGTTTAGTAGAGTAGTGATCCTAGGCCTGGGGCAATATAAAATAACGTTGACTGTTCTTCGCGTGGGGCCCATTCATGAATAATAGTAATAATAGTTATAGTAACGTTTAGAAGAGTAGTGATCCTAGGCCTGGGGCAATATAAAATAACGTTGACTGTGCTTCACGTGGGGCCCATTCATGAATAATAGTAATAATAGTTATAGTAACGTTTAGAAGAGTAGTGATCCTAGGCCTGGGGCAATATAAAATAACGTTGACTGTTCTTCGCGTGGGGCCCATTCATGAATAATAGTAATAATAGTTATAGTAACGTTTAGTAGAGTAGTGATCCTAGGCCTGGGGCAATATAAAATAACGTTGACTGTTCTTCGCGCGGGGCCCATTCATGAATAATAGTAATAATAGTTATAGTAACGTTTAGTAGAGTAGTGATCCTAGGCCTGGGGCAATATAAAATAACGTTGACTGTTCTTCGCGTGGGGCCCATTCATGAATAATAGTAATAATAGTTATAGTAACGTTTAGAAGAGTAGTGATCCTAGGCCTGGGGCAATATAAAATAACGTTGACTGTGCTTCACGTGGGGCCCATTCATGAATAATAGTAATAATAGTTATAGTAACGTTTAGAAGAGTAGTGATCCTAGGCCTGGGGCAATATAAAATAACGTTGACTGTTCTTCGCGTGGGGCCCATTCATGAATAATAGTAATAATAGTTATAGTAACGTTTAGTAGAGTAGTGATCCTAGGCCTGGGGCAATATAAAATAACGTTGACTGTTCTTCGCGTGGGGCCCATTCATGAATAATAGTAATAATAGTTATAGTAACGTTTAGAAGAGTAGTGATCCTAGGCCTGGGGCAATATAAAATAACGTTGACTGTGCTTCACGTGGGGCCCATTCATGAATAATAGTAATAATAGTTATAGTAACGTTTAGAAGAGTAGTGATCCTAGGCCTGGGGCAATATAAAATAACGTTGACTGTTCTTCGCGTGGGGCCCATTCATGAATAATAGTAATAATAGTTATAGTAACGTTTAGAAGAGTAGTGATCCTAGGCCTGGGGCAATATAAAATAACGTTGACTGTGCTTCGCGTGGGGCCCATTCATGAATAATAGTAATAGTTATAGTAACGTTTAGAAGAGTAGTGATCCTAGGCCTGGGGCAATATAAAATAACGTTGACTGTGCTTCGCGTGGGGCCCATTCATGAATAATAGTAATAGTTATAGTAACGTTTAGAAGAGTAGTGATCCTAGGCCTGGGGCAATATAAAATAACGTTGACTGTGCTTCGCGTGGGGCCCATTCATGAATAATAGTAAAAGTTATAGTAACGTTTAGAAGAGTAGTGATCCTAGGCCTGGGGCAATATAAAATAACGTTGACTGTGCTTCGCGTGGGGCCCATTCATGAATAATAGTAATAATAGTTATAGTAACGTTTAGTAGAGTAGTGATCCTAGGCCTGGGGCAATATAAAATAACGTTGACTGTGCTTCGCGTGGGGCCCATTCATGAATAATAGTAATAGTTATAGTAACGTTTAGAAGAGTAGTGATCCTAGGCCTGGGGCAATATAAAATAACGTTGACTGTGCTTCGCGTGGGGCCCATTCATGAATAATAGTAATAACAGTTATAGTAACGTTTAGAAGAGTAGTGATCCTAGGCCTGGGGCAATATAAAATAACGTTGACTGTGCTTCGCGTGGGGAAAAGTTTAAAGAAAAGTCTACATTCTCGTTTCAAAAGAACACTGGACTATTCTGATTATGTTGCTTTTTCCATTATTCGCTCAAGATGTAAGTCTCTTTCAACTTCCTGCTTCAAAAGCTATATCAATCGAGTTGAATGCTCTATGGAACACGACATCAAGGCTTTCTGGAGCTATATCAATGATTCCAAGAAAAAAAAAATCATCTATCTCACTGTTGAAATTTGGTGAGGAGTTTGCTGACAGTCCCAAGAGCATCTGTGATTTGTTTGCAGCCTATTTCTCCTCCGTGTACAGACCTTCTTCAAGCTTTGACAAGCCTGTTGGTCGTGAGACCTCGCTACATCTGACGGGATTCCAAGTTTCTTGTCAAGAGATCGAGAGGGCATTGTTCCAGTTGGATGACAGGAAGAGTCCGGGGTCAGATGGAATTCCTTCTGCTGTTCTTAAGTTTTGTAGCAGCATTCTGGCCCCTCATCTGCATCTTTATTTTAATGCCTTGTTGACACTAGGCGTTTTTCCTTCCAACCTGAAAACAAGCTTCATTACTCCCATTTTCAAGAATGGCGATGCTTCCTGTGCCACGAACTACAGACCTGTGGTTATTCAGCCCGCTCTTGCGAAGGTTTTTGAGGCTCTTGTCTTGCGCAGGTTAGAGTTCGAAGCGAGATCTGTGATATCGTCTGATCAGCATGGATTTATGAGGGGAAGATCGACTGTTTCTAATTTGATCACTCTCCAGGAAGACGTTCTCGCCTCTTTTGAAATGGGTCGCCAGGTGGACTGTATATACTTGGACATGGCAAAGGCCTTTGATAGGATAAATCACGAGCTTCTTCTGTCTAAACTGGAGGCCTTGGGTGTCACTGGATCCCTTCTACAGTGGTTCAGGAGCTATCTGAGTGATCGTCGTCTCATTGTCCGTTACGCTGGTTCGGTGTCCTTGCCATTTGACGCTACATCTGGAGTTCCCCAGGGCTCTCTACTTGGGCCTGCTCTCTTCTCCATCTTCATCAACGACTTGGGTGATGTGATCGTCTACTCTACTCTGCTGCTGTTTGCTGATGATGCGAAGGTGTACAGAAGAATTACGTCGCTTCAGGATTGTGCTTCCTTGCAGGCTGATCTGGAGAGGGTGGTGGCATGGTGTTTACGGAATGACATGGACTTGAATGCTCTAAAATGTAATGTTGTCTCCTTTTCCCGGTCAATGACACCAATTTTCTTTGACTATAAGCTGGAGGGAACCATGTTGAATCGCTGCACCTCGATCAAGGATTTGGGAGTGATCTTGACCTCAGCATTCAGTCCCGAGGACCACATAACTGATATTATTAAGAGGGCCAACGCTGCACTGGGATTTCTTGTAAGAACTTCACGGGATGGTTTTTCCCCATGGGCTCTTCGAACACTATATGTCCAGCTTGTTCGTCCCCTGTTGGAGTACTGCTCACCAGTATGGTCTCCTTACCTAGTGGGACAGATTGATCGGATTGAGAGTGTCCAGAGGCGTTTTATCAGGATTGTTGGTGTGAGTCTTGGATACATCTATGGTGAGATTCCTGTTGAATTTCTGGAGCGTCAGCTTGGTCTTCAGCCCTTGCAGGTCAGGCGCTGGATTGCTGACTTGTTATTCTTCAAGAAAATTATTAATTCATCTCTTGATTCTCCTGATCTTCTGGGGAGTGTCAACTTGAGATGTCCTCGCATTTCCGGTAGACGCTTTCAGATTTTTGAGGCCAATTACCACTCCACTAACTATGGTTTCTACAGCCCAATTGCAAGATTTCATCGGTTGGCCAACAGATTGCCTGACTACATGGATGTCTTCGGTATGTCGGATGCTGTGTTCAAGAGGGAATTGGCCAAACACTTTGTAGGCTTTCAAGCATAGGACACGTTACTGATTCTTCTTCCTACATTTATTGTCATTGATAGTATTTATTATTGTTGTTAGCCTTACTCTTCTTTTCTAGAGCTTTTATGTTGAGTATCTATTTAACTAATTTTGTTTTATATACATATAGTTTATTGCTGTATTATACGTTGTATGCTGGTATTTGATTGATGTAAGTTTGCTTGTTCTCCAGTTTGTCTATTAATGTTTATAGTAACTATGTAATACTCTAAATATTGTAGTGTGTATTTTGTTTCAATTACATCTTTTGTTTAGTATTTATTTGTTGTCTATTTTGTTATATAGTAATATAATTGTTAGTGTTATTTTTGTTATTATAGTTCTTATTATAGTTTTATAGTTGTTATTATAGTTTCATATATATGCATATGCTGCTGATTGGTTGATTTAAATCTGTTGTTATCTTGGTATTCTTGTTGGTACATATATTTCATAGTGCTAGTTTGATCTATAAAGTATTGTATATTTTTTTTGTAAAATGGTGTAACCGTATATGACAAATAAAATAAAATAAAAATATAAAATAACGTTGACTGTGCTTCGCGTGGGGCCCATTCATGAATAACAGTAATAGTTATAGTAACGTTTAGAAGAGTAGTGATCCTAGGCCTGGGGCAATATAAAATAACGTTGACTGTGCTTCGCGTGGGGCCCATTCATGAATAATAGTAATAACAGTTATAGTAACGTTTAGAAGAGTAGTGATCCTAGGCCTGGGGCAATATAAAATAACGTTGACTGTTCTTCGCGTGGGGCCCATTCATGAATAATAGTAATAGTTATAGTAACGTTTAGAAGAGTAGTGATCCTAGGCCTGGGGCAATATAAAATAACGTTGACTGTTCTTCGCGTGGGGCCCATTCATGAATAATAGTAATAATAGTTATAGTAACGTTTAGTAGAGTAGTGATCCTAGGCCTGGGGCAATATAAAATAACGTTGACTGTTCTTCGCGTGGGGCCCATTCATGAATAATAGTAATAGTTATAGTAACGTTTAGAAGAGTAGTGATCCTAGGCCTGGGGCAATATAAAATAACGTTGACTGTTCTTCGCGTGGGGCCCATTCATGAATAATAGTAATAATAGTTATAGTAACGTTTAGAAGAGTAGTGATCCTAGGCCTGGGGCAATATAAAATAACGTTGACTGTTCTTCGCGTGGGGCCCATTCATGAATAATAGTAATAATAGTTATAGTAACGTTTAGAAGAGTAGTGATCCTAGGCCTGGGGCAATATAAAATAACGTTGACCGTTCTTCGCGTGGGGCCCATTCATGAATAATAGTAATAATAGTTATAGTAACGTTTAGAAGAGTAGTGATCCTAGGCCTGGGGCAATATAAAATAACGTTGACTGTTCTTCGCGTGGGGCCCATTCATGAATAATAGTAATAATAGTTAGTTATAGTAACGTTTAGAAGAGTAGTGATCCTAGGCCTGGGGCAATATAAAATAACGTTGACTGTTCTTCGCGTGGGGCCCATTCATGAATAATTGTAATAACAGTTATAGTAACGTTTAGAAGAGTAGTGATCCTAGGCCTGGGGCAATATAAAATAACGTTGACTGTGCTTCGCGTGGGGCTCATTCATGAATAATAGTAATAACAGTTATAGTAACGTTTAGAAGAGTAGTGATCCTAGGCCTGGGGCAATATAAAATGAAGGTTAAAGATTTTCTCATTGGCAAACAAGACTATGGGCGTATCTCTGAAAAATATTGATGGACAACGTGCATGGTGAATGTTTACTAAAAGTGGAAAGAGCATTGGACCAATTATTGAATCTTGAGGAATACCTGTTTCTTCTTTAATAAATAGCACGGATAAGGTCATAAACCAAGCCAAGCGCTCTCTTTTCTTGAAGGAAGACTAGACTATTTGCTCAAGAGTTTAGAGATGGCTTATGAAGTACTCGTACTTCGACCAGTGCTGAAATCAAACTAAGGAGGTGAAAGTATGTGATTTTTGATAAAACTTTTACAGTTTGTGAAATACGAATCCCTCAAGATTCTTTGAATGGATTGGAGTGACTAAAATAAATGTGTACGAATTTTACGAATAATCTTCACGACTGTTCTCTTTTTAAACAGGAATAGTTCTTGATTTCTAAAAATCTTAGGTGGATACACATCAAATGACAGCGACAAAATCATCGGAAAGAACGTTTAATGATTCAGAATGGAATTTACTAACAAACGAGGAGGAAACGCCATAGAAGTCTCTAGCAGAACTATTATGAAACATTTGAGTCTAATTACTTGTTCAGTGCTTACTGGAAAGAGATAAAATGAGGTGTCATTTATATGAACATTATAGTGAGGGTGGTGGATTTGATAATTGGTCGATATGGAGTTAATAGTGAGTACTTGAGCTATTTCTTGAATTACTCGAAACAGAGAGCTATTGAGAGTAAGGGCCGCCGAACATATCCGACTGACCTCATTTCAGTGGTCTGGAAGATTACTTATTAACGTTCTATTTACAAATATTGCATTTCTATTTCAAGCCTACATTGTTTATTATAGTTATTTGGAGATCGCACACGAATAAAATTTTCTTTATTTATTTATGTAATTGAAATATTACAAAATAAAAAGAGCTATATAACTGGTTTTTAAGAAAATTTGTTCGTATTTATAATTTTAAATCAGGTTTATTTAACTATTTAAATATTGTATTCCAATATAGCATAGTAATTTTAAAAAGATATATATAATTTGTACACAGTAAAAATATAGTTTTTTTTATTATTTGTGTTACTGTTATTATTTTTACTTGACTGTTATATTCGGTAAAGTTATCGATGTAAACAACAAACATTCTAGAACATAAATTATAATAATATATTATCACTTTTATTTAAATTAAAATGTGATGTTTCTTGACTATTTATGGGGATAATAATAGTATTGATACCATCACAAATATTTTTAAGAAGAAGAAGAAAGAGTCAACCAGAATCAGGTATGGCAGTTTGGTTCTCTGGTCAGGTCTAAGATGTAAATAATATTATTTGTTTATTGCAGGGAGGTAATCGATTTATAATATGTTTATTTTTATTTTGAATGGAAAAAGGCTAATTATAGCTTAGTAAAGGGCCAATGCAACTTAACTTTGATACAATAATAATGCATTGTTTGAATCCAACTAACGACCACCAATGTCATGACACAACTTTACCGTTCCTTCTTTTACAGATTGTACAACCGTACTCAAAGGGGCGCATGGTTTTACCATGTTAATATTTACTATGGCACTTTCTCGGAGAATTGATTGGTAGAGCCGGCCATATCTGTCACTGAGATATTAAGTGATCAGAGCTTCTCGTTTCGACTAGTGCGTCTGCGGCTTGGAAGTGTTGATACCGGAACTGAAGCAGCCTCCTTCACGCCAGAATCTTGAAGCGCCTGGAACCGGTTAGACGTTAGTACCGGAGTAGTAGAGTGGGATCTATATCGTCTACTCAAGCTGCATTGGTTGATCTCTGTGGATTTTCAGGTAGCCTATTCTTAAGACGTCCTCTTAAATCGAGTCAATTACCTTCCAGTTTGTCGTTCACAATATTATTTTTGTCGGTGAGCTGTTAGCAATGGCGGTATTTAGATTTACTGGCTAGTCTGAAGCTCTTGGGCCTCATTTCGATGGTGACCTCACTTTGTCTGGCCATGTAAGTGTTTTTTGTCAGCGGGCCCTTGATCTTATACAAACATAGGTACATGTTTCTTAAAGAGACCAAGCTTCGCCTTGTCCAGACTGTGATCCTTGTGCTCTCTGTGATCGACTATTGCTTCCCTGTGCAAGGCAACATTGTGTCTAAAGGGGGTCTAGAACAATTACAGAGAGTGCAAAATATGTGTGTCAGGTATGGATGTGGACTAAGAAAGTTTGACCAAGATCCGGAGGCGCGACGATCACTGGGTTTGCTGACTGTGACTGATACCTGTACTCTGCGCTCCTCATTTCTAGTCTACAGAATACTTACAACTGGTAGGTCGGGATATTTGAGGGAAAACTAAAAAACAGGCCTCAGATCCGATCTCGCACTACTAGACAGGATCAAGTTTTGGAGGTGTCTCGCGTTGGCCGTGAGCATGAAAGAAAATTATTTGCGTACTTTGCTCCTAAATTATTTAATGAACTGTCCTTCAGCGTGACAGGCCAGGGTGAATCTGAAACTACATATAAAAAATTGTATATAAGTATTTAATGTATAATACACGCTAATATAGCCACACATAACTGGTCTGTATACATAACTTTATGTTTTAATTATAAATAACTAAAATTAGCTTTTAATTTTTTAATAATTGTAATAAGACGAGTTGTTTTGTAAATCAGCATTGTTTGTTAAAAACCGCTCCAACATAAAGACCTTATTTATTTATAACTGAAAGGCAAACAACCTATATGAAAAGTTTTAAGAATATGTAATATATCACTATTTGTATTCTATTTCGGTATAAAAGTTCTAACATTCTTCATTTTGAAAAATTGAAGAATGTTGTCAAGGAGGCAGTGACGGTTGTGAAGACGGAAGTTGGCACGGTGAGGAGGAGGTCAAGAGCCTGACTGAACGGTGAGGGACCTGAATACGAGACTGGGCATGCGCATAGGCGAACCAGAGAAGTGCTGTCCAGGAAAGAGCCGGGAGGATCTAATGGTCCTGTCCTGGAAGAAAGCCATCAGCTTCCATTCTAGCTTACCGGTAGAGACGACATGTGTATGTGGTGAAAAAAACACTCCAAGGTTACAATCTGAGATTTTTTCTCACCCAGACTTTGATGAATTCAGGAGTTCTTCGTCATAGCATGGGGACTCAGGATAGTCGTTTCTCGAGGGGAACTGATTGACTTGAAACAGTGGCCGTTTCCCAAACTACCGAACCTCTGCTATTCGACAGCCCTATAGTAGACATACAATACCTTGGAGAGTAAACTGCAATATTCCTAATTTAAATATTAGCTATAATTTTCACCTAGCGTATATTTCAAGTAATTTTAGGTTAATTTACTATAATATAATTGAACGTAGGCAATATCGTATTGTTACACATCACGACAATTAATTATCTGAGAGCCGTCCAGGTAATTACACCCCCTCCCTGCGCGGGGGACTTCCTGTTCATCTCGACATCTCCGGGACCTTATAGATTTGCAACGGCGCTTCATAACAGGCGCCCCTCAGCCGATGAGGCAGAGACAGTCTGGAGGGGGTGCGAAAACCAAAGTGGAAGTGCGAATCTTTGGTTTTTGGTCTGAAGTGGAGGATGAAGACGCTCTTCCACTGGATTGACACTGAGTGGTAATTTTAATCTGTAAATATCTCGTAGCGAGTGGTTACCTTAATTAGTGAGTGTGAATAAAAGAAACAGTTAGTAGCCACAAAGTGGGAACGCACGGGCCGTAACAGTATGTTAGTAGCCACAAAGTGGGAACGCACGGGCCGTAACAGTATGTTAGTAGCCACAAAGTGGGAACGCATGGGCCGTAACAGTATGTTAGTAGCCACAAAGTGGGAACGCACGGGCCGTAGCAGTATGTTAGTAGCCACAAAGTGGGAACGCACGAGCCGAAGCAGTTAGTAGCCACAAAGTGGGAACGCACGGGCCGTAACAGTATGTTAGTAGCCACAAAGTGGGAACGCACGAGCCGAAGCAGTTAGTAGCCACAAAGTGGGAACGCACGAGCCGTAGCAGTTAGTAGCCACAAAGTGGGAACGCATGGGCCGTAACAGTATGTTATTCACATTATTTGATTTAATTGCAGTATTAGTTTTGTCTTATTAATTTTGTTATTTTGTCATTATTGACTCTCTTATTTGTGCCTTTTTTTCAATGCCTGGCCCTTTTATCATTCTAGGTTTAAAATAAAATGTTATTTAATCAGACGTAAGTTAATTTAATATAAATATTTATTTATTTAATTCTCGTTGAAGGATTCCACGTAGTGCCCTATTTACTATCTGTATTTTTACTAACACACATTTACCTAAATTGTCTTAGGAGAGAGTTTGTAAATCCTTTTTAGCTTGATTATCTTGCAATTGGTTTGTCCTTGTTTGACTATCTGTGTGTAAGGGTGGGAGGGTGGGGGGGAGGGGGGGGGGAGGGAGAGGGAGAGAGAGGGAGAGAGAGGGAGAGAGAGAGGGAGGGAGAGAGAGAGGGGGGGGGAGGGAGGGGGGGGGGAGGGAGGGGGGGGGGGGAGGGGGGGAGGGGGGGAGGGGGGGGAGGGGGGGAGGGGGGGAGGAGGGGGGAGGGAGAGAGGGGGGGGAGAGAGGGGGAGAGAGAGAGAGAGAGAGAGAGAGAGAGAGAGAGAGAGAGAGAGAGAGAGAGAGAGAGAGAGAGAGAGAGAGAGAGAGAGAGAGAGAGGGAGGG